>MU130477.1:517876-628354 GCA_015039465.1 Phlegmacium glaucopus | reverse complement strand
GGATAAGATAAGCGTCTGAATACCTTGGAGGGTTGAAGTCTTGGTAGACCAAGTGAGAGAGCAATGCGTGGTTGTTGGAGAGGTCGCGTTCAAAGAGGATGCCGCGAGGTGGAAAAACTAGTCCCCAGTTTGACTGCTGAGGACCTTTACCCTTCATACCTGTATTTTTACGCCACCTTTGGCTTGACGCTAGGGTGCAAGTCGTCGTCGATACCTTCTCCGCCCACATACGTCGCTGAAAGCCGATGTTAGAGAAGTAGTTGGTGGCACGGAATTAAGCGACGAGTTATAGGTAGAAAGTCGTAGAAGACTAGAAATGTCGTCGCTCTTTCCCTTGCACTTGCCTTATAGTCGCCACAGTCGGGCGGAGGTTATGCTTTTAATTCATGATTTGGGAGGAAGGAAAGTAAACACTTAAGAAACCAAAACTGCAAGACTCAGGGCCGATAGACAACTATTGTTTAACCCGTTTAATTTGACACATAAAACTTAGCAAGTAGGTTGAGTGATTAGACTGAAGATAAGAATACTAAGTGAATACCATACTTGTTTCTATCGTAAGCAATGTTATTATCTAACTATAGCACCTAACATGGGATCCAGGCACGGAGCTCCGGTGGAAAGAGCGCTAGATAATCCGGTAAGAAGTAGTTCTTGAAGGATGCTGTTATTTAGTCAGTAGCGCTCCGGTACAATAGGTCACCACCTCCTTAGCCACGCTGAGAGTGTCCGCCTTATGTTTTATAACGTCGCTAAGATGGCGACGAGCCCTGTCTCGTTACGCTCCTGGTTCAGTCGAGTCGTGAGTGTGCTCCTATAGAAATGCGTCGTCGTTGCGGATACAGTTAGAAGCCTTTAGAGCCCTACCGGTATCGTCCTAAGTTCTGCAACCAGCGAACGAAGAGCAAGTCCCTATAACTTCCTCGTTTCTATGACCCCTTATACCCTAAGCTTGGCGTCCCTCTCTTGGAAAGCAACTAATACCAACTCCGATTATTTCCCTTCCTGTCTCCCGCGATGTAGTAGCTTTCAGCTTACCTACTTAACTAGCTCCTTGAGTTGTAACTGTTTTTGGCCTATTGACCCCATAGGGTGTTCAGGCGACGAACCTTGCGGTTCTACTACCGGTGCTGGCGAGAGGATACACGTAAGTCGTAGTGAGGTATATAGATAAATTTAGACCCACGGTTGTTGGACTTATTTTCATGCTATACCCATAAAGGTCAAGACGCACGATGACCTCCAAAGTAGTGTCGGTGCAAGTAAGTCGAAGAGTATGTTGCTGCTTATTGGTGGGAAAAGCTTGTTATGGAACAGTTTGAATTCTTACCTCTGGTCGGCGGGTTTTGTCTATAGCTCCGCCGGCAACTCGTGCTCTGTTTCTTTGTATTTCACCTACGTGCTTGTACCGACAACGATACAGAGGAGGAATAGCCATAGGATCGTAGACAACACCCCATGCAACCTACAAAATCGCAGCAAGTCTTAAGCTTTAGCTTTAAGCCAGGACAATCAACCGAGACGAACCTTCGACCCGAAAGATATTACGCTAACCCATAAACCCGTACCTTAGGTTTCTCCGTGCTGCGTAGAGGTGACCTCTAATAAGACTTTAACCTATTTATAAGTGGGGAAGGGTGAACGTTGTTTCTGTTGCTTCTTTAGAATTTTATGTTCCACGACGGAGAGTGGGCCCGCGGTCTGAAGGACTTCTAATAGTGTAGCAAGCGACCCGAGTAACTAGCTAAGTCGTCGGGAAGTGGGAAGTGGTGCGTTATGATTTTGCTTGGTGAAGCGTTCACAGACCTCAACGATAGCCACAGGCGTGAGTTGAGAGGTCGTGAGGCAGTTGAGGTGAAAGTGTGTGAGCTGACGAATTTGAGTCCAAATACGTAGGGACGTACGAGTAACTGTTTGGATCGATGGGCAGATGATTGTAGAAGGAGAAAGTGACACTGGACTCGAACTCGCGGTATCATAGTCACAATCCTTAAATGCCAGTCCAGAAGTCTGAACGTCTGAATCCGGCGGAAACGCATTTAAAACTATGCAAGAAGCGCTGTCAAGGGCAAGGGTTGAGAGAATACAACGGAATCTGCGGTAAGTATTCAAATTAAGTTAGCTTAAGTCTTGCTAGAACGCCTGGGAAGACAAGATATTCTTCCCCATGTTCAGCATGTTGAAACGCGTATTGCGTGATGAACGGGCCACAAGCAATGATGTTCGAAAGCCTCCACTGCACATCCTCCCTTCATCAATAATGCACAAATTGGGGCAAATTGGAAATAAGGGATAAAGAACATTTATCATATCCGTTGTATTGGTTACCTTGCTCGAGACTGCAGCCTATCTCCATGATCATCAAAAGTCGCCACGTCTCGCATAGGGATGGGTGAGTTACGACGCCAACCCCAATTTCTCATGAAATCACCCAATCATAAGCACAATAAATACTCAGTCGAAACATGCAAACCCTCCCTGATCAACACCTCCTTAAACTCCAACACAAGATCAAGCGCTCTCTCTGCTATCCAGCGGGTTGGCCGCCGTCAGGAGAGATATAATGATGTAGCTTGGGGACGTAAAATTCCATATGCTGCCTGAGCTCCTTATGCAGGACGTCGGTTTCGGGCATGGCGTGCGTACAAGCTGGGCAAGAGCATAAGGGGCGAGCTCGGCCTGTCGTTCCGCCTTGGATTGCGCGAGGTCGCAGTACACATAGAAGAGCTAGCCCCTGGCTTTAATGTCGACCGAAGCAGAAAATTAGAAGGAGAAGGAAAGAATGGAGAGGTCTCGCGTTACGTTGGGCATACAGCTGGCAAGGTAAGGTATCAGAATGCATGTTATAGAACAGAAATAAGAAGGCCAAAAAAAAGAACGCACCTGTGGTTGATACGAATCCTGACCACACCTTGAATGGTTATAGGAGTCGGACATTCACCGTCGAAAATCTTGGGCCATGAGCGTTGATGCGAAAAATCCCAAAAAGTGGTCCACTCCTCGGGCTCCATCTTGCTCAACGAGAGCTCGAGCTCCATCTCCTAGTTCTGCATCATCGCTGCCTTGGCCACCTTGATGCTATACGAGTATCTTATCAGCAAGCCAGGGGTACCGAGGTTCTTGGAAGAGAAGAGGAGAGGGCGTTCGGCGAAGAAGAGTGCGCCTCTTTGATGCCTTGCGTTGCGAACATGCCAAGATTCATGTTAAGGGTTTCCTTGATTTCGGTTGAGGGAGGGTCCAACAGCCTTGGGCGCAGGTAGTGGGTATCCCGATGCGTTGAGGACCTTGGCTTTGGCAGGACCGCGGACGACCCCTTCACTATGGCCGTTTGAGTTGGATGAGGCGCCGAGTGTCCTGGATTGAATGGTTGTCGTGACTAATGCATTAGCGGGTCGATCGGTTCTTAGAGCATCTGCTTGCTAACACATGAGCGACCTGCGCGAAGTCGGAAAGCTTGCAGTCTTTCGGAATGGCTGGACAGGAGACTCGTCAGTGTTGGTAGACTGAGAATAAATAAATAAAAATATACCTGCTGTGTTTTCAACTTTTCCATACGCGCTGAAGAAAGAGGGGCGTTCAGACATCGGGAAAATCTGAATTACAATTCTATAAGGTTTTACATTTTATCTTCGTTGAAGCCATTGATGAAGCACTGGATGCAGCCTGCAAGCCGTTTCTCAAGACAAGATAGCTAGCTCTTTCTTGGCCTTGGAAGTCTTGAGTCTTGAGGGATCCTCGTAGCAGGATTTGTACGTATTTGTGGTTCATGTTCACTATGAGCACTTGTGTTAAAACAGTATGAAAGGGGTCGTTACTGAGTTTCCAAAGCGAAGAAGAAGCAAAGAAGACGTTTTCTAGCGTAGGATCCTCTTCATAGAACCAGATATTCCTCCTTCTCACAGGCCAATTCTAAATCTCTTAGACTAGCAGTAAGGAATATATCGACAAGTCGTGTTGAACTATACGAGAGCGTAACCGGAGGCGCTGACAGGATGGCTGTCTGAATTCGAAGAGGAGAGCGAAGTCAGAGCAGAGGTGAACAACAGCTGCTTACAAAGCATGCTTGTGATGCGCTCAAACTTTCTTTCGATCTCAGCTTGAACTATCACCAGCACCCTGCCAAATTTGTTTTGAGCTTTTTGTATTTTCGTCTCTATAAATTTTATCTTATATTTACTGGGATGCATACTTGGGGCGGAGAGGTTGATAATTCGGATTGCAATGTAAGCGTACAAAAAATCTGACAATCCTCCTTCCCAGATTCCATTGCGTTTCTTTGAAGCCTATACACACAGTCTTGGGCGTTTAAGTCTAAAAATGTAAACTCACGTATTCGCAAATGCAAAGACTCCTTCAAGACGCACGAGCCCTAATATAACTACTATTGCACTAGAAAACTCGAAGAAGTGGGAAAATGTATGGATAAAAAGTATCGATAAAAAAGCAGAATATGGACTATTTCTTGGATCCTCTAGACTCTGGATCCATTTCGGAATATAATGGCATACCGTAGTGTTTGCCAGCTTCATCAAGCAATCCTATGTCATGTAAAAAATGACCATGGTACATTCTGCTAAACTGGATAACAATGTCATTCCGGATCCCCGGCTCAAACGAAAGGTGATCAGGTTCAGAAGGATCGGGAATTGGATGGAGGGTTATATCATCAATCTTGAGTGACGACTTGGACGAGGGGTTAAGTTGAATGATGGTTGATCCTAGAGTGACTTTGAGAGGTTCATCGTCTTCGCCGGAATGTTTGAGTCTCAGTATAAGACTTTTGCCTGATATCGGGGCGACAAATGAGATTAAAACCCCTGCATTATTCCCAAGTCCAACTGGATTAGAATGCATGTCAGAGGCGTCAGCGTCCGTGAAAATATATGTGAAAGAGTCCAACTTGGGTCGAATTTCCTTCGCGAATGTGATTAAATCATTATTGGTAGATTTGTTAAATAGGGGATCACGGTGGCTGGCGGGTAGACATCCAGACCGATCCCGAGATATCGAAGTCACCCATGGTAAATCATTAATTGTAGCCTGAATCCAGTTGACATCGGAATCAGAATCAAAACCATCGAAAGTGATGAAGATGATGTTTTTGTTTCCTTTCAGAGCATGCGAGTAGATTTCAAGTGGTGCAGTACGAGATATGCCGAGATTGAACCACTTCGACCGAGAGTACCTGCATTCGAAAAGAGTATCGTCATCCCAAAATTGATCAAACCGCCCCAATTCAGATCCACGTTTCAAACGGAATTCAGTATCCTCAATCCCCTTTTCCATTTGTAGTTGAATCTCATCATCATCTGTGATCAGAGAAAAATGTTCGATCTCTTCCCTCAATTCGGATAGCGATGTTGAATTTGGTTTTTCAACCCCCTCAAAAAATTGCTGGATATGTGATGCCCACTGGTTATGAACCTTTTGTCTTGAATGACTAGCAAACCAAGCATTGCCTTTGTCGAGGTCGGCCAACCTTTTCTCAGCTGCGCGCATCTGGGGATTGAGTCTCTTCCAACAATTGGTCCCCCACTCCCTCGTCAATTTTTCTTTCTCTTCCACTCGGTCATTGCCAATCTGGTCCAGAACATCTTTCAATTTGTTCCAGAAAAGCTGTTCCCACTCCTTCACTTCGTATACCAGCACCAGCTCCATCCAGTAGTGTTCACAAAACAGCAGCCGCTCCACCATATTTTTCGATAATTTTGTTGCAGGCTTCGTCTGAACCGCTTTCTTGTTAACTCGATATTCCACTCCCATTTCGCCTTCCAACCTCTCCTTTGCTACCATTTCCATTCTCCGTGCAATCCACTTGACACGTCTCTCATCCAGCAACTGTCGCTCTCTTTCAATTGACGAGTGCATGAAATAATCACATATAACCAAAGATTCTTCGTTTCGCTCCTTCTCTTTCCCCTTCTCAACAGCCGCTTTCCAATCGTCTCCATTTCCTTCCTCCCTTAACCTCTGGAGCGCGCTAATGGTATCCTCCGCTTTCATTGTCCAGCTATTCTCTATAGTACATGCTTTGCTCACGTCGGCAGCTCCTAGTCGATACTGGATGTGCTCTAAGATCGACCGATGATGATTTCGAAGTGAATCCATGTTATTGCCATCCGCTAGATACTGGGTCGCCTTTGGGATCAATTTTGGCGTCAATTTCCACTTCAAGTAGGAGGTGTCCGACATCAACAAGGGGTGCATTTGAATTTGTTGAGTAGACAGTGTCTATTTCGTTGTCTCGGGTGTAAACTCGTGTCGTACGCTCCTTGTGATCGAAAACCGTGATATATAGAATCCGTTCTCCGAGCTTGTGCCTCTCCGCATCCTCAGGCTCATTGTCCTTTTTCCCGCACTTGTTTTCCCCATCAGCAGGTACAGTCCCTTTGCATGGGCGTTTCCGAGTCAAAGTGTAATAAAGAGAAAGGTCAGGGTTGCTGAATGGCTCAATGAGCCCAGCGAACGATGTGATAATCTTCAGGAAGTCTCGCGCTCGGGTGAGAGGCAGCACCTTGTATTTTAAAATCTCTTCGTTGTCTTTGTTGCAAGTAGGAAGGGGTGAATATTCATATTTGTCCAATTCCAGAATAATCTCCAGTGGAGGCGCATCGTCTCTCTTCGGATTCCAAGCCCATATAGCCAATCGCATTACACAAAGCCCAGCTTCCAAGGAGAGCCAACTAACAGGACCAAGTTTTGATATTGAATTCTGTACGACGCTAAAACACCCAACATATCCCACAACAGATGCTAGGAGACCGATAAGGAGGAGACATAGCAACAGCCAGGTACTTGCATCCACTTGATGTTTCTTCGTGTCGCGCCGAACGCCCGCCTCGATATCTCTATCAAGCAGCTGGTCTCCATTCTTAAGTTTGACAAGGTATTGTTCGGAAAGAATGATTATTCGTCGTTGTATGAGGAGCTGAATGAGCGTGGCCGTGATGAAACCTCCAGTAGCACGCACAACCGGAAATACCCATATCGTACTTTTCAGGTTGTTGGGACCCCGATTCAAATAGATATATGGAGTGATACTGAAAGTACACAGGAGCGCCGTCGTGGCCATCATCTTGACATTCCAAGTAGCGGACTTGTGGGATACTCCAGTGATCCGGTTTTTGTCAATGTTGAGCTCCTGGATCAATTCATCCATTCGAGTTTCAATGATGTAGCGCCCTTTGTCCTTCCCTTTACCAGTCTCAACCATAATCAACGATAGGTTCTCTCCCTGCGGCTCAAATCCCATATTCCCCAGTATCTTTGCTCCTTCAATATCCCTGAACGAGAAGCAAGCAACTAACGTCTTGAATCCTGCTTTGACCATCCCGAGACTTCCAAATATTGACATAGGTGTTGCTGCTGCGTAAAGATACCCTCGTGTGAGTGCTGAGCTGACTTGGATCTCGCATTGCTCTGTCCCGAGTAGTGGTAGAATCGCTGCAATATCTTGTATTCCGCCTGTGAGAGTCGAACCGATTCCTCCACCACTGGATGACATGGCCTCGCGATGAATATTTTATTGTCGTAGAAAGTTCTTGATGAAGAATGGGCTAATAGATCGCGAGAAAAGGTGGCCTCGAGGCAGGGATCTAGCGTACAATCCACGATGTCAATCTATTATTGTAATGAATGATATCTTTGTTCATACCACAAGTGAATTATAATAATAGAAGTCGGATTAGTGAGTTGGATGAGCGATTCAAAATAGACAGATAGCTGGGACTGAGAACGTCAAAACGAAAGAATTCATAAATGAAAAGAATGAGAGTTTAGTACTTAGTTTTCGTATTGGAGGCGGGCTGACACCGCTGATATTCCCTTCACGTTCCCTTTCTCGCTGCTGTAAGGATCAGATGATGCTGAAAGATGGATATTGAGCAGCGAATTAAGGCACGGTGGTTGATGAAGAGATTGTAGCCGAAAGTTGCCGCATACACCCTGCTTCCTCCATACCTGCTGCTGAACTTGGGATCGCAGTTCGGTTTCCACCGCATTTTTATGTCCATACTTTCCATTTCCAGGAGTCGTCAGTTTGACCCCTTTTCGATCAAAAAGGTGGAGCGCCGTAGAAGAAACTTGCGCTAAAGAGGTTGTTGATGCGTGGCGAGAGAGTGAACCAGATGGTTCTGAAGTCGGGAGGTTCCATAAGTCCGGGAATGGAATAGAAGTGGGAAGTGGTCGGTTGTGATTTTGCTTTGTGAAGCGTGTGGCTACCGTTGAGAGGTCGTGAGGCAGTTGGGGTGAAAGTGTCAATGTGAGTAAGCTGACGAATTACAGCTATGCAGTGAGTTCAGATACATAGAGACGTACGAATAACTGCAGCCTTTGGGTCGATGAGCAGATGATTGTAGAAGGAGAAAGTGACACTGGACTTGAACTCGCGGATAGTCACGATCCAGTCCGCCAGCGGAAATCTGAACGGTACAAAAGAATACAAGCAGTAAGTAGTCGAATACAGTTAGGTTAAGTCTTGATATTCTTCCCCTTGTTCAGCATGTTGAATCGCGTACTGCGGCAGTGATGCCTACCAATTATAATGATTACGGTATGATTTTTGAGAAATTTTATGGCTTGGATGAACTGCCAAAATGTTGTATTTCACCAGATAGTTCCACTACATCCTGAACATCTTACACTAAACGATTGTTTCTTCCAGCCATGCAGCCACATCGATAGAACCGTCGTTACGATTATTCCTTTCGCAAGTCCCCAATCATTCACTATTATATTGATTTAATAGCACAATATTGATCACTTCGGTAGAATTCACAAGCCCATTCGGGGACAAGCTCAAACCTTTAAAAGACAACTCGTGGAGCAGCGGCGGTGCGTGTTGATTCCTTCCATGTTGACGGTCCAAGCTTACTTATCCGATTCCTTTGTGCTCCAGGAATACCATCGCGCACGTTTTGAGCAGGTTTTGGTGGCTTTGGTTCAACTTTTATCGAGTCCCAGAAGATCGGCGCTGTTAATGTTGCCATCCGATCGTTCGAAGTGAACTACTCCAAGGACAACATGAAGTGCACAGCAGTCATGACGACTGTGATTCAGACTATCGAAGGCCGTTTGGCTTTTGTAGGTTTTCTCCTATTGAAGCCGTCATTGTCTACATGATGATAAGTATGTTATATGCCTGCGGCCCTTTCTCGTTGCTGAACCCTTCCTATTTTCAACAGTTCATTCAATCGTTAATGCATATGTCAATTATGATGAAATTACACCTAAAGGGTATAATACTTGACCTCTACAATGACTTCAACATCGGACCCGTCTCATCGAAGTATCTATGTCCTGGCAAAAAGACTCAACCAGGTCCTGTAGTTGTGAAGAAACGTCGCAATCACCACTACCTCACGTAAACAAGGAGAAAGAAGTCCACTGGACAAGACCAATATAAAACCACCGATAAGAATTCTTCATCATTTCATAGACTCATATGCCTATCAAGCGAGGAAACGACAAGACTCGATCCGCCTGGCTTTGATGAGTGCAAGAAAAGGCCAATTGCCAATGTCGTCGTCGATCATCCCTGCCATTTCATCAACCTCGACCACAGAGACACTCCTTATCACAGGTGTGTTGCGACCAATCCTTCACATCACTTACCCTACTGTCCCTCGCGTCTTTTAAGTTGAAATTTAACCAAATTGAAATTCTCTCCCGAATCCTCTATCCTCCCTCCTCTCTCCATGCTATCCATCTATGTGCTAGGTAACAACTTTTCACAATACGTCGCCATGTTCGACGATTACTTTCATCTCCTTTTCGCTAGACAAGACTACCAGAAGCCTTTGTTTTGCGTCTCGTCCTTGGAAGATCAAGGGAGAAGTTGTACACCGATTCCTGTAAATTTATTCAAATAGCCTAAGTATTACAATTTGTATTTGGAGAGGTGTCGTCGAGAACAAGTAAAACATGAAATTCATATGCATTCGTTCAGTTTCGCTAGAAAACTCGAACAAGATGAAAAATGTACAGATAAAGAAGCGGAATGTGGATTATTTCTCGGGTCCTCCAGACTCTGGATCCATTTCGTGATTTAATGGCATACCGTAGCGTTCTTCAACTTCATCAAGCAACTCTATGTCATGTAAAAAATGATCGAAGTCATCGACTGTTCCTCTAAGCTGGATAACAATGTCATTCCGGATCCCTGGCTCAAACGAAAGGTGATCAGATTCAGAAGGACCAGAAATTGGATAGAGGATTATATCATCAATCGTGGGTGACGACTTGGATGAGGGGTTAAGTTGAATTATGGTTGATCCTAGAGTGACTTCGAGAGGCCTATCCACATTGCTGGAATGTTTAAGTCTCAGTATAAGACTTTGGCCGGATGTTGGGGCGACAAATGAGATTAAAACTTGTGCATTATTCCCAAGGGTATCTGGATCAGAATGCATGTTCGAGCTGTCAGCGTCCATGAAAATGTATGTGAAAGAATTCAACTTGGGTTGAATTTCTTTCGCGAATGTGATCAAATCATTATCGGTAGATTTGATAAATAGAGGATCACGGTGGATGGCGGGTAGATGTCCAGACAAGCCCTGAGATATCGAAGTCACCCATGGTGAATCACAAATTGTAGCCTGAATCCAGTTGATATCGGAATCGGAATCAAAATCATCGAAAGTGATGAGGATGATGTTTTTGTTTCCTTTCAGAGCATGCGAGTAGATTTCAAGTGGTACCCTAGTAGGATATATGTCGAAATAGAGCCACTTCGACCGAGAGTACCTGCATTTGAAAAGAGTATCGTCATCCCAAAATTGATCGAACCGCCCCAATTCAGATCCACGTTTCAAACGGAATTCAGTATCCTCGATCTCGTTTTCCATTCGTAGAGAGATCTCGTTTTCCATTTGTAGAGAGATCTCATCAGCAAAGATGTGTTCGTTCTCTGCCTTCAATACGGATAGCGACATTGAATTTGGTCTTTCAACGCTTTCAAAAATTTGGCTGATGCATGATGCCCACACGCTCTGAACATGCCGTTTTGGATAATCCCAAATATCGCGTTTGTAGAGGTCAGCCAACCTTTTCTCAGCTGCGCGCGCCTGGGGGTTGAGTCTCTTCCAGCAATTGGCCCTCCACTCCCTTTTCAATCGTTCTTTCTCTTCCACTCGATCATTGCCAATCTGGTCCAGAACATCTTTCAATTTGTTCCAGAAAAGCTGTTCCCATTCCTTCACTTCGTATACCAGCAACAGCTCCATAAAGTACTGTTCCCGAAACAGCAACGGCTCCATCTCCGACTTTGATAAATCTCCTGCGGGCTTCTTTTCAACTGCTTGCTTGTTAACTCGATATTCCACCCCCATTTCGCCTTCGAACCTCTCCTTCGCCTCTTTGCTTATCATTTCCATTCTCCGTGTAATCCAATTGACACGATCCTCATCCAGCAACCCTCGCTGTCTTTCAATTGATGAGTGCTTGAAATAATCACATATAAGAAGAGATTCTTCATTTCGCTCCTTCTCTTTCCCCTTCTCAACAACTGCTTTCCAATCGTCTCCATTTTTTTCCTCCCTTAACCTCCGGAGCGCACTGATGGTATCCTCCGCATCCATTGTCCAGCTATTCGGTATCGTATATCTGTTGTTTTCGTCGGCAGTTCCTAGTCGATACTGGATGTGCTCTAAGATCGACTGATGATGTTCTCGAAGTGAATCCACGTTATTGCTATCGCTGCATACTGGGTCGGCTTTGGGATCAAATATGGGATCAATTTCCACTTCAAGTAGCAGGTGTCCCACATCAACGAGGGGTGCATTGGAATTTGTTGAGTAGAAAATGTCGATTTCGTTGTCTCGGGTGTAAACTCGTGTCGTACGCTCCTTGTGATCGAAAACCGTGATATATAGAATCCGCTCTCCAAGTTTGTGCTTCTCTCCATTCCCAGGCTCGTTGTCTTCATTCTCGCCCTCGTCTTCCCCATCCGCAGGTACACTCTCTTTGTATGTGCGTTTCCGAGTCAAAGTATAATAAAGAGAAAGGCCGGGGATGCTGAATGGCTCAATGAGTCCAGCGAACGACGTGATAGTCTTCAGGAAGTCTCGCGCTCGGGTGAGAGGCAACACTTTGTATCCTAAGATTTCTTCATCGTCTTTGTTGCAAGTGGGAAGGGGTGAATATTCGTATTTGTCCAGTTCCAGAATAATCTCCAGTGGAGGCGCATCGTCCTTCATCGGATTCCAAGCCCAAATAGCCAATCGCATTACAGAAAGCCCAGCTTCCAAGCAGAGCCAACTAACAGGACCGAATTTCGATTCCGAACCCTGAACAACGCTAAAACATCCAACATATCCCACAATAGATGCCAGGAGACCGATAAGGAGGAGACATAGCAACAGCCATGTGACTGGATCCGTTGGATGTTTCTTCGTGTCGCGCTCAACGGCCGCCTCGATATCTTTATTAGGCAACTGGCCTCCATTCTTAAGTTGGACAAGGTATTGTGCGGAAAGCGTGATTATTCGACGTTGTATGAGAAGCTGAATGAGTGTGGCTGTGATGAAGCCTCCAATAGCACGCACAATCGGAAATACCCATGTCGTACTTTTGTTCAGGGTGTTCTTACCCAGATTTACATCGATATATGGAGCGATACTGAGAGCACATAGGAGCGCGGTCATGGCCATCATCTTGACGTTCCAAGCAGCGGACTTGTGGGATACCCCAGTTATCCGGTTTTTATCAATGTTGAGTTGCTGGATCAATTCATCCATTCGAGTCTCGATGATGTAGCGCCCTTTGTCCTTCCCTTTACCAGTCTCAACCATGATCAACGATAAGTTCTCTCCCTGCGGCTCAAATCCTATATTCGCAAGTATCTTTGCTCCTTCAATATCCCTGAACGAGAAACAAGCAACCAACGTCTTGAATCCCGCTCTGACCATCCCAAGACTTCCGAAGATCGACATCGGTGTCGCTGCTGCGTAGAGATATCCTCGTGTAAGTGCTGAGCTGACTTGGTCCTCGCATTGCTCTGTCCCGAGAAGTGGTAGAAGCGCTGAAATATCTTGTATTCCGCCTGTGAGAGTCGAACCGATTCCTCCTGACATGGTCTCGCGATGAAAGATTTATCGTTGTAGAGAGTTCGTGATGAAGACTGGCCTCCAGGCACGTCGAACATTGTACCAAATAGACCTAACCTAGGTACAATTCAGCATGTCAGTTTATTATTGGAATGAATGTTGTTTTTGACATACCATAAAGTAAATTATAATCATAGAAGTTGGATTAGTGAGTTGGATGAGCGCTTCAAAATACACAGTTTAATTTTCTCAACACGTAGCTGGTACTGAGGGCGTCAAAGTGAGATAATGCACAAATGAAAAGAATGAATTTTGAAGAGAGTTTACAAGAGATATTTAAATTAGTGGAGAGAAGACAGACATACCAAATGAAGCCTCGAACGGAGGCTGTTTGTTTATTGCATGTTTGTCGGTGTGTCGAATTTTCAATTTCAAACTCCGATGCCATCACCCCACGTCAAATTAACCCCGACACAAATCGACTCCCTGCACGTCCACGACTAGCCCGTGGAATTTCGTATTTGATGTCAGCACCGCCATGCAAACAACCCTGGATGTCATGGTGTAGGGGGCAGCTAAAAAGCAAACTTGCGCCGAACCGATGGTGGAAAAGCTATGCGAAAATGTTTTTGTCGCTATAGAGGGTGTGGTTGCGTTACAGATACGGCAGTTGAACTGGTAAATCTGTGCCCAACTTCTACTCTATGTTTGTCTCTAATAGTAACAGTGTATATATATTACGTGTTAAGTGATATTTTCAAAACGATAGCGTCCCTTCCTTTGGATATTATTACCTTGTTGTTGTGACCTGCCGGCCCACTCCTCGAGGTCTGAACTATATGATTGGAGCTTGGAGTGGGAAGGGAGAAGCAGTTGGCCAGACAGGTTGCATTGAGCGTTGAAAGTTCGATGAACGGTGTAAGGTTACTGACCTTCCTTGTATGAATAAATTTTGATATTCTACTTAGCATCTGGATATCGTTCAAGAGTTCTTTACGCATATAGAGTACGTGCCTTCTCTTTTTCCCCTCAGATTCTACTGGCTAAACTTTTCTGTGTGGTTTAGGTGGCTCATGAATTTACCAACACCTTCACGTTACCGCCGGGGATGTTTGAACACACAATGTGCGATAAAGGTATTCTCTCTGCCAGAAAGATACTCTGTTTTGCCTGCCTCTCTGAGGCCCGTATGTCTTTTGGTTTTCTCAGGTTTTCTCTTTTGAACTTTGGCTTACAATTTTTATATTAGATCTTTGATTCAAATCTGCAATCCTTGCCTCGCTCTCGATACCCTCAACTTCAAGCGCTCACTTCACCTAGTCGTAGACGACTAAGTTCCACATTTAAGTCCCAGAAGAACGGTGCTGTCAATGTTGCCATCCGATCGCTCGAAGTGAACTACTCCAAGAACAACATGAAGTGCAGCCTGAAGTTCGAGATTGCCCAACAGGGGTGGTCACAGCAGCTATGACAACTGTGATTCAGACTATTGAAGGCCGTTTGGCTTTCGTAAGTTTTCTTTTAATGAAGCCGTCATTGTCTACATGATGGTAGTAAGTATGTTCTATGTCCGCAGCCCTTTCTCGTTGCTGAACCTTTCTTATTTCTAGCAGCTCATTCAATTGTCAATACATGTATCAATTATGATGAATTACACCTAATAGGTATTATACTTGACTTCTACAATCACTTCAACATCGGACCCATCTCGTCGAAGTATCTATGTCCTGGCAAAACTTGAATACTCAACCAGGTCCTGTAGTTGTGAAGAAAAGTTGCAACCATCACTACCGTGAATAACATCGGTAGGACCAATATAAAACAACCGATGAGATTCTTCGTCAAGTCATGGACCATGGTATCAAATGCATATCCAAGCGAGGAAACGACCAGACTCAATCCGTCTGGCTCTGATGATTGTAAGAAAAGGTTAATTGCCAATGTGGTCAACTCCACCATTTCATCAACCTCAATCACAGAGGTGCTACTTCTTGACCAGTTCTTCACATCGTCAAGCTTACTCTACTGTCCCTTGCATCTTTAAGTTGAAATTCAATCAAATTGAGTCCTCTATCCTCCGTCCTCTCTCCATGCTATTCATCTATGTGCTGGGTAGCAACTTTTTACAATACGCCTCTGATTACTTTCATCTCCTTTTCGCTACCAATAGACAAGATTATCGGAAGGGCCTTGCATCTTGTCCTTGGGAGACCAAGGGAAAATTCAGAAGTTTCAAGGGTTGTACACCGATTCCTGTAAATTATTCAAATAGCCTAAGTATTATAATTTGTACTTCGACAAGAAATTCATGCCAATAAATATGCATTCGATCTAGAAGTTTTGCTAGAAATCTCAAACAAGTGGAAAAATGTATGGATAAAAAAGCAAAATGTGGACTATTTCTCGGATCCTCCATACTTTGGATCCATTTCGGAATTTATCGCATACCGTAATACTGTTTTCCGGCTTCATCAACCAATTCTATGTCATGTAAAAAATGACGGTAGTTCTTGACTGTTCCTCTAAATTGAATAGCAATGTCATTCCGGATCCCTGGCTCAAACGAAAGGTGATCGGATTCAGAAGGACCAGGGATTGGATAGAGGGTTATATCATCAATTGTGAGTGACGACTTGGATAAGGGATTATGGTCGATCCAAGTGTGACTTCGAGAGGCACATCATGATCCACTTCTTTTCCGGAATGTTTGAGCCTCAGTATAAGACTTTGGCCAGACGTTGGGGCGAAAAATGAGATCAAGACCCTTGCATTGTTCCCAAGTCTAACTGGACCAGAATACATGTCATAGCTGTCAGTGTCCGTGAAGATATATGTGAAAGAGTCCAACTTGGGTCGAATTTCTTCTGCAAAGGTGATTAAATCATTATTGGTAGATCTGATAAATAGGGGATCATGGTGGATAGCGGGTAGACGACCAAACCAATCGAGAGATATCGAAGTCACCCATGGTAATTCACAAATTGTAGCCTGAATCCAGTTGAGATCGGAATCAGAATCAGAATGGCCGAAAGTGATGAGTCGAACCAATTCCTCCTGACATGGTCTCGCGATGAAAGATTTATTGTCGTAGGGAGTTCTTGATGAAGACTGGCCTCAACGCACGTCAAACATTGTACCAAATAGACCTAGCCCTAGGCACAATTCAGCATGTCAATCTATTACTGTAATGAATGTTATTTTTGTTACGATTGACATACCAATAATAGAAGTCGGCCTAGTGAGTTGAATGAAATGAATTTTACAGAGAGTTTAGTTTTCGAATTGTACGCGGGTTGACACGGCTGATACTCCGTTGACGTTCCCTTTCTCGCTGTTGTAAGGATCAGATGAAGCTGCAAAGATGGATATTGAGTAGCGAATTAAGGGACGGTGGGCAGTGCCTGAAAGTTGTCGCATACACTCTGCCTGACTGCCTCCTCCATAGCTGCTGGTGAGCGTGGGATTGCCATTTTTATGTCCATACTTTCCAGGAGGTCGACCCCTGGGCTGACTACTCTTTTCGTTCAAAAAGGCGGAGCGCCGTAACGGAAAAACTTGCGCTGAAGAGGTTGTCGGCGCGTGGCGACAAAGTGAATCAGATGGCTCTGAAGTCGGAAGGTTCGATAAGCGAAACAAGTCCGCGAATGGAATAGGACCCATACTTAGTCCATTACAATTTTGCTTTTGTGAGGCAGTTGAGGTGAAAATGTGAGTGAGCTGACGGATTATTAAAGCAATTCACTGAGTTCAAATACATAGAGAGGTACGAGCAATTGCAGCCTTTGGATCGATGAGCAGAGGGTTGTAAGAAAGTGGATTCGAGAAGCGCAACATTGTGCCGCTTGTGCCGAACGTCCGACGGTTCTCAACATAAAACCTATATTTAGTACGGACAATAACTATAACGCCAGTCCAAAGACATGTTTAAATAAAAAAATTAAATTACGAGCCGACGCTTTAGTAATAGTTTAAGATCCAGGACTGTGGAAGATAATCAACGTATCAGCTGTCAATTGCTCGAGAACACAAAGGGTGGGACCTACACTGGGGCCACGGTAGGAGCGGGACCAGCAACTGTAGCAAGGCTGGGGAACGGTTTATTGCACTTAAGAAGGAAGGAATTAGTCATTTTCAGTGGCTATGGTGGAAGAATACTTACGGAAATCTCAACATCAGCTTGTGAGAACGAAGCTGGGAATTTGATATCGGAAGTGAAAGGAGTGGAGGTAGGTACAATCTAAGAGATTCCCAACCAATGGTTACAATCACAGATCAGAGTGAAAGGATGAATGGGGGCATACTTCTGAACAATCAATCAATTTCTTGGTGTTCTGTCCGAGAACTTGGAGCTTAGCCATAGCCTGCTTGAAAACGGTTGTGACGTGTTTTTGGTTGTCTATAATAATGAGATTTGCGAATGAGATTTCAAGGTATGAATGGAATCCAGAGAGTCGTGTACTCACTAACGCTTTCTTGCCAGAGGCAGGCGGTCCTTGAGTCTATTTGTCAACAATTATCAGACAAATAGCGCAATCTCATTGGGAATCACTCTAAAAACCTACCGCGGGCAAGCAAGAAATCACTCTGGAGACGCATTTCTCCCGCAAGAGGCGACAGGACTTCACCGGGTTGGGATCCGTTCCCGGGGAACAAGGAACCTTTCAAGAGGACTTCAAGGAAGACCTGGGTATCGCTAAAGGGGAAATTGTATCAACACTGGTAAAGATGACTCGGACAATCGAGATTATTTTCTCACAATGTGCCAACAGTGCTGTAAGGACAAGTCAGAGGCGTTTCTGATGAATACCCGAGAACAGGACTTACGAATCAAATGGAGTTCCCGGAATTGTCTAGTACGGATGCAGGAGGATTAATCAACAAGTAGAATGAAATTTATCGTTATTTACCGGGTCGACTTTGTCCTACAATGGTGACTTTCAGTATTTTTAAAAATATGTGAAACACAAGTTCAAAACGCACAGCAGCAGCAATCGTGTGAGACGCGAGCAATGCGATGATTTCGGGTACCGCGAAGCCAGCATCGGCGAATCTCTTAATAATGGCAGTGACGCTGTCTACACGCAGCTAGTCAGCATCAAACATTAATTCTAATAGATTTAAATCGTACCTGTGGGCTCTGGAACAGTGAGATCTGGCGCGGGGGCGAGCGGTGGGGGACGACCGAAGAAGAATTTGAGGCTGGGAGCACCAGGGCAGTTGGAAGTGCCAATAGCTGCAGCAAGGTGGACGCTAGTAAAATATTGCGTTTAGCTTCCTTGTGAATAGTAATCGTCTGGGAAGCACTAACAAATCACCAGCGCTCAAACCGGTCTCCTGGAAGACAGGGAATTGACGGGCAGTTATGTCGTCGATTCTGCAACACTAGGTTGTCAGATAAAGAATACAGGTTATGGAAAGTAAGTAATTTGTACCCGAGGTTGGCATCTGGGAGAAAAATGTATCAGGTTGGAGATGCATGAATATTGTTTGCTACTTACGGAATGCAGTTTCAGTTGCATTAAAAACTAGGATGGAACCATCAGCTCCTCCACCCCTGGGTGGTAAGCAGGGTTAGAAGAAATTGGATGTGAGACTAATCCAGATACTAACTTTCCACCTAAGCAAGATATATTATTGATTAGAATTAGAAAGCAATTCGAGCCAACATACCATGAATCGAGAACCCAATGGCGTCATGGAAAGCAAGACGAAGAGCGGAGTGTGCCTGCGTTGAAAGGTACGTTAACAGCGTGATATTGGCTTGTAGAGACAAGAATTAATACCTCTTCACCACATTCACCGCCATCGAACAAGTCCTTTTGGATCTGTTGGACGATGGGGACCAAAGCTAATGTGATTGGTGTAAGAAAAAGATGCGTTCATAAAAATGATAGATTTTGCTGACCGGTGCAAGCAGCGTTTGTGGTGCGCTTGGTGACGGCTGCGTCAGCAAGTTGGCAAGCTCCGATGGCGAGAGCTACAATAGTTGAGAAACGAGAGGAGACCATTTGTATCTGGCTTGATAGATTAGATAGAAGGGAGCTAAGAGAGTATCCTGGAGAGTCAGAACGTTGAATACACGCACTTTATATACAAATTCTTACAATCCAGTGGTATCCAGATAGGGATAGATGGATCCTTAAAATAAAAATCCGGAGGCGGTCACCATCCAAACCACTGGAATGTCGTGAAACGTGTGAAAAGAGGGAACCGCACGCCGAAATACAAAGTGAAGTGGTAGTGGGACGAAACATACCGAGATTCATTTTTTCCACGTAGATGGTATTTATGACAGGGGTCCCAAAATACTGTCACCTGTAGACAAGTTGTCAAATATGAGGACGAACTGAGATTGAACGTTGAACAGTTCATGGTTGGGAAGGGCTACGGGGTTACCTTCGATGACTAGGATTTTTTTTGATAGGTTTACGTAATGCATTTACTGAAATGGCAATCCAGAGTTGGCTGGACTAAAATAAGAGTCCAGAAATACCTAGAAATACTAGTCCAGTTGATTTGGATATCTAAAAGTAGGGCGTGCGAATGAGACGATAGTTGAAGGTTGGACGTGTGGGCAAATAAAAATACACACATCATGTTACAAGTCTAAAACACCAAAGTTTATGGAATGTGTCTTTTCATGTAGACGAACGAGACTTAAGAAACCCAAAACAGCGTCAAGACATCAACGTCCCCGGGTAACATGCGGGGACAACCCGGGCCCGCAATATTATGATAAATCATAATGCGCTGTATTCAGTTGCGTTAGCAAGTTGCTAGTAGTCTCTAGGATTTATTGGCTTACTTTTGACTTTGAGCGCTGAGTTGCAACTACTGTTGCTTGATTAAACATCTTAGTAACCAACATTCATAATTTCAGTATAGCAGAAGGATTTAATGCATCTTACCTCAGACTTGGAACCGGCAGCATTATCAACCCTGATCCTTATCCGCCGCCTACGTTCTGCCGTCTCGATTCGGATCCCGGGATTGGCAGTGGCCGCTGCTCGGGGGGGAGTAATGGGAAGTTGGAAATTTGACGTACGCCCGCGAGGACGGGATGAACGCATTCTCAACCCGACGCCATTGTCATCTGTTATCATATGAGAATAACAATGTATTTTCCTAGAACGAACGTATGGATCAGTGTGGAAGGAATATTTACTATCAGACACTAGGCTTGCTTGTTGGTGGTCGCTTTGAAAGGGGAACTGGATGCCGGAGGTGGAGTGGAGTCCGAATATCCAATTGGAGGTCGACAGAAGTCATGCACATTGTCAAGTAATTACGGGTATTATTGGAAAGCATGTGTTTTAGTTGGATTGACATTTGAAGTAGCCGATCCTGTTACACTTTGAAACGTACGAGGGGGGTATTTCAAGTTCAAACTAAAGCCGCCCATTGTTGTGAACCACCATAAGCCAGATATCAGCGACGCTCAGCGCAGTGGACATTAAGATCCTCCATTCTTAAACTGAAAATACAAGTAGGGCTGGTACAATCCCTGGAGAGCATTCACCTCCAGGCAACAATCTCTACTGCGATCGATTGCTGAAGTTTTAAACGGATCCGAGTCAGGAAATCGATGCGTTTCATACTTGTAAACTTGGGGCGGGGAAGAATGAAAGGGGGGGAAAGTGCTTGAAGCACTGTGACAGTTGATTAACTAGACTCATAAAAGTGTCATCGACCAATTATCGACAGCAGTGCAAGCGGAAGCATAGTACTCGACTTTCATCCCGAATCGTTTTTCAGCAGACACCCAACAAAAGTACATCACGTTATGTATGGTATGTCCGTCTCAGCAGCGACGCACCGCCCTTTCCATCAAGGAGAAGATTGCCATGCTCACGGCTGCTCGCGGCTACCTCCCAACTGGTCCTTCCCGGAATTCCTGTTCCACGTCTTTGAAGACGTATAAAAGTTTAAATCACATCGCATCAGATGCCTCCGAGAACACCGCGACCATCGGAAAGCAACCGGCCTTTGCCGACCGCTTTTTCACTTGAATTGTACACACAAGGAAGGGTTAGTCGTTTAATAGCATCATCCAACGTTGTTCAACGTTGTACTGAGAGTAACGAACCATGACAGAGGCTCATCGACATCATCGACTTGAGCTTCGGGGCACCCCTCAAGCATTCCTACTACCCGAAATTGTTGGGCAAGGTGAACTCGTATACTTGTGTCGCATACTAAACTCAATTCTTAAGTAGGTGAATGAAGAGTAAATCAAAACTCGTAGAAATCTCCTCTGCTATTCCTGCCTGGAATCCCGTATTAGAGACAGACTTCCGAGGATCTAGTTGATAAGTAGTAAGTTCCTTAGGTAGATGTGGTGTGTGAAACTGTAAAATCGCAGGACGTGAATGCGGAAGAAAGCAATGATATAAAGTATAGAGTCCAGCGTCCATCATGGTCACGGTTCTTCCATCGCATCGTGCACCAATCTCTCCGGGGTTATTCGACATCAACTTCCTGTTCATCTTCTGTTTCCGTATCCGTCGTCTCAGGTCCATCTCCACCGGTAAGTTTGTTACCATGTCCGACATCGACTAAACCTATCGGCCCTCTCAACTGCATCTCATTGACAGATTCCACCCCCGCCTCTGCAGCAGCCGCTGGATCACCACTCTTTGGGTTACTGGTACCTCGCGAACGAGCTGCCGTCGTCATCGGAGAAGCACCTAGCCCAAGCATGTACATCGTTGATGATACAGACCTTTGCTTTATTGGTGTTGGCGTAGTAGAAGATAGTCCATTCCAACCCCAACCTCCTATGGCGCCACTAGATGATGATACAGGCTGCAATGGTTGATGCACGGCCGAATCGAAAATGGGCATGGGCACTCTCAATCCTAACGTTCCCAAAACGTCATCTCTCCCTCCTCTCCCTCCACCTTGCCTCCAACTTGATCCATTCCTGTTGAGGAAACTGGCACTACTGCTCCTCTGGTTCTGATAAGGATTCAGGTTAAGCGACGGAGAATGTTTCAACCTATGAGGACTAGTCATGATACTGCCAAACGTAGGTGAAGGACCAAAATGTTTCCCAGAAGTTGTAGCAGAGGCAGAGAAAGGCGCGGAAGGTCTAGACGGAGAACGAATCCACGAAGGCCAACCACGACCACCAGTTTCTAGCGTTGTCGGTGTCTCTGAGGAAAGCTCAGGTCCGTCACCCACCGTCATCATCATCTCAGGGTCTGGATCATGTATAGCCCTCTTTAGAACGGCGATATCGTGCTGTACGTCCTCCAGTTTTTTGGAGAAGCCTTCGCAAGCTTTGGTCACGGTCGGATCGGTGCCTGTTATGAAAGCTTGTATTTGCATTTCAAGTTCGGATTGAGTGGGTGGAATGGATGAAGAGTCTTTAATAGCCAAATCTTGATCTTGGTCATAGTCGGAATGAGATTCAGATAGGAGTGGAGGTTGGGATAAAAATTGAGGATGGCGGTACTGGTCAGGTTGAGGAGACAACGGAGAAGGCGAAGGCGCAGAAGAAGATAGCGCCCCAGGAACACACAACAGCACCTCGTATCCTTTTGCTAACATCTCCTCATCCGAAATCCTTATTTCAACTTCCACACGCACATCTTCCGTATAATCATCTAATCGACTAACAGCGGCATGCAAAACATCCAAGGGGATTATGGGCGTTAACTTTAGTTCTGGTGGTTTGCCTCCGGTTTGCCGGTTAGATAGTGGATTAGATTGATGATTTGAGGAAGTGGTGGTGGAAGGCCCTAGTGATGCTTTTAGACCTTCCAAAGCGAGATGACAGTCGCGGAATGAGTGTTGGAGGTCGTCGTACCTATGCCTGATCTTGGTGAGTTCGGCTAGTAGTGGATGGGGCGGTGCTGTTTTTAATTCTACTATTTCTGCTAAGACTAGCGGTTGACCAGTTGAAGAGGTGGTAGGTAGAGAAGTCACAGAATTCGATGAGACCGCAGGATCTACGTCCGAATGCAGGATTGAGGGTGAAGGCGGCGACGTGGTGTTATCAACGAGTTCAACTGCAAGCCCGGGTCCGACTATAGCAGGCGCGGAAGAAAGTTCCACCGACAAATCAATATTTCGGGAAGCTACACCGTTCTGTATGATGACCGAGTCCAATTGCTTGTCGCTACTGGCGTCCTCAAGCACGGAGTTTGTAATTTTAGCGCATATATGCGGTACTTGAGTAGCGTCTGCATCGACCGCGATGTCAGGAACGGGTGCAGAGTTAGAAGGAGTTAACTGTTCGTCAACTAGGAGAGATTCTCCTGCTGCTGCTGCCTTTTCAGGCAAGACAGTGATTGGGGTGAGATTCGGGGTTGAATTATTGGATTGATGTGTTTGGGGACCTGATGGGACGAGGTTGTCGGTGAGGGCATTCATTTCGTCTGCTGGGAGTGTTCGCTCTAAAGGTATAAGGCCATCTCTATTTGTAGAACTCGGTATGTCTGGAGCGTTGGTATCGATTGACGCAGCTTCTATCAGAGTTGTTGTATCTGACTGTGCTTTTTCAAAGGGTCGGGGTTCCGATTCAGGTGGAAGGTCTATGGTCGTTTCAAGAGGAGGCGGCGCAAAAGCAGAGGCAGAAGACATATTTGAAGAGCTTTCTTGTGCTTCCGATACTCGCTGTCGTCGATTTACGTCATAGCCGTTGAGCATCGCCACGGGTGGACTTGTATCTCGCTCGTCTTGGAGAACCGTCTTCTCCATCTCCATCCTCCTAGCTGTCTCCATCTTCAATTCTTCCACGAGCCCGTCCACCAATCCCTGGGCCAGAACGACCCTCGCCAGAGATCCAGAAAGGGATGCTGAATCCGTGACAACTCCATCATCCAGACCCTCCAGTAAGATCCTAGCATCTTGAGTCATGCCCAGCAAAGCCGCCCGAACCCTACTCTGACTATCCTCGGCCTCGTTTTCAGCATCAGATATCGCCTCCTCCCCCTTCCTAAGCCACCTTCTCAACCCCTCTAACATTTTCTCCTCTCGTCCAAGCAGCTTCACACGCAAGGCAACCTCTCTTCGCCTCCCATAAGTTTCTTTCATCATTTCCCCGCCTAGTTCATCAAGTGATGTGCGTAGCCTCTCGATAGTGCTCTCCGCGGAGCGTAAATTTGAAGTGAGAGAGTAAGATGTAGAGGTGAGCGTCGAAAGTGTAGCAGCATGTCTTGTTTTTAGAGCTGACAATGTGGATTGAAGGGCGTTAGTAGATGTTTGAGAGAATTGCCTGTGAAGTGCAAACTTGTCAATTGAAAACTTTTGCTAGAATTCAAGGTGAAGGAGGGATGGCTTTACATATAGCGCGCAACCATCTTAGCAGCTGTGTTATCGTCTATTTTCAGCGTTTGAAGTTCGGCTTGGGCTTTTGTCAGTTCGAGATGAAAGATATGAGTCGCTTTACGCTCGGCTTCGTGGTTGGACTTTAGGACTTCGAGTTCTCCTTGAAGTTGGCCAAGTTGGCGTTGCAGTTCTTCCCTATCGGATTGGAATTCGGATAGTAGACATTTAAGGCCCAATTTTCCTTCCACGAAAGTATTGGCCAGAGCTACACCCGGAGAGTCGCCAGAGCAATGTTTAACTGGATCCTCCTCTACCTTGATGCCATTAGGAGATACCAAAGTCGAGGTCGAACCCAAACCCATACGGGCTTCCATTGATCGCACCAACTTGGCATATTCACCAACAGCTACTTCTGACATCTTTTTCTCCTCTTCGGCGGCTTTCAACCGCAATTCTAATTCATGCTCCCTGATTTTAGCAGCTTCTTCCCTTCCTCGAACCCTCGCGCCCAATTCATACGCATTCTCGACGGCAAGTCGTGCTTTCAACAGTTCCGCGTTGGCTTGTACTAACCCTGTGGTCTTGCTCGACAGAGCATCTTCGGTCAAGGTCAGCTTCTGAGATAGACGTCGCAAAGAGAGTGTAAGCTGTTGCACTTGTTCATTCGTCGGGTTCGAGGATTTCGAAGGAGTGGTTGGGTTGGCGCGTAGAATGGCTATCTCAGCCTTGAGCCAGTCATTCTCACGTTCGAGGATAGCGGCTCGTTCATGTGTATTTGCTCTGTCTAATGAGTGTCGTTGAAGTTTGACGGCCAAGACGTGTGCCTCATCCTGAACATATCAAGGTAAGTGATAGGTCTTGGGGAGATTGTAACTTGTTACCTGAAAACGAGCAACAGTCGATTTGAGGCTATTTAATTCCAGTAGAAGAGGGTGGTCCTGCCCCTGTGAGTCCATGAACCCTAGTAATTTGATGGCGGTCATCGTATCAACATCGTTGTTTGTCAACAACCCTTGCTATAAACAATGATTAAAACAAGCACTGATATCTCAGAACAGCTGAAAAAGGACTGAAATGTGGACAGAATAAAATATTTCATCCCTGAGTGAGGGGTAGATGAAGTAGCAAATAAATGATATGTTTCAACTATGCTTCTGAAGTTATTCTGCAATGACTAAATTAGGAATTTTCAAGCTGCAAAAAGTGTTCATTTCACACCACAGGCAGAAATATATTTTAGATAGCAGATGTAGGGTTGAAATACCTCTAGAATTAAATATTTTGGGATAGTGGAAGCAGTGATTGAAAAGTTAAAGAAGTAATATGTTTCAGTCATGTTTCAGATCACTTTGCTGTAAAGCAAGGTGATGAAATTATTTGGAAATTATTGTTGTTTTGGGTTGTCATGATTTAATACAAATAAACACTCCACTCTCTCATCCTGGGCTCAATCCCCTTAAAACCACTGAAAGTTGGAATGTTTCTTTGTATTTATTGATTTTAGGTCTTAGACATGTATGGTGACATGTTCAGAGTTGCTGGCACTTTTTAGGGTCTGTTCGGCAACGATAATCCAGCTTGCATTCTCATTTTGATGGCAGCTGGATTATTCTCACAGCCCTAAGCGTGATCCAGGATAATAATGCCACGTCACATCAACTTCCTGTCTCTATCCGGGTCGCCCTCGAGCTTGTTGAGCTCATTGTTGGCAACATCGAGCATGTCCCAACACTGTCCTTGTGTTGGAAAACTTGGCACGCTTTGTTATTCTAGTCTGATATATAAAATGAAACAATTTCTTCTATCTAAATTTTGCCTATTACGTGTGAATAAAAGCTCAGTCATGCTGGAGGTGAGGAGCAATGACGACGAGCAGCCCCCATTGGGTGTTGGTGAGGTGTGCGAAACCTCCAGGACTTGTCACAATCTAAAACGGAAATTGTCCACCTTCCCATTTTGGGGCTGTGAGAATAATCCAGTGCCATCAAAATGAGAATGCAAGCTGGATTATTGTTGCCAAACAGACCCTTATACCCTCACACATATTAGGGTGCTTAATCTATATGTGACAGCAGAATGTTGACTTTTCTCAACAAACTATATTCATATAAATGTTGAGACAGCCAAACACATGCAGACACATGTGGTTGTGGACGTGATAATGTGATCACCTTTTTGGTTGTTGATTTCATCATTTACCTTGAAAGATTGCATTCAATGTTTGACATTTGCTGGTTTGGCTTTTAAAAATATCCTGAGACAATCATTGAAGGGCACATCAGCACATGGGGCAGGATTAAGCACTATTTTAAAGCATTTGGCTCAATCTCTGTTTTGTTCATCAAGGTGAAGTTTAATGTTGGCAATGATGCTGAGGATTTAGATGTGATTGCTCAAGTCATAGGCTTTATTGTAGGGACTAGGATGATAATGACCGGTAAACAAACTGTGGTTTGGCCAAATATGGTATGGTACGGTACGGTTAGGGCAGTTACCAGTACTACCCAGCCTTTCTGACTTCACAGCTCAAATATTGTAGTGTCTCTGCATATTTATTCATTTTTCTTTTCTGGAGAAATGATAGACCACTATTTATCATTTAGACATACTTTCCTCTTTTCTCATGCTTCAATTTAGGCCTACCCCCTAAGCATTGTGCAAGCCTGGCTGATGCCCTAGGTCAAAAATTCAAACCCCATGGAACAGGGCCATGTTTCAATTTCCAGCTGGTAAAAAAATGCCAAAGAAAACTGAGGTATACTTTGTGATATATTGAGTTAATTTTCTTCTAAAAAATTATAAATATGACCCAAGGAAAGTTGCAGAAAGGCAAAGCAATGAAATGTATCTGGATCATTAGTAAATTTGTATACAATTATTTATTTGGACTAGTCACATTTTGTAACCCTATTAAATTTGGTCAGCCATCTCGGCAGTTCCAGGGGACCATGGATGTCCATAATTACCACAGTTCCATACTGAATGGTACTGGTAAGTAAAGTACGGTAAAATCCATGGTATTACCTAAACCAGGCTAGTCCCATTGTTTGTTCATCACATTTGTCATTCATTTGATATTGTTTGTTAGCTGTCAATTGTCTGTTGTGGTTAATAAATTTGGATTTAAAACATACCATATCTGCAATTGAATGTGCAAGCTTGCAACAGTGAGGTGTGACATTTGCCTTCATTGTTCATTTGTCACTGTTTTTCATTTGTTGTGGTTGTTCATTCATTGTCATCAATTTGTTTGTTGTCATTTGTTCAACATTGTTTGTTGGCTGTCATTTTGTCTGTTGTAGTTAATATTAGAATTAAATTTTAATTTAAAAACATACCTCCTAACTTCAAGGGGGGTGGTGCTCATCATCATCATTGCAAAGTGATGTGGCTCATCACCACACCTGTCATTGTAAAATGGAAAAAAAAACCCCAAGGTTCATTGTTATTATTGTAGTGCATTAAAATAGTAAGGAACTTACTAAAAAATATAGTAACTCCCCCAAGTTGTTGGAATTGTTGGCCTTGTTGCTGGAGTTGTTGGCATTGTTGTCATCACTAAGTACTGCTGGCAGCAGGTGGTGTTTCTGGTGGAAAAACTTATTTTTAGAAATGTTTTGTCATTTCTGATTACATTTTTCCTAAAGTTACACCAAAACAACTTCCTTATAAGGGAATTAATTTGGTGTAACCTTAGGAGGAATGTTTTAGGGGTGACAAAACATATCTAAAAATAGGGTTTTCCAAAAGAAACACCACCTGCTGCCAGCAGTGAAGTGTGGGGTTCAAAGCAATGAGACTTTTTTTTCAAACTCCAACTCCCAAAGCATTGGGTCTAGCACCTAACAACATTTATAGAATATAATTAATATAAAATCAATTCTCCACAGAAATTTTAGAAGAAATATTATGAGAAAGTTTGGTTCAAACTGGTTCAAACCTGGTTCTCAAAATCCTACAAAATTGAGAACCAAGAACCAGACTAACAGCCCACATCAGGAGGAACACTTTAGCTCTAGAGTCTAAGACACTCTAGCTACTCTGAGAGTCTCTTAGACCAACCTCAAAGAAATAATATGTTTCAAATGCATTTTTTAATGATTTTATACACTTAAAAATTTTGAGGTTGCTCTGAGAGACTCTTAGAGCCAAAGTGTTTTTCCTGATGCAAAATATTTGGACTGAACTGAACTGAATCTGAACTGACAGTTCAGTTCTTTTGGTTCTCAGTTTTTGTGCCAGTTTGGAACCAAACTTTGGCATCACTACATTAGCTAGGCTGACCTGATGTAAGCAGCTCAGGTGTCTGAGCTGAGCCATAAGCAGACTGCACTGAGCCATGGCAACACTATCAAGGAGTGTGACTTTTAAATGCAGATGGGAGACAATATAAGAGGTAGCAAAGGCCATGGTTTCACTTGAACATCCTATTAATAATCAAATGTTGATGAGGGTCAGGAGTGTCATTTGATTGTTTAAAACATGTCAAGATAGGTGGTGAAAGATCCAGAAAGGACAAAAGGCACAGGGACAACAGTGATTGATAAGTCAGTTCAAATTATCAGGCAGTTGAAAATATGTCATTATATGCTTTAATTTAAGCAGTACATATGTAAAAAATCATCTCACCAGGGAGAGGAAACAGGATCTTGCCTCTTCATTATTTTAGGCAGACAGTGGACCATATTGAACCAGTAGAACATTCATGTCCTCTAGTGAGGATGTGAGGGTGATGGAGGTTGAACATTCCAATGTCATCTAGCCAGGGGTTAATCTCAACAATTTTGGCCATGTCCTCAAACTTGACATTGGAGAAACTAGCCTCACCAAGACATTAGAGCATAAGACTGATATAAAAAATGAAGAGTAACAACAAACCTCTAAGGGACTTCTGCAAGACATTCTGGTCAAATCTATATGCACTCAGGAGCCAGAGTACAGCTGAATCAGCTGATTTGTAATTCAAAATAAGTGAAGAGAGCCTAGTGTGGAGATCCTCAATTGGCAGCTTCTCATCCTCAAATTTCCTCTTGGGCACCAGTATGGGGGTTGTAGTTGGAAAGAGCTGTGGCATGAGTCTAAGTGAGCCTGTTATGAATGGCTGAAACACTCATCAGACCCCTTATTCTTTTTTCCCTCATCCTTCCATCAGGAAAAATGACTTCTGCCCTAGGCTGTCCTGAAATGTCCTGGGGTGCCCCAGGCAGCTCAGGGTGCTCAGGTCAAGAGGTTGCCCTGGGGTGCAAGTTACCTATGTATGAAAAGTCTTAGGCTGTCCTGGGGCAACCTGAGGCAACCTGAGAGCATCCTGAGGCAGCCTTAGTCCCTTTGGATCTGATGCTAGAAAACATATATAAACCAGATATTTGAGTGGTCTCACACAACAGAATAATAATAATAATAATAAAATTATATTCAATTATTCTAAACATCATATATACTAGTAATAAAATAATAATAAAATAGTGATACATAAATATACTCACTGAGAGACCCACCCCATCGTAATTTACAACTCAGCAGATTATGTAATTTTCTACGTTTAGAGTATGTTATTACAACGATTAAGGTAGATTAAAAAATTAACTAGGACCCCCTTTAAGGTCGTAAAGGGTAGTAATTCACATTGATATATTAAAGGATCACAACCCCAAAATGGAGGGATTTCCAACAGTTTGATAGGTGAAAAAAACTACATTTATTGTTGATTTTTTCGGCTACAGAAAAATGGTGTAAAGACTATATATATTGTTGACTTTTTCGACCACCCAAAAACGGTGTAAAAAACTATGTATATTGTTGACTTTTTCAACCACACAAAAACAGTGTAAAAAACTATATATTTTGTTGACTTTTTTGGCTACAGAAAAATGGTGTAAAAAACTACATATATTGTTGACTTTTCGACCACACAAAAACATTGTAAAAAACTATATATTTTGTTGACTTTTTCAGCTACAGAAAAATGGTGTAAAAAACAACATATATTGTTGACTTTTCGACCACACAAAAATGTTGTAAAAAACAATATATTTTGTTGACTTTTTCGGCTACAGAAAAATGGTGTAAAAAAACGACATAGATTGTTGACTTTTCGACCACAAAAATGTTGTAAAAAATTATATATCTCGTCAACTTTTGTGACATTTATTGACCTATAATAAAACTATGGTGAAAATTACGAGTGAATTTGAAGGAATAACTTACTTGAGTTTTTGACCCTTGCCCGCTTCCCCTTTCCACCACTCTCTGTCGCCTTTTGCTTCGTCCCGGCTTTACTTCCTTCCCTTTCTTTGCCACTGCTGCTCCCTTCTGTGCCCGAAATTTCTTCATCGCTGTTGCTAAATAATGATTCTATATCTTGTGTGCCAGCACCGCTACCACTGGCTTGGTTTTCAATTTCGGCCTGTTGGAATTGGTTTTTGGAGTTTAAGTTGTCATCAATTTCGATTTTGGCCTGTTCTTGGAATTGGTTTTTGGAGTTTAAGTTGTCATCGATTTCAATTTCGGCCTGTTCTGGGGTTTCGGAGTTGATATTGTTTTTGATCTCAATTTTGTCAGCATTGGCAGGTTTTGGACAGATAGAGCAACCAATTTTCGTACAGTAGTTCCTTTTGTTTTTTATGATAGTCTTCATTATTTCAAGGGTGGCCCAATTTCCTTTGTAACAGCATAGTTGACTATTTCGGGATCGTGCCTATGTAATTCACAATATTAAATTAGTTAATGAGTAATTTAAATAAATAAAAAACCTACCACACTAGCTATCTTCGATAATGATATGGGGTCTTGATGTCTCCAATCAATATCGAGCTGTATCCCAGCATATGCCACAACATCACTAACGGTGGCCTATTAAATTAATATTAATCATTTACGAGAGAACAGAATGAAAATTATTAAAAGAAGACTTACTTGACAGTTCATATAATTAGATCGGTCATTCTCGAGACCCATGGCTCGTTGAAGGTTAGTGATAGTACCGTGGGGGCGCGCAATTTCTTTCAAAGTGGTACCTTTTGCCATTGCCTGGCTTTTTTTGAGTCGGTCAATCTCTGCTAAACAACTTGGTATTTAGAACTAGTTATATATGATGATGCTGTCTAGGAAGTGTGCTTACCTTCCTGTGCTGCAACCCTAACAAGCAGTGCAGTGATATCAACTGTAGCAGGCATTGACGCAATTGTAGCAGGCGTTGATGCAATTGTAGCAGGCATTGATGTGATTGTAGCAGGTGTTGACGCAATTGTAGCAGGTGTTGATGCAATTGTAGCAGGCATTGATGCGATTGTAGCAGGCATTGATGCGACTGTAGCAGGCATTGACGCAATTGTAGCAGGCATTGACACGGTTGTAGTAGGTAATCAGTTGTCTTCGAGCTTGCCTTGGGCTTGGGTGCTGGCTTGGGCTTCACAGTACCCTGCGTTGGGGCACTTGTGTCCTCGGATGATGCTGATGATTGAGGGTTGGGGTTGTCGTTCAGCGCATTAGAGGTTGTCTTTACAGCAGATTTCTTTGAAGGAGCCATTGTACAAATATCTAGGGCAGTAGTAAGCAATAGGATCAATAAATAGGACTTTATATATAATTTTGACTGGGATTTGACTCAGCTTTAAATGATTCTTCCAAATCCGGCGTGCAGCGACAACACATTGACCTGGCAAAGTCATTGACCGGTAACCGAGGGCGGGCTCTGACACCAAGACTGAACAGGGACACTAGATTATGCATATGGTGATCACTAATGGAGGAAAAAAAAGGGGTTTAGTGGTATACATATTATGTCTTAATCTGCAGTGAATTGTCTAGGTGGGTAACGCTGGCCGGGTTGTGACATCGGGAGGTTAGCAGTGCCGGGTTGACCAATTACAAAAACATCGGAGACATGCACATTGTTCTCAAGACTGAATTAACGGATCAATCGAAATGCAAAAAAAAGAGACAGGGTACTCACTGGTCACTGGTAATTGCAATTGGTATATGTTTGAATTCAAATTCGCTTGAGTACAACATTGGAAATTTCTTTCACCGCGGCCGATGTTTAAATTTGCAATTGCGGATACTGCCATATCTTTCTGCTAGTCAATTTAAGGAAACAACACATGTATATAAACCCACGACACACCAGTATGAACTTATTCTGCTAACATTGCTGACCTTTTGCGAGGTATGGCACCAGCAATTTTAATTTCAAGCAGCCCTGTCAGCAGTCCTCGTGGAGGTTCTGAGGATCTGGAAGCAACATCAATGTCATCACCTACGAAGTGTCAATGTGAGAATCAGCTCGCGCATTGGGACTGGGATGGAAGGCCCTATCCGAACTTACCTGAGCCATGTCAGCGGCAGGCTATCGAGAATGATGCTTCAGTGCCTATCCAAATGGCATCCCAAGTTGCTGGAAAAGATGGTAAGACAATGGTTTAGAGTTAAAAGCAATAACTGATAAACGCACAATTGCAAGGTTCTGTACTTGTAACCACAACGTCAACGGAAGATAGCGATGACTACGAAAAAGTGACGACCCGGTCAGATATTGATTCTGGAGAAGGTGAGAGAAATTGTTTGCAATGTCCATATAGCTGACTCGTGGCAGTTATTACTAGGCGGGCAAAACGGGCAAGATCAAATGCTCCTAATGAGAGCACAGATGAGCAAGATGTTGCAATGAAAGAACATGACTTAGCGGATAATGGAGCTTGCGCATGCGGTTGTGAACAAGAGTGAGAGGAAAGTTCAGGAGGTGCTACCTACAAGAAAAGTAAAGTAAGTAACAATATCGTTCCAAGAAAGCACTAACTGACCTTTTGTCAGTATACCACTTCGATCCACATCAAAATCAGTAGTACCAACCAGTCGACATCATCCACGAAGATATCTATAAAGACAGGCAGGAAAAAAGTAATAGTACGAAGCGGAAGGCTGTACTTTACAGTCCCCCACATACTCCGCCGGACTCCAGTGGACTCCACATAATCCACCAGACTCCACCCGGACTCCAGTGGAGTCCAGGTGGAGTCTGGTGGACTCTGCTGGAGTCCACTGGAGTCCGGTGGAGTCCATTGGCATCTGGTGGAGTCCATTGGAGTCCAGTGGAGTCTGGCAGAGTCTGGCAGAGTCTGGTGGAGTCTGATGGAGTCTGATGGAGTGTGGCAGAGTCTGGCAGAGTCTGGCAGACTCTATTTCATTTATGCTGGAATACCATCAAAAATTGCAGTACTTTACTGTCCCCACAAGATCTGATCAGATCTGATCAGAGTCTAATTAATTGGACACTAATTTCTAAGTAGAACTTCTATACTGTGAATTTTCTTGGATACAAAAAATTCAATATTATTTATTTCATTAATATAATAACTCAGTAAAATATCAAAACAAATACCCCTGTGAGAGGGGTTGCTGGTGTTATTTTTGTGGCCTATAAAAAATAAAAAGTAAAAAGTAAAAAGTAAAAAAATAAATAGAAAACCCGTAAGGGGTTTTCTCGTCGTCGTAGCAAAAAATGAGGGAGGGAGGTAGCCGCTGGTCTCTTTTTTACGCGTCTGGGTATCGTTGAATGTATGTGGGTGTCGTCATACGCGTTGTCATACGCGTCTGGGGGCCTTTGTATGTGTCCGGGTGTCGTCGTACACGTCTACACGTGTATGGGTGACGTCGTACGCGTCTGGGTGCCGTCGTACACGTCTGCACGTGTGTGGGTGACGTTGTATGCGTCTGGGTGCCGTCGTACATGTCTGCACGTGTGTGGGTAATGTCGTACGCGTCCGGGTGTCGTCGTACACGTCTGCACGTGTATGGGTGACGTTGTACGCGTCCGGGGGGTCTTCGTACATGTCTGGGTGTCGCTGGACGTGTATGGGTCGTAGCTGGGGGGTCTTCGTACACGTCTGGTGTCGTCGTACGCGCCTGGGTGCCGTTGGACATGTCTGGGTATCGTCGTACGCGTCCGGATGTCGTCCTATGGGTCCGGGTGTCGTTGCACACGTGTGGGTGGAGCTGGACACGTCTGGGTGACGTTGTATGTGGGTGGGTGTTGTATGCGTGTGGGTGTTGTGGTATGTGTTGTTGGTTGTTTGTTATTGTTGTTATTCGTTGTCTATGACCTATTATAATATGTTAGTAATGGATTAGAATAGAATAAAATAAAAATACCCCCCGGTGAGGGGGGGTTACCGTTGCTACGTGGCAGTTGTCGTCGTCGTCGTGCACCCGTCGTTGTACTGCCGTCGTTGTGCTGCCGTCGTCGTTGTGCTGCAGCCGTCGTTTGTGTATTTGTTGCTGTTGTTGTGTAATGGGTATTAGTATATATTAAAGGTCTACAATGACCGACTTACCTTTTTATGACCACAGACGATGCGCAGCATCGTCTGTGGTCGTCGTTACTGCCGTGTGATGGTGTGGGAAACAGAGGAAGAATTCAACAAACAAGTGACGACCACATCACATGTGGTCACGTGATCGCACCCCGCAGACTGAACAAAATACATGATTTTGATAGCAACACGAAATTGCTATCAAACATTTGTATATTATAAGATTTATTTTCTTGAAATTTCAATTCTGGTCAGAACTCATCAGATTTCACTCGGAAAAATGAGTGGTCAGATTCTGATCGTAGCAGACTCTGCTGGACTCTGCTGCAGTCCAGTAGAGTTGCTGGAGTCCAGCAGAGACAGAGTCTCAGCTGGACTCTGGCAGGCTCTGCTGGACTCTGGCAGACTCTGCTGGACTCTGGCAGACTCTGCTGGACTCTGGCAGACTCTGCTGGACTCTGGCAGACTCTGCTGGACTCTGCTTCAGTCCAGTTGAGTTCTGGACTCCAGCTGGATCTGATCAGAGTGGTCAGATTCTGATCAGATAGCAGACTCTGCTGGACTCTGCTGCAGTCCAGTAGAGTTGCTGGAGTCCAGCAGAGTCCAGCAGAGTCCAGCAGAGTCCACTGGACAAGTCTGGTGGACTTCACCAGATTAAGTCTGGTAAGAGTCCACCAGAGTCTGGAGACTCTGGTGGACTCTTACGGACTGGACTGGACTGGCAAATTTGGCCCATGTCACACTACAACAGTCCAGAACTTGAGTCCAGTGGAGTCCACTGGACTCTGGTAAAGTCCACCGGATTCCGGCGGAGTATGTGGGGGAGTGTACAGTCCTCGCGGAAGGGACTGATATGGATGTACTGAATAACATGGGAGGTCATACAAGAATTGAATGCATATAATTTCGAAGTAAAAAAGGAGTAAACAACAGTTATATGAACCTAGCTAAATTCATTTGTGTTGGAAAAATGCGGTGAGGAACCTGAGCTGCACATCCAAAGTGGTTGAAAAATTGTTGGCAATATTATTTCGTGGCAGCCTCTTCATGCTCCTTTGTGTGACTTTCAGAAATTTTGCGAGGAGATTGGGTTGCAAGAGTGAAGATTGGAGGTTTGTTCCCCTTCCATGACTGCATTACTTGAACCAAGGCAAGAACGAATGGAAGGTGCTCCTCAAGGTCAGACGCAGCCAATCCACAATTGCGGTCCGGAAGATATATGTGTTTGAATGGATCAATGGGGAAACACCAGGAAATCGTAGCCTGTCTCTTGATCAGCTGCGAATTGTCCAGCATGTCCAAGTTGATGCAAGCGCGATGGTCCAATGACAGAAATTCATAGGCAAAATTGAGCTGATAAAGCTCCCAAAGAATTTCTCAAACGATATGTTCAGCAGGTAACACACCTGGAAGATATTTTTTGCCTTGCCAAATGAGTGGTTCCCCAGCAGTGCTTCGAGTCTTTATCTCCGGGAAAAAGTCAGATTTCGGTGTCAACATATTCAGAATTTGTTGGCGACATTTTGCTGCTTTGGTGTCTCCCTTTTCTTGAGTGTTGCTAAGGTCGGTTGCAAGAAAGTCACACCAGTTCTGGCTTGACATGGCTAGAGACGCCTCATTTGCAACACGCATTAACCAAGCCTCTCAAGCCTGTAGCCAAGATTCTACAAACCTGGCCTTTTTCTCATCGCTGGCTGGTGTTACGAAAAGACCGGGATCAGGGAAGACATAATGGCCGAAGTGTTTTGATGCTTTAGATATTTCAACAAGATGAGATGGGGACTGATCAACAGCCCGTAACGCAGTACTCCAGGCAGGAATTAGGAACGGAAAAGAGAGCTGTCTAAAGGTGAAAATTTGTCTCGACCGGCAGATTGAATCGTTTGAGGCTTTGAAGCTGGAAAACATGATAGTAAAAAAATGTTCTGTGATGAAGTAGAAATTCAGTGAACTCACAAGAGGCGCCTCGTGTTGGATTACTTGTGGGCCCCAAATCCTTTGATGCTGGCTCATCTTGAAATGGATCTTTGAAAACCAGCCATGTTCGTGAGTAGGTGTGGAGAGCGTTGTGTTTCTCGCAAGTGTTCATGAAACCACAAAATATGACAGGGAAAGGGGGTTCGTGTTGAGAAATACATAAAGAGTCGGCAGGATTAAGAGGAGGAACAACGGCTAATATGTTGTATGGGAAGGGACCTGTCTTCCAGGGCCGGATGACCCAGACAGGCAAACCTGCTGTAAAAAAATATTGGGCTACACGCGGCGTGTTTGTAAATGCCCCAATACAGTTTGCAACGGTAGTTGCTGCAGGTTGTAGCCCATCCATACGTGGTTTATATATCTCAAGGTAGTCGAGCAAGGCACAGATTTCAAGATAATAACGTTGGAATTCTGTAACATTGAATCTCATTTGACCGAAGGCGCTCTTTAATGAACTGATACAAATACAAGCGCTACTCATTGCTGTTGCAAGCAAGAGAAGTAGGGAATTGGGTGGGTTAGGATGGCACTTCTTGCAGTATTCAAATATCCTCTCCTGCATTTCCTTCATCATTCCCTCAAACATCCAGTATTTCGATATGGACAACTGGCCCAGCCCATCCAAAACGCCATTGTCTAAAGGATGAAAGTCCTCGCAGGTCGGATTCCACCACATGATCGAAAGAGAATCATTTGGGTCTTCAGGCCTTCTTGGAATGGCGCCAAGATGGGGATACTCAAGTAGGTACAGCTGCGGCCAAAGTGTAGGATCATCGGGGCCATAGCAAAAATCGGAGCGGAGGTAAACATCTCGCCTCTGCATGGGCGGAAGCAAAATTTGATTCTGATTGGGTGTCGTACAGACAAAGTCTTGAATGGCCGCAGCAACCTTCCCGTCGAATGGCCCAATAGGTACTGAAAAGAATGAGAACAAGCATGGAAGGCAAATAAATGTAGACATACAATATTGATTTTGTTTTGCAAGGAGGTCAGAATCGGAGATAGTCGACGACATCTGAAAAGCATACAAAGTAGCAAAAAAACATCTTGATAGAATTGGATGTCTTACCGGGAGTAAGCTATGATTTTGGTTGAGAAAAATGATGTTGCCTAGAAAGTGAAATTCAGATCTGATATACATGATGAGAAAAAAAAGAGACTCAACAGAAAACTATAATAGCGACATCGGATAGCAGGACAGAGGGATGACGCAAAGTCTAATCCCTAACTTGAGCGATGCAAAGTCTAACTCAAGTTGACCGAGAGAAGGAACACTCACTGCGGTACTGAGTGCTGGATGCTATGGGCACGATATCAAAAGGCAACGATTATAGGCAAAGTTGGAAGGTGAGACGATGGACTTAACTTGTTTGTTTGGTTGATCACATGATGTGTGCCTTTGTTTGTTTCTCATCGGCCAATTTCTCCAAGGCGCTATCTCTCCTTCTTACCTCTGCTATCGGACTCGCCTTTCACTACTCCGCTGAGCTTTCGACAGCTCCTACACGCCTATAGATGAACCTGGTGAGTTTTTAGTTTGACTTCTCCATCACGACCTAGACTTTGCGTCAGTCGTGATTAATTTCTGGACTTAGACTTGGTGTCGGTCCTATGCTGATTGCTCTATATTTCTCAGCTCTTCACCACGCTGTATATTTTACTAGAAGCTTCAGGGAACCTGGTTACAAGAAGGGGTAATATCAACAGAAATTTGGGGTGGAATGGAAGAAGTAAGTATCACCATCTTCGTGTCTGGAACTTCGAAGCTGATATTGAAAGATATTATCTATCAGCTTGATGCAGAGTTATATTGACTGGCTGGCTTGGGATTTGTGTTATTATTATCAAGGGGTATGGCGATCTCTATCCTCTGTCACCAAGCAGCTCATAGGTTTATCAGACGCCATCGGTATTACCCATAATCACTTTGCCCCGTTTGCCATATTTTGAAGAGGTTGATAAAATGAATATCGAATTCAACTCAATCAATCTTTTAGACCTTTTGAACCAGGTATGTTTCAAACTCCTGCATTTTGCAAGTTCTGAGTCACTCATAATTTATGGTTTGTCACAGTCGTTCCAATCAACACCTTTCCTACGTATAACATCAAGAAGAACCTCTCAAAGTCCCCTATCTCATCTCCTATCACCTGCGTTGCATAGGCTAGACTTTTGGGACTCCCTCTTTGAGAAAGCCGATGTGAGCGTGCTCTTGGTCAGCCTTTAGAGTGGTGACTTTGGGTTGGCAAATCTCTGCTTTCATCTCAGACGCCTACACCTTGCAGCACCGCGCCTCTCAAAAGGTTCAGTTTTGATCTATACATCGACACAATCTCAATTAGATCAACAAAACTCTACTTTCATCTCAGACGCCTACACCTTGCAGCATCGCGCCTCTAAAGCAAGTTGCCAGATCAGAAGGTTCAGTTTTGATATATACATCAACACAATCTCAATTAGATCAACAAATCCCCTTACCGATTCCCAACCTCGGCTCTTTCCCTAGCCAACTGAAAGATAAACGCTATCTTTGTTCACTTAACCCACATCAACTATTTCTTCAATACATCCCACCATCGTGCCTACTCACCTAGTCATGACTTAGACTTTGCGTCAGTCGTGACTGTGGACCTAGACTTTGCATCGGTCTAGTTGTTGATCGCTTCGGCCCTCAAAAATCCCCAAAGCCGGTATGGACTCGAGGCATACAATCATTCTACATCTTCGGTATAGCAATTTCTCCGGGCTAGTGCTATGTCGCACTGGTATTCCGCTCCTCTCCTACCACCTCCATGCTTATTCCTTGCACTTGTGGTTGTGGTCTACGGGTGACATACACCATGAAAAACAACCATCTCAACGGCCGCGGAAAGACAGCACTGAGAGCCAGAGTCTTAGTGGAGAATGAATTGTTGAGGTCAAGTACTAGACAGCAACAACCAATCTTACTGCAGGACCACCAAAAGAAAAAACGGTCTCACTCCGGTTCTAATCCAGTTGGTGACCACAAACGGCTCAAAGTGGCTCAACTCGAGGCAGACCAAGTCCTTGAGATTCCCCCTGCAGACCCAGACCCAGAGGAATCGTTTTCTGTGCCAGCATCAAATAATGGTTCAGCCGATGTGTTGCCATCTACACATCAGTCGGGCAGGATTGCAGAGAGAACCAGGCACATAGCAGAACAATGCTGGGGAAATCCCAGAACTAACTGGAGTGAAGATGAGGAGGAGGAGGATGTTGGTGGGATCATGACACCCATTCCCAATGGTGGAGGCAGCGAAGACAATGATGTTCAAGGCAACGGAGGCGATGATGAAAACGGAGAAGATGAAGAGGATGATGGTCCGTTTGCTGAGTCTGATGTTGCTGGCATTTCTGCTTGGGATCTGTTTGGTGAAAATTTTGAGCGTGAAGCCGTATCTATAGGTATGTTTCTGGCTTATGAATCATCTACCTTGCTAATAATTGTTTGATGGAAAGTCGTTGGGGGAATCAGATCTCAGTCTACTTTGCATTTATACACTCAAGGTGGAGGACCATCTAACAGAGCATACTTTCAACCGACTCTCCAAGGCTTTTCCAAATAGCAGTCACGACACCCTAAAAATGACCAAGAAACTTTTTTTTTTTTTTTTTTTTTTTTTGATATCAAAAGGCAACGATTATACTTAGGCAAAGTTGAAGGTGAGACGATGGACTTAACTTGTTTGTTTGGTTGATCACGTGATGTGTGCCTTTGTTTGTTTCTCATCGGCCAATTTCTCCAAGGCGCTATCTCTCCTTCTTACCTCTGCTATCGGACTCGCCTTTCACTACTCCGCTGAGCTTTCGACAGCTCCTACACGCCTATAGATGAACCTGGTGAGTTTTTAGTTTGACTTCTCCATCACGACCTAGACTTTGCGTCAGTCGTGATTAATTTCTGGACTTAGACTTGGCGTCGGTCCTATGCTGATTGCTCTATATTTCTCAGCTCTTCACCACGCTGTATATTTTACTAGAAGCTTCAGGGAACCTGGTTACAAGAAGGGGTAATATCAACAGAAATTTGGGGTGGAATGGAAGAAGTAAGTATCACCATCTTCGTGTCTGGAACTTCGAAGCTGATATTGAAAGATATTATCTATCAGCTTGATGCAGAGTTATATTGACTGGCTGGCTTGGGATTTGTGTTATTATTATCAAGGGGTATGGCGATCTCTATCCTCTGTCACCAAGCAGCTCATAGGTTTATCAGACGCCATCGGTATTACCCATAATCACTTTGCCCCGTTTGCCATATTTTGAAGAGGTTGATAAAATGAATATCGAATTCAACTCAATCAATCTTTTAGACCTTTTGAACCAGGTATGTTTCAAACTCCTGCATTTTGCAAGTTCTGAGTCACTCATAATTTATGGTTTGTCACAGTCGTTCCAATCAACACCTTTCCTACGTATAACATCAAGAAGAACCTCTCAAAGTCCCCTATCTCATCTCCTATCACCTGCGTTGCATAGGCTAGACTTTTGGGACTCCCTCTTTGAGAAAGCCGATGTGAGCGTGCTCTTGGTCAGCCTTTAGAGTGGTGACTTTGGGTTGGCAAATCTCTGCTTTCATCTCAGACGCCTACACCTTGCAGCACCGCGCCTCTCAAAAGGTTCAGTTTTGATCTATACATCGACACAATCTCAATTAGATCAACAAAACTCTACTTTCATCTCAGACGCCTACACCTTGCAGCATCGCGCCTCTAAAGCAAGTTGCCAGATCAGAAGGTTCAGTTTTGATATATACATCAACACAATCTCAATTAGATCAACAAATCCCCTTACCGATTCCCAACCTCGGCTCTTTCCCTAGCCAACTGAAAGATAAACGCTATCTTTGTTCACTTAACCCACATCAACTATTTCTTCAATACATCCCACCATCGTGCCTACTCACCTAGTCATGACTTAGACTTTGCGTCAGTCGTGACTGTGGACCTAGACTTTGCATCGGTCTAGTTGTTGATCGCTTCGGCCCTCAAAAATCCCCAAAGCCGGTATGGACTCGAGGCATACAATCATTCTACATCTTCGGTATAGCAATTTCTCCGGGCTAGTGCTATGTCGCACTGGTATTCCGCTCCTCTCCTACCACCTCCATGCTTATTCCTTGCACTTGTGGTTGTGGTCTACGGGTGACATACACCATGAAAAACAACCATCTCAACGGCCGCGGAAAGACAGCACTGAGAGCCAGAGTCTTAGTGGAGAATGAATTGTTGAGGTCAAGTACTAGACAGCAACAACCAATCTTACTGCAGGACCACCAAAAGAAAAAACGGTCTCACTCCGGTTCTAATCCAGTTGGTGACCACAAACGGCTCAAAGTGGCTCAACTCGAGGCAGACCAAGTCCTTGAGATTCCCCCTGCAGACCCAGACCCAGAGGAATCGTTTTCTGTGCCAGCATCAAATAATGGTTCAGCCGATGTGTTGCCATCTACACATCAGTCGGGCAGGATTGCAGAGAGAACCAGGCACATAGCAGAACAATGCTGGGGAAATCCCAGAACTAACTGGAGTGAAGATGAGGAGGAGGAGGATGTTGGTGGGATCATGACACCCATTCCCAATGGTGGAGGCAGCGAAGACAATGATGTTCAAGGCAACGGAGGCGATGATGAAAACGGAGAAGATGAAGAGGATGATGGTCCGTTTGCTGAGTCTGATGTTGCTGGCATTTCTGCTTGGGATCTGTTTGGTGAAAATTTTGAGCGTGAAGCCGTATCTATAGGTATGTTTCTGGCTTATGAATCATCTACCTTGCTAATAATTGTTTGATGGAAAGTCGTTGGGGGAATCAGATCTCAGTCTACTTTGCATTTATACACTCAAGGTGGAGGACCATCTAACAGAGCATACTTTCAACCGACTCTCCAAGGCTTTTCCAAATAGCAGTCACGACACCCTAAAAATGACCAAGAAACATGTTCAATTCATGTCGGGGTTCCAGCCTAAATGATACAACTGTTGTATAAACAGTTGTGTTTGCTTTGTTGGACCGTATGAGGACCTCATCAACTGCCCCAAGTGTCAGGCAGCACGGTACAACACCAATGGAAAGCCATGCAAGTACTTCGACTACCTTCCTCTTATACCTCAGTTGCGAGCTATGTCGGCAAACTCTACTCATGCAAAAAAGATGCGCTATCGAGCAGAATATGTCCATGAACCTGGCATTATTAAGGACGTCTTTGATAGTAGTCATTATCAGTCCCTGCTTAACACCATTGTACCCGCAGACACGAACCATCCCTTTTTTATTTCTCCGATGAACGTGACATTGCCCTCGGTCTTTCGACGGATGGATTTTCTCCATTCAAGCGACGTGACAAGACATGCTGGCCCATGATACTTTTCAATTACAATCTCCCTCCCAAAATATGTTTCCAGAAGAAGTATTGCATCCATGTTGGCACAGTTCCTGGTCCAAAAAAGCCTTGGGATTGGGACTCGTTCTGTTGGCCACTTGCTCAAGAACTCATCCAGCTAGAGATCGGTGTCAACACTTTCAACGCCGTCAACCTGCGATATTCTTACTTCATGCATATCTCATTCTTGTATTTGGCGATATTCCTGCCATGGCTCTTATAATGCACATGAAAGGGCAGAACGGTCTCAGCCCATGTCGAACATGCAACATCAAAGGCATTTCCCATGGAACGTCATTGTAACACATTACTTCCATCAATCAGAAGCAGACGTCATCCTTATGCGTCAATTAATTCCTTTGTCACTGCAATTGCGCAGCTCAACCAAATACGACTTTTGTATAATCTTGATGAAGAACTATGCCTGGATCCTGACAAGAAGGAAAGTACCAAGCTTATACATAACCTGTGTATGTTCAATTGACTTCGCCTTTATTTCTGATCACTCATCTGTGAAATTTCAAAACAGATCCACTTTACATGCTTTCTGCTCCCCGACGACATGAAATCTTACCCTCACCAATCCGAAATAAAGTTTTGGCTTGCTTAGCGACGTGCTTCAATGTTAAGAAGAACATTGTTCAATCTGTCATCAAGCTGGATCAACCGATTACTCAGTATGGCAGGGTCACTCGTCTTGAAGGAGGTGATCTTATGATTGGCCGAGATTTGGTTCAAGGGACCGAGGACAGCCGTGACGCATCTTTTGTTCGAGTTGAGTCCTGCCTTCTTTTCATATGTGCAATTTGCTGAGCATTCTTTTATCCAGTATACTCAACTTGTGGATCGATATGCTCGCCAAAAGAGAAGAACACCGGAATTTGAACTTCGAGCTTTCTTTGGTCAACTAAAATGTATTCTTATTTTAGAGTTACCATCTACACCGCAACTCAACTTGGCCACGCCAACAACAATCATCCTAGCACTGATCCAGAGCATCAAAGCAACAATAAGGAATAATGTCTATTATTACAAAGAAATTGGGGTTGATGAAGTTGTTGATCTGACTACAGTGCAGTGCATTGTTGGAAGAATACAGGATAGGGATGAGTGGGCTATCATTGATCGGAGCAATAATGTGGCAATCCGGGTGGACTGATGCTTTTAGGTGTGATATAAGTTTTTTTCTAACTCTTTCTCTGTCTAACCAAAGCATCGTGTTTATTGTTCTCTCCCACTGCTACGTAGATCTTCCCAACGCCCAGAGCTGCTGCTATGCTGTCGGATATATTTATATACTTGTAGACCAAACTCGTTTACCCCTCAAATTAATCAACCTGATCACCCCTCAGATTAATCATAGGTTTATTCAGGCCAGGGTTGCAGGCATGACCTGAATGAGGAGAGAAAAGACAAACAGACCATGAAGTTTCTCAACAGTGGCAAAATCTTTATCGCATATCGGATATTCTTGATCCATTTCTTGCGTCATGTCTCGCAGCATCCAAAAATGTTATATGGTGGAATAACGATCGGTATGAGAAACCCTCTGTGATGTACTTAGCCTTAGTTTGTAATTTACGTCGATAGTTCCTACCCTAAAAGTAGTAAACAATTTTCTTGATATCATAATTCCATTCTTATCTTTTTTGATGTAAATATCTACAATAAGTACTGTAATCAATTACTATGAAAAACATAGCTTATCTCTACTTGTCCGAAAAACAACCTTAAAAGTAAGAATTTCCCTCTTTAATACATTTTCCGTTGTTATTTACAATGCAGCTGGTCTTACAGTGACTAGTATAATACTAGGGAAGTAGGAAATAAGAAAACAAAATTGTGGGTGGTTTATATATCTTTTGGATGGCGCACAGACCATTGGTCACATGATCACAGATAAGCATGATTTCAAGCATATGGTACTGGGTCAGGGTAGATTACATAAATTCCAAAAAAGGAAATTTTTTAAAGATGGTAGAGAATTGTTTTAGGACCCTGAATATGTTTAAATTATATTAATAGCAGCTCTCCTTATTGAGAAAACTGCAAACTACTTTCCTGGACGCAGCGGTTAAAGGTTTTCTAGCAAAATTCATGAATTCTAAGGGACTCCCAGGGCCTCCTGATGTGATTTAATCCAGATGGTCAATGCACCAGGATACACTAAAGGTGTCCTGAGAAAATGGGTGACACTCAAAACTTTATCTATGCTGTCCTAGGTTGTCCTGAGGGTGTCCTGGGATGTCCTGAGTAGTGATGTGATACTAACAAATTACCCAAGGCTACCTAGGGCCAAAATCATTTTTCCTGATGTCTCTTTTTCCCTTATTGTTCACTTTACTCCTCTTTCCCTTGCCTTGTTCCTAACCTCTTCACTTGACCAATGTACTATACTTAGACTACCCTTGGCCCTATGACTCTTGATGACTTGTTATCCTAGCACAGACCATGGACTACAGACTGTGGTTGATATTACTATAAGAGCCATACCCATAGCTATACCTTCCCTAGTTTAGACCTTCAGTACAATACAGTCTTAATCTACTGGATTGCTCAGAACATCTTGCCCTCAGTCTTAGTTGTGGGATAATGACTCTTGTTGTATAAGGATCCTATTTATCTGGTCTATTTGCCCAGCACTGAATGTGAGTGCAAGCTTATAGGCTGCTGTAACAGAGCCCACATAATATATAAACATTGTCATACATACAATTCTTTATATTCATAACCACATGGTCTTTCTTATCATTGTATTATCACTTTATATTGTGTCATCTTACATTTTGCAGATAGACTGTGTCTAGTTCATATTAGCTTGTTTTCCTTTTTAATAGTATAAAAGAATCATTTATGGGTAGTATAAGAAACCAAAAACACTGCTCTTTATATTTTCAACTGATATAAATCTGTTGTCCTGTAGCCCTGATTTTTTCCAGATTTAAAAATTCAAATACTAACTATAATTTGAGAGGAATCCATCAGGAAAAATGATTTTGGCCCTAGGTAGCCTTGGGTAATTTGTTAGTATCACATCACTACTCAGGACATCCCAGGACACCCCAGGACACCTCAGGACATCCTAGAGCAGCACAGGTAAAATTTGAGTGTTACACACTTATCCAAGGACACCTCAGGACAACCTAGGACAGCATAGATAAAGTTTTGAGTGTCACCCATTTTCTCAGGACACCTTTAGTGTATCCTGGTGCATTGACCATCTGGATTAAATCACATCAGGAGGCCCTGGGAGTCCCTTAGAATTTATGAATTTTGCTAGAAAATCTTTAACCACCGCTGATAGGACCCAGGAGATGTCTAGGGATGTAAACACACTATTTTTGCGGTTTCACAACCTTTGCAGTATACTTGCAGATGCTCACATATCATTGCGGATACTTCCAGATCATTGCAGGTCATTGCAGATCATTGCAGATCATTGCACATACTTGCAGATCATCGCAGAATACTTGCAGATCATTGCAGAATACTTGCAGATCATTGCAGATACTTGCAGTCATCACCAACATTCACATTATCATTCGCAGTTACCAGCTGTTCTCGCAATCTTTAAACACGACTCCAATGAAGGTCACTCAGGTGACTGTATTACTCATCACCTTTATTTTTATCTTGTCTCCTTTTATTTAGCTCTTATCTCCTATGTTTCATTACCAAATTACCGGATCCATGTGACTCCACTTTCACCCGCATTTTACATTTCTGTTTCACCTTTCCGCACTTAGCTATTTGCTAGTTACTATATTATTAGCAGTAGCAAGTAAGTGGAAGCAATACAACACAGCAGAACAGACAAATTACCACACTTTTGATCCCACCTTTGGAACGTCGTGCAAAGCTACTCTTGCACTCCTTCAAAATCATCCTGCAAACTTCGCTTTTTCTGCGCATTATCTCGCACTTTAAAGCAAACCTTCGCACCTCATAAAACCTCACTATCACCTACTGAAGAGAACTACATCAACCCCACGAACTGCATACTACTTGTGGTCTGTCCCCACTGCAGGTACATCACCACATCTAGGAAAGTATTTTGCAGTTTTCTCAATGAGAGCTGCTATTAATATAATTTGACCTGAGTGCCCTGAGCTGCCTGGGGCACCCCAGGACATTTCAGGACAGCCTAGGGCAGAAGTTATTTTTCCTGATGTCATTATAATAACTTTATAATTTTAGTAAAAAATAAATAAAGTACATAATTATATTATAGTTTACTCAATTCTCAGTCATTTTAATGTTCATAGCCTTTAAGATATTATATATCTGACTATAATTACTACTAATGTCTTTTTTAGTTTTATAAAAGATTAATCTACAAAGTATTACTTTATATTAATTAAGAACAGGATAGAACTGCAAAGCTCAATGGTTGTGTACCTGAATGTTGTAACCTTTCCAGGCTAAAACTGGACAATATTGGTATGTGCCCTAAGACTTTGATGGTCACAAAGAATATTTTTGAGTTTTGGCTGATCAAAGACAAAGTGGGTAAGAGCCTACCTAATCCATGATAAATTTATGTATAACTAAACCCTGTGAAAAGCAGAGTTTTTCGTTGTTGAATATTCTACTAAAAGATAAGCATTAAATCTTTTTATCATTATCATAAGTTAGGGATATACCAGTCAGAAAAATCTCTTATGGAAGCCCTTGGATCCTCACAGGATGAAAGTAAATCACAAGAAAGAAAACTGAGGATATTATTTTCTCCTCTACTTAAGGACTTTTTTAGCAGGTGCTAAGCCAACATTACTGGCCTTTCTGCTATCTTTGAGGAAGTATTTAGGAGGCCAACTGTCCAGGGGTATGGTAGCAGCATTCAGAGGGCACTGGTCCTGGAATAAAAAGAGGACTAGAAGTGTCTGGAAGAGTGTTTGGCCTTATTGGGAGAGTGTTAGGGGACATTAGTTACACTGTAGAACAGTGCTGGCTAACTTAGGGAGAAGGTATCACCAGTAACCAAGTGTATATCAAGGTGTTGTTCTAAGATGACACCTGATAACCTTTATATACAATACAAGATGGACCCAGGTAACTACCCTAGGCCCAGGTAACAACATGACATGGGAGTACAATAGGAATAGAACACACATTCTGTGAGGAACATGTGATAAGTATCTACTTGGAGTTGAACATGTGTAAACTACTAAATAAAGAACAGTCAGTGGTAATCTCATTGGTCTGTGTGCAATATGGCTTGTAATACAATACCAGTGGAGGGCATGACAGGATTTGTAAGCATGTGTGTATGTACCTATGTAGTGTCCTCTTACAGAGAGAGTATTTTGCAATGGATAAATCCTGGAAGCATGACTCCTTTCTAACTTGTTCCAGAAGCATCTGATTGAATTTTCTTGCTACAATGGTGGTGTTTTGGTTGTGAGAATGCCTTGGTTGCCTGAAATTACCGAGGCTCAATATGAATAGGGTGCCATGTGCACTGATTTTTTGGATCTACACCAAAGGTTACCTGTATACTATTCAATACATGATGGCACCTTTGTACTTAAATAATCTAGAATTTAAAAGATAACTATCTTTCTTTCTCTTCTTCCAACAACAATAGAAAGGTGCCTTCTACTGCTTTACCAGCTTCTAGCTATTAACCTTTTCATTCCAAATAAATTGATCAGATCTACAAAACCTCTTTCTAATGGCCTGTGTGCTCATATCCAAATATAATCTTAAGAATGTGGTATGGAGAGGCTGTGAGTGTTGTTGAGTGCCAAAAATGCAGATGTGGAGGTGCCCAAAGCTGCTATTGGGAGGTAGAAGGTACTCTTCACTGATAAAAATGAGGAATTTCAGCTCTAGAAGCAGAGGTATATAAAGATGCTGGATGCAAGGGTGGAGGGGTCTGAAACTGATGTAGAGATATTAGAAATATAGAAGTTCATGACAATACCACAGAGCTGGACTCTTAGCTAATGTAGAGAGGTTAAGGGCAGTGGTGGATAAATAGTGTGTGGAGATGGAGTACTTGAAGGAGATGTGTAAAGCATTGGAGGATGCAGAGGAGGCACTTGAAGCTGATCTGGTCAATATATACATCAGATATCCAGACCTGGGAAGATCAGACTAAATAAAATTCACATGCTGTTGTAAATTACTCTTTTCTAAAAAATCAAGCATATAATCTAATTGGGATTCAACATTGTCATAAGGAATGTTATTAAGATTGAAGTCCAACCTGATGTAGGCAAGATTTCCCTGGGATGGAAATAATAATAAGTAAGGGCAGAGGTGTTTTTACTCATGCTTGCAGACTGTCTCACAAAATCCAACAATGGCTCCAGTGGAATATTTCAAGTTCAAGGTGGATCCTTGATCAAGATGTGGGGCATTGAACCACCATTGCAATAGCTTACTAAGAGATTGAACCATTCCAGCCATCCTTTGGATTGTGCAGGCATTATCTGATTGCTGATCATTTGTATCCCAGTGTAGAGATTGCCACCCTTTGTCAATAGTCTTTACCCTTCAGATAGATGGAAACAATTAAAAATTGGGCAGTGAGAGTCTTTGGCCATTTTTCCCTAGAAGAGCTGGCAGTGTGAAAGGTGGATGGCTGGATTGGGCTTATTTAAACATTACTTGATAAAATAATTCTAAATTTGGACAAACATATGTTGAGTCACTGTCCTTCTTTGGGAAGCATGGTGGGCATGCAAAGGCAGTGAATTGTCTATCTTCCCTAAAATTGAAATTGATAAAATTGGTATAAAATAGACATGGTTTCATAGGTTGTACAAAGTACAAAGTGTATTTATTCTTTCATTAGATCTTGCTTTCAGCTTTAACTGGTAAAATAAACCAATTAACTATTGATAATCTCAAGAAATTTAAACTTAAAGAAGCATAGTTTAATTGGATAAACTCCATGGGATGAATGAAGTTGATAACTAAGCAAGAGTTTTACTTGTTTACATTATTATGCATAATATAAAGGTATAATGGAATAAAAAAGTAGCAGGTTTAAATAGTAGTTAGAAGTTGCTTGTGATGAATACTATTTAAAGCAATTGTTAAATAGAAGAAAGTTGGGGTTCATTTTTTTTAAAAAAACTTGTTTATTTTTAAAAAAATTTGAGGTCTTTACAGTGCCCCAGGGTTTCTACTTGGAGTCTGAGTGGATTCTGAGCATTCTGAGGAGTACACTTGGACTCCACTTGGAATTTTTTTTTGGCAGGTAGTCCCCTTCATTTAGTGATTTTAGTCCAAACACATTCCACTCAGAGTCCAAATTAGGAATGACCTTTGATTCTGACCCAATTCCACTCAGATTCCAAATGGATTCCACTTGGAATCCACTCAGATTCTGCTCAGATTGCACTTGGATTCTGCTCGGATTGCACTTAGAATTGATGTTATACCTTACAAGGTTATCCTTACTAATTAAAAAACATTACACTTACCAGGAATTGAACCCTCAGCACAGTGGTAACAATAATGAGCAATTTAACACCTGAGCCACACTGACATTTCTTAAGTACCAAAACCTACTAAATATATCAGCCCGCAAGAACCTGTAACCTAAATAGGATATATGTTCCTGCATCAACCCTTTGCCCTGTTGTTGTCACGTTGATGAACATGCTGGTTCCCTGCCTTCATTTTTCGCATTTTTAGTGGCGATGTCACTCTATGTTGCTACCGGAAACAACTCCAACAGAGTCAGACCGGAGTAACATATGACGGAATGTAACACCCTTTTACTCCCTTTCATCATCAGTCACATGTCTAGTCACACTTTTTTCATATTTGGTAATGCTCACTCGTCTAGGAGTCATAGGCACGTCCACTGCCTAGGCCGACGTCCTCTTACACTACACCAAATTGTTCTATGGTAAAGCATCATTGTTACCCTACCAGTTGCTCCTATCCAACTACAATCACCGGATTGAGAAGTCCTTTAACACCGTTGGGTATTCTAGATCGCTGATCATTTATATTCATTTATTTCTCTTCTGTTCCTTCAAACATTTCATTTCCTTTTTATATATATTTTTGATATATTTACCATCGCTCCTTGATCATCCTCCTATACCACATGTCTCCTGCCGGTCCTCTTTCATTTATCTTCCACTTTCCCTGATGTGTTGTCTCCCCATTTTGCCTAGTCCCTCCTGGACTCCTGTTTCATCATTTTGCTTTGTTTTATAGATACCCATGTGCAACTTAGCCATGTGATCTCCTTTACCTACTATAAAAATCTCCTGTAATTTAGTTACAAGGAACAATAATAAAGTATTCACCTCTCTCCCCAGAGTTTAGAATTAAGTCTTGTTGTCATCTCTCTCCTCATTCACCATCATTTCATTGCGTTTTTACTGCAAATCACCCATACAGCGATTGTATTTTGTTACTGTGTCACCCCTGCATTACTTTGTTGCCCCTTTGTTACTTTGTTGCCCCTTTGTTACCTTGTTGCCACTTCATTACCCCGTCCCCCCTTCATTGTTTCATTGCTCCTCATTTCACTCATCTCGTATCTCATTGCCCTACCTTAGTTGGAACCTTTCTGCATACACTTGACTCAGTATTTATGCCACTGAAGCCCTGAGCTGCATCACACCATCAGTTGGTACAGCACCTAGCGTACTGACAGTGTATTGACGTACCACAACCACCACCACAGCCACTACCATCACAGCTGATACCTCACAACCGTGATGACAACAACAAAGACAGACAACAACAACAACTAGCAACAACAACAACAACAACTACTGCTAGCAACAACGGCGATGACCATGGCTAGCAACGGCTCTACCCCCCTCACTAGAGGGGTGGTATGTTTTTTTTTTCTCTTTATTTCAGTATACTAACTCTTACTTATTAGCTTCAAACAATGGCCACAAAAATGACCATGATGGCTAACAACCATGATGGCTCCACCCCCCCAGGGGGGGTTTTTTATAATTTTTTTTTATTTCAGTATGCTAATCTTTTAATGATTAGCTTTGAACTACCACAACAAATGACAATGACCGACTGCTAACGGTGACAACCCACAATTACCCACCACCACCATCTTCCCCTGCCACATTGAACAACAACACTACCACCATCTTCCCCTGCCATGTCAAACGACGACCCACCACCACCATCTTCCCCTGCCACATCAAATGACAACACTACCACCATCTCCCCCTGCCACATTGAATGACAACACCACCACCATCTTCCCCTGCCACCACGTCGAGCGACGACACCACCACCACTTTCCCCTGCCACGTTGAACAACAACAATGACAGCTCTACCCCTCTTGCTAGGGGGGTGGGTTTTTTATTTTTATTTTTACCACCACCCTCCCCCTGCCACATTAAATGTCAACAATGACAGCTCTACCTCCCTTGCTAGGGGGGTGGGTTTTTATTTTTATTTTTATTATTTCACTATACTAACTAACTTTTTATTTATTAGCTTTGAACAACCACGATGAACAACCACGACAGCTAATGACAACAACCCCACAACAACCCACCACCACTACACCTTCACTGTTGGCACCCTAACTATGACAACACCACCACCACCCCCTGCACACTGCCACATCACGCTATCCATAACCCACCACCTGTCCCAGCCCCCCTTACACCCAGCACACACCTGTATGACAACAAACATGCACGTACAACAACCAATGCATGCATACAACAACCAATACACACATACAACAACAAATGCACACCTACAACACAACAAATATGTGTGTACATTGACGACTACATGTACTTATCCCCCCCCTCCCTTTCTGGAGGCTATGATGACAACAATGGCCACAATACCTCACCCAGGGTTTTTTCTTTAATTTTTTTTAAATCTTTTTATAACCTACAACCATCACACCAGTACTCCTCCTTACTAGGGGTATTATATTTTATTCTTGTATTTTAATACTATTAATATTAATGAAATAAATAATATTAGTTGAAATCAATAACATTTAATAACTCTGACTGAGAATGAAGTCTGAGTTACAAGTATTTACTACTAAGTAGGCCTTATAACAGAGCTAAATATTCCTTAGAATGGGCTCAGAATTAATATTTGGAATCTGAATGGAGTCCACTCGGAATCCACATTCAATCCACTCAGGATCCACCTGGAGTCCACTCAGACTCAGTTTGGAATCTACTTAGTAACTTGGACTCCAAGCAGAGTCCGAGCAGAGTCTGAGTGGACTCCATTCGGAATCTGTGATGCCACTTGGAATCCACTTGGAATCCACTTGGAATCCAGTTGGAATGCTCAGACTCCACTCAGATTCCACTCAGAACTGTGGGGCACTGTAAAGTACTGAAAATTTCTTAGCTTAATTTTTGCTTACCACATCATGTTACTGTAAAAATCAAACAATAATAGAAAGGAAGCAAGTAAGTCAAATCTATTTGTTTTTTATGATGTTAGTTTATTATTTAAAAAAACAACAGTCTTCATAGAGGTTACATCAGCCAAGCCTCTCTGTTCCTTCTACTAGTAGTTACCTGCCAAATGCTCAAAAAAAGAAAAGAACAACCTGTAGTCTCAGGAAGCTTTATTTCAGTATTAGATTCAAATATATAAATATAAAGCTAAACAGTAGCTCCAAAAAGCTTCATCTTACATCAATCTGCTAGCTAATAACTATGCTCTGGCTCAATAATAAAAAAAGCTTAATTAAAATTAAATCCTAAAAAGTATCTGATTCAGAATCAATGGACTTAACTTCAGCCTCTTCTGTTGATATTAAGTATACACTATTTATGTATAATACTAAACACCTGCTTAAACATGTTTATTATCTGTAGTGTTTGAAAGTTAGGTTAGCTAACCAGAAAATAACCAGACTTAACCACAATGCTAACCTAACCACAGTTAGAGTTCATCAGTTTTAAAAATAGTGTAACTGGTTATTTTGCAGTTAACTAACCATTGAAAACTGTTTATAACCAGTTATAGCAAGGCCTATTTTACCCCTTCAAAACATGCCCAAAAACATCAAAAACACTCAATTTTTGACTAAATCTCTAAATATTAGTCAAAATAGTAGAGTTTTCAGAATAATTTCATAAATATGTCAATTCTTTACCAAATTAAGCATTCTTAGGCTCATTTTAAAGCTAGGATACAGGGAAATAATATTTAATGAGATATATATGGATTAATGTGCCTGGTTCCAGCTGATGTTCTGTTTTTTGGTCCTAACTGGTTGGTAACTGCAAATAACTGACTATAACTGGTTAATTGTGGTCCAGTTAGGTTGTTTTTTTTGTTTTTATTTTTATTTTTATTTTAAATCCTATTTATTCTCCATTGTGGCAAACCATATGTCAGAGAGTATGTACATGGCATATTATAGACTACTGTAGTATTAAAAAGAGGAAACTGAATAGAGAACTGTGACAACTGCATAAAGATCTGACAAGCAGACTTCAGTGCGGGTGTGGTGCTAAAATGTAAGAAGTGTGTACACCATGAATAAAGTAGATTATAGTGAGATCTGCTCTATGATAAATAAATAAATGTGAAAGAATGGTACAGGGGAGTGAGCAAGGTGGAAGTAAGAGCAGGTGTTGAAGTGTGGATGCTTGGTGTGGTGGACATGGGCATGGGCATTTATGGATTTGGCTGACTGAACCTTTGAGTGGCTTTGATGTAACGGAACAGTGGCTTGAGCACAGTAGGCGTGTTGAGTAATTTTGATAGGTACTGCACTAACGGACCCAAAGTAGATTGCATAGCTAACCTTGGCTCTTGGTATATGGGACATTGCAGGAGGAAGTGCAGAACAGTCTTGTCATATTGCTAACACTTGGGGCATAAAGGCGAGTCTGCCTTCCTGATATGGTGCAAGTACTTTGTGAGTGGTGCATGTGCAGTTTGGAGCTGGGTGAGGATAGAGGCATGTCTTTGTGATAACAGGTGTGTCAGAGTTAGGTATTTTTGTGTTGGGTGCTGATGGTAAGACATGTTTGGACCGGTCATATCTGGGCAACTTGGTCCATTCCTCTTGAGCCCATAGCTTTAATTCTGCGTGATGTGCCTGTTGTAATGCTGCTTTGCTGTAAGGTTGCTCTTTGCCCAGAACTTTAAGTTGACTGCTGAGCCATGCTCATCCGTAGTAGCTTTCCTGAATCTTCATCTGATTTTTGGATTTGAAATGAAGGCTGACTGGTCTCAGTCTTGGTTAGAGCCCCCAGGCACCAAATAACCTGACATAACTGGACTTTTGAACACTAATTATCTGACACTAATATGAGTACTTTACCTTCCCCTACACATCCCAAGGTGGAATGGTCAGCATTTGGTTGGAATGAGTTCTCAGTGAGCTACCAAAGTTCAGTTCAGTTCAGTTCTTTGCCATTTTTGAAGAACCAAGAACTGAACTGAAAGGTCCCTGCATCAGTATTTAAGGAAATTAGTTTCCACTGGTTCCTCACTGTGAGCAACCAAGAAAACCATGTAAAAACCAGGAAAAACCAGGAAACAGGGAAACTCAGAAACTTATGCCCTGTTTTCTGGAAACCTACTCAGAGAGGGAGGTACAGAAACCTGAGAAACCCAAGCAACCATGTACTTAATTCTACTTAATTACAATATATATAACTATTCAACTACAATAGTCATACTACAACCTACTACAACTAGCAGATACTAGTGGGGAAAGCTAGGGAATTTGAGTGCAAAAGTCTGGCCTTTATATAAGTAAATATGGCTTCAGGGTTAGTTCACTATAAATTCCTGGAATATTTGAGAATATTCCATCCATCATGGTTGTCATCATTGACAAATTGTTAGTTCAGCGCCAAGAACAATTACATAATTGATGGAATAGTTGGAAGCTTCTAGCGAATGGACCCTGAGTCAATTGTTTACTTATATAAAGGCCTCTGCTTTTTACTTAAATTCCCACTAGCTCAGTACTGGTTGTAGTTTAAGTAACTATAGTTATTAGTTAGATATATTATAGTTATTAGTTAAATATATTATAGTTTGTTATTAGTTTCTGTGTTTCTGGGTTTCCTAGTTTCCTGAAACCCAGAAACCAGTGAAAACCAGTGAAAACCTGGAATCTATTTTGCCAAAATGCTGATTAGTGGCTGAACTGAACCAGAACTGGAACTGGAACTGATAGAACCAGTTTTGTCAGTTCAGTTCAGTTCCCAGACTAGTTCAAACTGTCAAACTGATAAAAAAAACCCAACTGATATTTCTTCAGTTGTGTTAAGTTATAGAGGGAAGATGTTGGACAGATTCTGGAATGGACAGAATGGACCCAGACTGTAACAGAAAGGACTATGGCCTCAGCATATGTGCTGTGCCACCCAACTCCTACAATGTCCTGATTTTGGAACTGGAAGAGGAAGGAACAAGAAGGAGGTCACAGAGGACTTAGAGGACAAACAAGAGAGGAGAACTAAGTTGATATTTGAAACTGGGGAAAAACATACAGGACTGAATACTTAAATAATGTAAAAGAATAACATCAAAATGTAAAAGATAAAAATATAGTGCTGGGCTCTGCTCCTGGGAAATCCTGCATTCCATGGTGAATAATCCAATACTAGCTTGCTGACTGATAGTGGGAAAGTAGATAAAGGGAACTGATAAGATAAGATGTTGATAAGTGATGATGACAGAGATGAGTTTGGAGTAATGGTGGAGGGGTCAGAATGTCACAGAAAACCTTTGGGGTGGAAGGGTGATGGAGTAAAGTCAAGGAAGAGAGGCAAATGTTATGGAGTAAGGAGTGGGTTTTCCATATGCAACTCTGATGGAGCTGGAAATGGAATTACCTGGAAACAGATTGTAACAAGTTGTTTGTTTTTGTACTAAGTTTTTAGTCAAATTGTTACAATTCAGTCATGAGTTGTTCTGTCACTGGTTCCAATGGAGCTGTGATTGGAACAACTAGCTCCAACTCCATAACTGTTACTTCCCTTACCTTCAGAATTACTCCCCCTATCTTCAGATCCAAAGGTTCTCCATATTATTTTCAGCCCCTCCACCATTACTCCAAGCTCATCTCCATCATCATCACCTTATCAACATCTTATCTTATCATTATCTCTGTCAGCACTTTCCCATTATCAGTCAGCAACCCATAGCTGGATTATTCACCCAAGAATGAAGGATTTTCTGGGAGCAGAGCACAGTACCTTATTTTTATCTTTTACATTTTGATGTTATCCTTTGACAATATTTAAGTACTCAAGCTTGTATGTTTTTCCTTAGTTTTGAATTTCAACTTAGCTTCCATTTCTTGATCTCCCTCTAAGTCCCTTGAGCTTCCACTTCTATTCCATTTTCTTTTGGTTCCAAAATTAGGACAACAAAGGAGCTGGGTAGCACAGCACATATGCTGAGGTTATAGTCCTACTCTGTTACTGTTTCCATTTGGTTCCTTCCATTCTGTTAGGGGATAGTCACACTTCTTGGGGAACCCCATAAACATTGTTATTGACCAAGGTGCAGATCCTGTATCTGCACCTTAACTATCTATACTAAGGTACATGGTCTGTGCACTTGTATGTGTGTGTATAGTGATAAGGATCAGTCATGTAATACTAAACTACTAAGCGGATAGCTAACCAGGCTTGTGACTAAGGTGTAATGACTAAGACTATGGATCTAGGTCTGGGAGACAGGCAAGGGTAGGCACTAGAGTAGTAAGCTTGTGATGGGATGTCACATGGTGACAGAATGTGTCAGGTAGTGCCATAGGTCTGGGCAGTAGCATAGGGTAACCATACAATGGGTGAGATTGATAGATGGGTGGTGCTATGCATAAGACTGGGAGGCATAGGAGGTCCCCTGACACATTCTGATATTCTGTCTAGGGTTACCAAAGTTCAGTTCAGTTCAGTTCTTCACCTCCTCAGCCTGAACTGAACTGAACTGTTTGCATATGGTCCTGAACTGAACTGAACCATTTAAGAACTGGTTCGAACTGAACTGAACTGAAGAACCATTATAAAATCTGAAATTTTACCTTTTTCTGAAAATTTAATGTACAAAGACCTTCCTTAGCACTTAGCCACTTGATTTCCACTCATATATGATCTCAGAACTCCTTTAGAACACAGAAAACCATTGTTTTATATTTATTTTCCTAAATAGGCAGTACTGATCTATGCTGACATAATAACATCACATACCAAGTCTGGCCATTACCTCCTTCCTTAGCCATTATTTCATGCTCAAAAGGACTGCCCAACCATTCCAATGTTCATAAATTACTGAAGGATCACTTTCTATACAATGTTAAGTTAAAAGAAGAGAATTGCCTGGCCTTCTGGGACCTAACGGTTCAGCAGTTCAGTTCAGTTCGAACTGCATGAACCATAAATCTCTAAATACCTGAACCTGAACTGAACTGAACTGAATTATCAGTTCAGTTCAGTTCAGTTCAGGTTCATGAGTCAGTTCTGAACTGAACTTTGGTAACCCTAAAATTTCTGTCCAATATTTTCTGTGTTTAACAAAGCCCTACTGTGGTATAAGACTCAAGCAACCCACCAGGTGGGTTGCTTGAGTGGGGTTATACCAAGATAGCAGTTTCATCAGGGCAGTACACATTTCTGGCTTGTTTATTTAATATCACCTCTCACATTGCTCTGTATTATTTAAACAATAGACAAAGTTTTCTATGGTTAATTCTATTCATGAATATAATTTTTATTTCATTATAATCACAGAACAAAATGAGGTCTATATCTTGTGTTCAAGTTGCTGGTGTCACATGCTCATCACACTGCACCATAACTGTGTAAGCAGCAGATACTGTCCTTATCACCTCTCTGAGCATGCGCACTGACTGAAAAAATGGTCAAAAAATAAAACTCCATGTTACTATCAACAAAGTGAAAGGTTCTGGGTGGCACTTTATCAATGAGCTCATTGAAGCTTGCTACAATAAACCAACAGAGTTTGTCATAGACTTTACAGGTGTTAAACTACAAGTTGCCAGTGTAGATATAATTCAAGGAATGTCATTAGCATTTTCACAGCCTGAAAAGCTCATCAGTAGAGTATTTGAGTTGACAGTGGGCAATTTTGAATGCTCATTTATGTTTGTCATGCAGACTCATGCTGGATTACCCTGGCAACTCAAGTTTTATATTAATTATTTGGAAAAACTACAAACAACAATCTAATGAATGTGACCAGATTACATCAAGTGACATCAAGTGACCTATGTTTTCTCTTTGTTGTTCACATATGAGGGTAATGTGTTGAAACTAAGATGATGACAGCAAAAAACATACAGGGAAATCATTGATGGTTGTGATGACAACATTCCCACCCCATGAAAATTACCATAAAAGTGCCCCCAAAACACATAATGGCCTCCAAAAAGCTGCAGGTGTTATGAACAGCTGGAACACTCATTGGACTCTTTACTCTTTTTCCCTTTCCTCTCCATCTTTACACCTCATTCCTCACCTCCCCACTTGAACAATGTACTATACTTAGTCTCTCCCTTTTGCCCCATGACTCACTATAACTCACTACCTTAGCACAGACCACTGGAGGGAAGTCTCCCTAGTGGCTCCCCTGGTCCCCCCCATCACTCATGGGTACCACCCCTGCCTACTTATACTTAGAGGTTGAGTGAGATAAAAAAAAAATTCAGTTGCCTCAAGTCTCATTGGTCTCACAAAGTGTCACAGAGTCTCATGAATTCTCAAGTCTCAATGTCTCATGAGACTGTCTATTTTATGTTTGCCCTCAAAAGCTTAGAGCTGGGGGTATAAAAATGATACTTACATAAGGTAAGTCTCATAATTTGGATCCAAAACATGACTGAAAATATATTACTTCTTTAACCCTCAATTACTGCTTCCACTATCCCAAAATATTTAATTCTAGAGATATTTTAACCCTACAATCTGCTGTCTAAAATATGTTTCTGCCTGTGGTGTGAAATGAACACTTTTTGCCACTTGAAAACTCCTAATTTAGTCATTGCAGAATAACTCCAGAAGCATAGTTGAAACATATCATTTATTTGCCACTTCATCTACCCCTTACTAAGTTACTTGGGATGAAATATTCTATTCTGTCCACATTTCAGTCCTCTTTCAGCTGTTCTGAAATATCTCCATGCCTGTGGTGAATATTTTCATATTTATCTGGCCTTCACATACTGTCACAAAATGTTACATTCTGTTCCAGTACTTTCCCTTGTATCTGGATCTACTCTTCCTACGTCCAACTCCGAGACTTCTCCATATCATTCCAGCTCTTCCGATGTTACTCCAAACCCATTACCACATCTTTGCCATAACAACCATTTCTTTGTCATCACTTTCCCACTATCAGTCAGCACACCCACTATGGATTATTCACCCAAGAATGCAGGACCTTCCAGGAGCAGAATGTATATTTATCTTTTATATTTCCATTGCTATTCCTTATTATTATTTAAGTACTCAAAGCTTGTATGTTTTCCTCCTCTTGTTCGTCCTCTAAGTCACTGAGGCTTCTGTCTTACTCCTTTCTCTTCTGGTTCCAAAATCAGGACTAGTGTTTAAAAGTCCAGTCTGGTCTGGTTTTTTGACCCTCAGGGCCTTTAACCGAGACCGGACTGGACCACTTAGGACCAGTTTACATCAGTTTTTTTCGGTCCTAGGACTGGTCCTGGTCCTAACTGGTCTTAATCAGTCTGTAACTGGTCTTCTGCTGACAAATATATATTTTTGTATCAAAAACGGTTGTTAAGTTTAATAATAGCTTCCGAACAAGCCCAAGAATGTTAAATTCCGTTAGGATTTGGATTTTCTACAGTAATACTAGTAAAATGCCTTATTTTAGCGAATATTTTAGACTATTTTACAGATCTATTTATTTCTCAGCCAGTTTTTATTGGATTTTTATGATCTTAGGCTTGTTGGAAAGGGGTAAATTAGGGCTACCCTTTTGCCGGATTAAACAGGTCTGAACCTCAAAAGACCGGTTAATCGAGACCGGTCTTTTTCCAGTCTTTGATTCTCAAAAATAAAAAGACCAGACCACTGGTCTGGTCTTTTTCCAGTCCAGTCCAGTCTTGTTATGGTCTTTTTCCGGTCTCATAACCGGACCTTCAAACACTAATCAGGACACTATAGGAGCTGGGCAGCACAGCACATATGCTGAGGCCAAAGTCCTTTCCATTACTTGTCCCAGTTCCATTCCATCCATTCTGGAATTACTCGTGTACTTTACAGTCCCCCACGTTGTCTGGCCGGAGTCTGGCGGAAGTCCGGCAGACTCCACTAAAATTCCGGTAAAATTCTGGTAAAAGTCCAGTGAGAGTCCGGTCAGAGTCCGGTCAGAGTCCGGTGAAAGTAGAAAAATGCCTGGACTGTATGTCTGGTCACAGTCCGCCGGACTTTTGATAGAATTTAGGGTTATATTTAGATTTAGAGGTTAGCCTTAGGGTTATATTTAGATTTAGGGCTTAGGCCTATGGCTTAGGATTAATATTTAGGGATGGGGATATTTTCTGTCCGCGCGGTAGCGCGTTCTTAGGTTAGGAGGGGATACAGGGATGTTTTGTACTTCCACCGGACTTCCACCGGACTCTGACTGGACTCTGACCGGACTTTTCTGGAGTCCGGCGGAATTCCAGCCGGACAATGTGGGGGAGTGTAAAGTCCTCAATTACTCTGATGTTATCCCTTTGCATAAACTTAATACAAAATAAAATAAGTTAAGAATCTTTGTGGTGATTTCTGATGTTCCTATATGATCATGTGACCAAATAGGGGACTCACTACAAAAGATATTACTTTTCTATTTTGCAATGAGCATGCCAGACTCCAGTGTAGGGTGGAGCAGTCTTATATTCCAAATAATCCTGTATGCAGATCTTTTATTCCATTGAGCAACTTAGCTACTGGCAATTTCTTGTCAGATTCACAAAGCCATAATGTTTCACCACAAAGATTAGTTACAGCAAGCAGCACACACACACACACAAGGGGTTTACACACACAAACTCAGATACATGACATTGTTTTTGGTTTTTAAGGCTTCCAGGACCCTCCCCACTTGCTTAATTAGGAAGATCACATGATTATATAATTATATTTTATGTTTTAATAAAATTTAAATTTAATTAATCTTTTTGTCACCACATACCCTACATCCTTTTTGTGTTTATCATCACAGAACCAACCTCCTGATGGTCTTTCAAGTAGTCCTTGGTGTGTGAGACAATACTAAAGTGATATTCATTTAGTAAAGAAAACTAGAAGAGAATAAGAAATTTACAGTCAATTCATAAATTTAGACTTTGACAATGCTTAGAGAGAGAAAGCCACTGATTTACTCAACAGTGGCCTATTTCTGTTACATGTGACTCAGTTTTTTAATAATGGTCTGCAAAATTGACATTCTTTCAAGGTGGCCTAGGATTGCTAAAATTGTGCATGGTAGGTAATTTTTTTAAGGGCTGGAGGGCTGACCCCTCCCTTCCCCCCAAATAAGGTATGTTTCTGTCCAAAATGGTAATTCTCTGTGGTGGGAAATATCTGAGAACATATCTCTAATGTTTTTGGAGATTTCAAATGTGTCAAAAAGTGGCTAAATATTTTAATTACCATCAAAAGCTGATCAGGATGGCCTCAGGAGCCCTTTAAATACCTTACAAGGCTGGGGAATAGCCCAGATGGCCCTAAATATATGGTTTTAGTAAAAAATTCAAGCCCTTTGGGCTGGACCCCTCCCAAGGTTGTGTTGTGTATTGGAATTTGCCAGTACTGTATTTTAGCATTTTAGTCTCCACAGGTTTCTCCACAGTGGCAACTGGCAGAAACCAGCAGAAATCATGAAATGTGGGAACTTGGAAACTTATGTCCATTTTCATGGAAACCTTCTACAGGATCAATTTAGGGACTAGGAAAATCATAATGAAATCATATGATATTACTAAATTTCCTTTTCAAGTTTCCAGAAACCAAGAAACCAGCAGAAACTAGCAGAAACCCAGAAACAATTTTGACATTTTGCTGATGACTACATACCCCTTGCATGCACAACATTGAACAGGCAAGATGCCAGAAGGACTACATGTTGTTCATACAATTTTTTACATGATATTCAAGTGAGCAAATTTTTACTGATTCATACCAAGCACTCAAGCCATACAGGTGTTACATTCTGTTATACGTTACTCCAGTCCAGCTCCGTCGGAGTTGTATCCGGTAGTCTGTACTCCGTTCCAGTACTTTCCCTTGTTTTTCCGGTTCTACTCCTCCTACGTCCAACTCCAAGACTTCTCCATATCATTTCAGCTCTTCCAACAATACTCCAAACCCATTACCACACCTTCACCATAACAACTATTTCTTTGTCATCACTTTCCCACTATCAGTCAGCACACCCACTATGGATTATTTACCCAAGAATCCAGGACTTTCCGGGAGCAGAACACAGCACTTTATATTTATCTTTTATATTTTGGATGCTATTCCTTTTATTATTTAAGTACCCAAAACTTGTATGTATTCCTCAGTTCAAATATCATCTTAGTTTCCTCCTCTTGTTCACCCTCTAGGTCACTGAGGTCTTCCATCTTTCTGTTCTCTTCCAGTTCCGAAATCAGGACATTGTAGGAGCTGGGCAGCACAGCACATACGCTGAGGCCAAAGTCCTTTCTGTTACTTGTTCCGGTTCCATTCCAGAGTTACTCCAACATTATCCCTTTGTCTAAACTTAACAACAGGCCACCATCACAAGAACAAAAATATCTGGTTGTTGCATCAAGACAGACAACAGGCTATCAGCAGCTTGGGCAAATTTTAGGTATATTGTTGGCTCACAATACAAGACATCTAAAAAGACTGCATATCACAGTATCACCCTTGGACCATTGCAGATCATATGGGTACAAGACATCCTCAACCACCGAACAACTGTCCCAAACCTCTGCACTGCATACTGAACTCCAATCTGATTGTGTAGAGTCTAGAGAGTTGTCAATGATCTACTCCAATGACAATACAAGCAGATTGGCTTGAACAAATGGAACAAGCTCTGCAGTCCATTGAAAATTGTGAAGCCCAGAGAATCAAATTACTCTTGTGTGTAGATGGAATAGTCAAGGTCCATGTTCCATCTTTTGGGGTATCTCAAATTCCTGTTTGCTTATGGCATATGATGCACTATCAGCCTCTCACAATAATGCTTTCCAGAACAAATCCAGAAAAATGCTAACAAAATGGGAACCATGATGGACCTCCAACCAGACACAAAGAGGATTCTTTATGACCTTGAATCTGATGACTGCTTTCCAGACAATGTGCCCTAGAAGTAGATCGATCTAGCTTGTGAACTTTAGCACTCTGATTTCCTTCAAGTTAACAATTTTCACCCATCTGTGGTTTGCTGTATGGGTCCAACCTGCCCATTTTGTCTTTGAAATATGATACTGAGTGCCAGATGATTGCCTGAACTTGTGGGTGAGGGCCATCACTCCATGTGGCATATACAAGTCCTTTCAAATGGAATTATACTGGTATTTTTATAGTGTCTTCATGAGCATTGAGTTTCTTAAAGACACCAGGGATTGACAGACACAACACTGAGTAAATTGTTTTCATGCAGCAAACAAGGCCATCACCATCAACACATGCAATAATTTGGTGGTGGGCAATGCCTATTACAGATTTGGCAGTGTTACATCATATCACATTGCCAAATGCGTGACAAAGTGTGAAACACTTGAAACATAGCTTGCTCACTCAGTTCTGCATCATCCTGGATGATTTCTTTTGTATGATAAATATATTATAGCATCATAGGAATATATAGTGAATGAATTTTGATCATAAAACTAAATTGCAATTTTTAAGACTTCCAGCTTATAGAACTCTTCAGAAACTGGGTTCTGCAACCTGTCATAGTGACAAAATATACTCTACCATGTATTCTCAGCATTTCTTAGGAGTTAAATTTTTTTATACTGCTTTCAACCCCTCACAACTGAGTGATCTTCAGCCAATTTCATCCAATGTGTGATGTTTGAGACTTCCAACCTATAGAACACTTCATAAACTGATTTCTGTAACTCATATTGGTGATAATAAATGCTGTACAATGTGTCTTAAACATTTCTCAGGAGTCTAATCATTTGATTTTACATCTTGAGCTTAATAAAACAAGTGATATCAAGCCAATGCCAGCCAAATTGATGGCTGAAGTTTCTAAGGAATAGAACTCTTCAACAACTCATTTCCTGGATTTGTTTCGGTGGGAGAATCTGTTATTCTGAACATTTTGTTGGGAGTGGAACTTTTAATTTCATGCTCCAAGTATGAGATATGGGCTCTTACCACCCAATATCTCATACTTGGAGCATGAAATTAAAAAATCTACTTCCAAAAAAGGTTCAGAATCTAAAATATAACATATTATCCCACCAAAACAAATCACATAAATGGGTTGTTGAAGAGTTCTATACCTTAGAAGTTTCAGCCATCAATTTGGCTGGGGAAACATGCATCTGGACATAACAGTACAAATTCACAAAATTTTATTTATTGCAGCTGACTCACATCCTATTTATATGGATATACATCACTCAAACTCCCCTCTGGGAGTGTTGTACAGAGGAGAAGGTCAGTGTCTCACTTTCTGCAATGTGACATATGTGTGACACAGGCCAAGCCAGATGTCACAGGTGACAGGCATTGACCAAGTGCAACCACAGAAGTTACTGGCAAGTCTTGCGTTACCTTTGAAAGCCGCCCATTTTGTCTTCAAAATACGTAATACTGAGCACCAGATGATTGCCTGAACTAGGCTTTGACAGGACGATTAGAGTGTAAGTACGTGATTTCGTTGATACATACATAAACTTGTGGGTGAGGGCCATCACTCCGCGTGGCATATACGAGTCCCTTCAAATGAAATTATACTGGTATTTTTATAGCGTCTTCGTGAGCGTTGAGTTTCTTAAAGACGCCAGGGATTGACAGAGTTTTCGCGGCAATTCGCGCGGCAAACAAGGCCATCATCATCAACACGTGCAATCACGGAAGTTACCGGCAGGTCTTTGAAAGCCGCATCCGCTTATAAGAACGAGCCGGCTAAAGGGGACTCGTAATAAGTACTATAGGTACCGCTGAGAAATAACCATTATTCATTCTGCGATTAACAAGGGACTGAACAATGGCCAAGGCCGACGTAGTGCCAGCAACCAGACCCAAACCACAGCGTGTTCTACGATTTCAGCGACTCTTAGGCTTCTTCTTATGCTGCATCGTCGTCGCACAAAGTATCAGGCTTCTCACGTTTCACGATACATTCTTCCAAGGAAAGGATGCAGCTCGAGTGACTAGTGCCCATCATCGCAGTGAATTACAAGCAATATGTAAAAACATACGTACACCTGCTGGTCCTCCCCAATCCTTCAACACTGCTGCTCGGATAGAGAATGATCGATTCGTGCCAGGAACACCACCGGTCCTCCTTAGGAATGCCACGGTATGGACTGGAGCAAGGAATGGGGCTGAGATTGTTTATGGTGACGTTCTCTTGGATAGAGGGTTGGTTGTAGCAGTTGGGTATATACCTCCAAGCCTCCTGGACGGTGTTAGGCAGTCAACTATGACTGAAGTGAGAGTCGAAGACGTTGGAGGCGCGTGGGTAACCCCTGGTTTGGTTGATTTACATTCGCACCTTGGCGTTGACAGCGCCCCAGAACTCAGTGGTAAGTGCGAAAGCCTTCATTTCTGTTGTAATGATGAAGATAAAAAGTTTTCAGGATCGAACGACGGAAATTCTCTCAAGGCACCTATACTTCCTTGGCTTCGTAGCATCGATGGTTTGAACACTCATGATGCCGCTTATGAGCTAGCAGTGGCAGGCGGGGTGACCACGGCTCAAGTCCTTCCGGGCAGTGCGGACAATATTGGTGAGTTTTGTCCCAAGACGTGTCTACGTGCATTTCATAATATATAATTAGGTGGTCAATCGTTCATGATTAAACTTCGCCCTACTGCTGAACGTTCCTCCACGTCAAGAGTCGTTGAACCGCCACAGACCTTGATCAATTCACCAAATGGTACAGGTTATATCAGATGGAGACATATGAAGTACGTTTCCAGTTCAATCATTATCCATCTATTTATTTTTATTTCCAACCCCAGACATGCGTGCGGTTAGTTATCATCATATTATAGGGTCTTGAACCTGAGAAGCTCATTTGAATCCCACATCCCTAGGAGAAAACCCCAACCGTGTCTACAAACAAACTCGGATGGATGCGCAGTGGAATTTCCGCAATGCCTACAACGAAGCGAAGAAAGTGAAGGATGCCCAGGACGAGTTTTGTGCAAAGGTTGAAGCAGAAACTTGGGGTTCACTCGCTGGTGAAGTAGACAATTTTCCAGAAAGTCTGCAATGGGAGGCGCTGGTTGACGTCTTGAGAGGAAGAGTGAAAGTAAGTGAAGTCCTCTAAATTCATCTCAATCATTGATCGATTGAATGATATAGCTCTCTGTCCATTGTTATGAGGTATGTATCATATGTGATTTTAACCATAAAGGATGACGATCTAATCTGTTGAAGGCTGTCGACCTGGACGGAATCGTTAGGGTAACTCCTTCTGCCTTTCGATTCTTTTGTTATCACGGACTAGTTGTTATTTAGCTCTCCAACGAATTCCAATTCCCGGTAGCGTCATTCCACCATGCCGGCGAAACGTACCTTGTTCCGGATTTGTTAAAGAAGACCTGGGTGAGTCATCATTTGATTCCCCTTACTTCATCGATAAATATCAAATTGATATTTATCTGTAGGGAGGCGTGCCGTCAATCGCTCTCTTTGCCAGCAACTTCAAGTGAGTTTTCTGTGTTGCTTGTGACATAGACAGCATTCCCATTGAATTTGACAGGAAGAAACGGGAAGCGTATCGGGGGTCTGAATTCGCCCCTCGAATTCTAGCGGGTCATGGGATCCCTGTCGTGATGAAGGTTTGCCTTAACGTTTTGCTACGCTGCATAGCTGCTGTTAAACGCGCGAAAAACAGTCGGACCATCCCGTTCTAAACAGTCGTTACCTTATGTATGAGGCTCAACAAGCGCATTACTATGGTTTGAACCCTGCGCTGGCATTAGCTTCCGTCACTTCCACGCCAGCTAGAGCTGCTGGAATGGGTCATCGAGTTGGTACCATTGCTGAAGGCCTGTCAAAATACTTTCCTTTATTCGTCTAATCAAAGCCTTACCATCAGTCAATGTACTGGGATTACAGGTTATGACGCCGGTATGCCTCCAATCATTCACCTTGCCCTCATGCAGATTAGATTTTGATTTTCATGGCAATTCTTCCTAGATGTTGTCATTTGGGACTCCCATCCGCTCGCATTAGGAGCAACTCCTCGACAGGTTTATATCGATGGCTTAGCTCAACTGAATGATCCTCATACACTTACCAAACCATCCAATTTTCAAAGTCTGCCAGGACGGCCCAATTGGGATCGAGAAGCGGAGGAAGCAGTCAAGTGGGACGGAGTACCACCGTTAACAGAGGACGCAAATTCAATGGCGGGAAAAAATGTAAAGATCGAAGGCGTGAAAAGTGCTTGGCAATATGCGACCAACGGGGATATTGAAGCTCTGTTTGACGATGGCGATGACGGAGGCGATGGGCGAGTTATCTTTGTTCGAGATGGTCAGATTCTCTGCGTTGACACTGGGGATGGCCATTGTGGCGAGTATGAAAGCCAAGAAATTGGTAGAGTTGTGGATTTACAAGGAGGATCATTGGCGCCTGGATTGACGACATATGGATCTCCGTTAGGTCTTGTTGAAATACGCCTTGAGTCATCCACAAATGACGGCCTTGTTCATGACCCACTGGTCAACGGTGATATGCCTTCGATTTTGGGAGACCACAATACTATAATCCGCGCTGTGGATGGGCTTCAATTCCAAGGCCGCAATACTTTGTCAGCTTTCATCTTCATCCTTGTCACAGAGCCCATAACATCTGACTGAATGTACAGGTTAGCTTATCGCAGCGGAGTGACTACTGCTATCACGGCTCCGAGTGGTACAGGTTTCTTGCAAGGCTTCTCAACAGCGTTCAGCGCGGGTTCACCACACGCGCTAGCACCGGGTGGGATCCTTCAAGAAGAAACCGCGTTACATATCACCATCAGCCCCTCTCTTCCCCCAAGTGTCAGCACTCAAATCGCGGCTCTACGTTCTCAGCTATTTGGATCTAGTGTGGGACCTTGGGTTCGTGTACGTAAGGTACGTCAACCAAGAAACATCATGTCCTCCCATCTCCCATCTTCACCGTCATCTTCATGTAAAGGGAGAAGTGCCGCTCGTCGTACAGGTTGACAGTGCGGATATCATGGCAACACTGGTAAATCTTAGATGGGAGTATCAAGATATCACCGGGAACAACTTATGGCTCACATTTTCTGGAGGTGCTGAAGCTCATCTTCTCGCAAAAGAGATCGCAAGAGCTGGGATAAGCGTCATTCTGACCGCTCCAAGAGCCTACCCAGGCCTCTGGGAGAAGAGACGAATGCAAGTCCTCTCCCATATTGGCGATCGCGTAATGCTCACACTGTTGGCCTTTTGGTAATACTTAGATTGCCAGGTCCTCCACTCTCGAAGCTTAGTTCTGTCGGCGCCCTGCTGGCTGAAGGGGTTAATGTAGCTATTGGTGTCATTGATGAGTCTAGCGCTCGAAACACGCGATTTGACATCGCCTGGGTGAGCCCTCAACATTGACTTGGTATTGACAATTTGTTGACAAAGCTCTCTAAAACGAAGGCTGCTTTGGAGTCCAATGGGACAATAGATAAATCTCAAGCCATTGCATTAGTTACATCAAATCTTGAGCAAGCACTAGGCTTCGTTCAGCAGAGATCAGTGATGCCTGATTTGGTCATGTATCAAGGAGGTGGGGTTTTGGATTTTGCTAGTAAAGCAGTTGGCGTAATTTCTATGAAGAGGAAGTTCGTAGACCTCTTTTGAAGGGTATATCACGCCAAGCCTTGACAATTGTAAAGAATCATTGGATTTCATGTACCTGGGACCAAAAGTTGATACACAATTCAAAGGTGAATCCTTGATGTTCTCATCTTCCTCTTCCCCATCGATGTCCTTGCACACTTGATCATGGAGAATCAAAATTTGGTATAGCTGGAGTTCGAAGGTGAGAACCCTAGATATATAACTGTCGTTTATTCGTCTTCCTTGTCCCCAGCTTATTCCTCATCTTCCTCCTCATCATCTATTTCCTCGTCGAACACTTGACCAGTTACCGAAACTACCGCTCCTCCTTTGGTATAGATTCGCACGCCCAAAATAATAGGATCCAAATCTTCGTATTCGATATAACCTTCGGACATCTCAGAGCCAGGACCAAGGCCTAGAAACTCAGACAGGACCGGCCCTCCTTTCTCTGGATCGCCCTCTGTCTTCTCTGGATCGCCCTCTGTCTTCTCTGGATCGCCCTCTGTCTTCTCTGGATCGCCTTCTGTCTTCTTTGGCTCGTCGGGACCTTTCTCCTTCTCTTTCTCCTCCTCTTCCTCCTCCTCGTTCGAATCTTCGTCGTCGATGACAATTTTCAGTGTTGCGGCCTCTAACTTCTGCAGATCTTCTTTAATCAGTGTTTCTATCGACGTGGGGAAGTATTTGTCGTCGACCCTTCGCAGACAGCTCAATGAGATAAAATGAGATCAAGATAGTAGAGCCTTACCCTTCATTCAAGTCTATAGATATTCAGGTGTCATTAGATATGAACCGCTGAAGAGTATGATTTTTAAACCACGCACTGACGGCAATGGACCGAGCTTTAGCTCTCTCAGTCAATACACGAGTCAATTTGCGTTGGTCCCAATTCTGGCTCCGAGCCAGTGCTTGGAAATATCCCTAAACATCATTTGAGAACCGATGGCCTTGTCAAGAAAAAAGTCAACCAAAATATTCTCACCGGTGATCTTTTAGAATAACGATCATATCTGGGCTACAAGTTCATTTCAATGTCAGGAATTTGTACTTGATGAATATGATTAAAATAGTAGATGCTCACGAAAATAATGTATTCTCCAGCTTCCAAATTTAATTCGCAAGTGACACTGCGTACCGTGACGACTGCATGGAAAGAGACACCCGTAATTTCTTTGTCGCCTCGTTTGTAGACTACGAAGTCAATGTTCCATTCGGAGACTCCAGAGATATCCGAAAAGTACCGAGTATCCAGCTGCGAAAGTGCGATTATCGTGAACGAAGGTTTGCTCAAGGTGAATTTAACTGAAATGGGATCGAAAATTTTACTGGCATCAGAACCAGGTGAGAGAATATACGAAAACATAATTACATGATAAATCCCCAAAAGTCCAGGGGTGATTTGGGTATCGAGGTGGAACCCGTAACCAGTGTGAGGACATGACCCAGCTCGAATCGAATATAGTGGTGCGCTCAATCAGTTCGAACGTGTCTAAGAAGTCAGAATCTTAGAGGAATGAAAAAAAAAGAATCAGGTTAGATAACTAAGATTTGGAAACCTCAAATGAACTTACATTCCATCACGAACTCTCCATCATCCCCAAAGACATGATCAAGCTCCTTCAACACGTCGAGCCATTCGCCAACCCACTCTTTTGATCCATCGCCCCAAGCGCCTGTCCATTCAGAGGCTCCCCAAGGGTTTCGAAGTACTACAAATCGTTTACCCTTGCATTCTTTGACACGTAAGATGGAGTAAGCGTGGCCTCCAAATAGACCATTAACTTTTGGAACCTCGACAAGTAGTTCGTTTTTACGACTGGTATCAAGTCCAGCGAAGGCACAGCCAAAAAGGCGATCTTGAGTCGCTTTTAGAAGTTCCTCTTTCCAGAATCTGTCTTTGTCGAGAATGTCCTACGTAGTATTGAACAATCAGACAAAAAGACCTGGTGGATAATAACGACTTACCTTGTGACGGTACATCATCGAAACGCCTCTGAATATTAGGACGACGTTAGGTGAGAGGGGAAGAAAATATTTAGATGACATACCCTGTCAGATCCTCAATTGCCTCTGATGCCAATCCTCCAGACAAAGACGCATAATCGCCATGTAATTTGGCGTACGCCTTTTCTATCAACGGAACCCAAGTTTCTCCTTCAGTGCCTGATCTGGCAAAGTGCAGTCCTTTTCCGCCTTTCTGGGACAGTTTATTGTACGTCTCCCTATCGCGGCGATAGAGTCTCTGTTCCTGGTTACTGAGTTCTTCGTATTTGGGCAAAGACCAGAAAAGTTGGCTGTGAGTTGAATATGGATGAGAGCTCAGCGATCAGTGGTTAAAGGGTATCAATAGGAATCTTACTCGTCAATGATAACGTTAACCCAAGTAGAACCACGGAAAAACACAAATCCGTACACACCAACCTCTTCATCACGCTAGTATATGAGGTCGGTGATCTGTCAAAGTAATGCAGAAAATAATTTACCGAGATACATAATTTCTCGATCAAACCCTTAGAAGTGGACATGGTTGCGAGTGCAGATAAGAACCAGCAATCGCCAAGATCTCCTTGAATGATATCAATGGCATCGGCGCCATCTACGAAAAACTGAGGATTCTCAAAAATTTGCGTAACGCGTAGAACAGCTGGCGGAAGCTCCGATCCGTCGTAATTGAGGCCATAAAGACAACGAATTTTATCGTTTTCGAGGTCGAATTCGACATCTCTGTAATCGGAATAAATGTTAATTGTAAGGGAATCGAATTCAGCTAAAATCGTAACTACTTACCTGAATCGTCTATTGGCCGCACGACATCCTTTGACGATTTGTGCCACTTTGGTTCGGCATTCTTCCATTGCTTTTTCAAGCTCAACCGTTACAAGGAGGCCGACTTGAGCTTGGGGTGCGACAGTGGGGGGTTTATGAGTTTTGAAGTTGCCATATCTTGAAGTTGCTGGCCCTCTGAACGTGATGACGCTACCTTCAGGCTTGTCGTTCTCCTTGTCAATGACGAGATTAGCTGGAGTTTTCTTTTTCCTGTTAGACCTTGTCATCTTCTTAGCGCTCGATATTGTTTGAAGCTGAGGGCTAGGTAACCAGTGACCACCTTATATATATGTGGTTTCTACTCAGCCGATTCTGGTTCTTCTTCGTTTCTAGGGTTCGGAACCAGTGGCGTAGGGATTCAGAGGATCTGATGATCGATGATCGATGATCGTTGATATCCTAGCTTATCCTGGACCCTTTGCCTCCCTTTGCGCGCTGATTCCTGCTGATTCCTGGTTGAGCGCGCCGCCCAAAGATAACCCCTGAAATCTGTAGATACATATATGTCAGAGCTGTCAGGGGTCCTGGAGTGAAATGCTAGTACCTACGTTACCATGATTCTGCTCAGCGGCGTAAACACTGAACGCTTGAACACGTAATCTGTAAACCACTTGCGTGAGTCGCGTCAAGAAAAAACTTTTAAAAAAAGTTCTGATCGGCCATCCTTGCTCCTCAAACTGATTTGAAAGTCAACAATAGTAGTGTAACTGGAGAATCTGAGCCGCAAGAGAAGTTCGCACGTCCAGTCGGAACTGAGAATCTGGTAAAATCTCATTTATCATTTATATCTGCCTTACTGAGTCCATTGTGTAGGTTTTCAACTCTTATGTTGATTGTCAAGGCGAAGCTTGGGCAAGTATGTTTTTTTCCCAACTATGTCAAACTGGAGTGTATTAGGAATATCTTACTATATAGTCTACCAGCGCAGTATCAGCGCCCACTTGACATAGAAATTTGATGAAAGGTGTAGAAGCTGATGGTGATGAATCAGGAATGAATCAAGGATGAGTACAACAATAACAAGGCTTAATAATAATAAGAAGTTTTTCAATGCTTCTATGGACATCGAGCGCGCGGCAAAACAGGCAAAACATTGAAATATTCAAGTATTATATAATGATGTATATATATACCTCGAGGCATCTCTCCGATCACCGGAGACCCATTGACGACTTTGATTTTGACTTCGACAACACTACGAAATCTTGCAGAAGGGGACCATCATTTCAACGAAGGGTTTACATCTTATGGCACCGAGAGCTGAGATGTTCGAAAACAAGACAGTTCGAAACAAATTCTTGCCATGTGCTCTCATCAGCAGACGTGGGCCATTGTAACTTGTTGACCCCAGTGTTGAAGGTTCCTTCCTCACCCCGGAGTTTAGTAGACATGCCTCCTCGCTGCAAAGTCCCGGAATGGACGGTTCCAATATTGTCGTTCATCCGACTCCATCGCTTCTTTAAAAGTCTAACCTAGTCTAACCCGTCTCGGGCTCGATCTCATTCCTCCTGGTCATCACTCTAATATTAATTATCTCCGTCCACTTCCCGTGATGATCGATATCCCTCGATATCCCCAGTAAAAAGCGAATGCCATGTGAATGTTAGGATCATATACTTTCTGCAATGCCAAAAGATCCTACGGCACACAGATAGCTCGCGATATCTCCAGGTATCTACCAACAAAAGATCGAGCTTCCGGTAGTGACGGGGCGCCAGCTTCACGAAGATATTCATGCAAAGGGGTCGCAATGCGGCATATGAATTTGGCTCTCAAGTATCATCACTGTCTTCAAAACAGGTATAGATCAGGGACAAACTTCGAGCCCGCAATAACCAAGCCCCTCGAGCTACCAGTTCCCCCAAAGTAGTAGGCCCATAGTTCGGCAAAAAATCGCTTCTTGAAACAGAAGTTATACACCTGCTGGAATGCGTCCGAATGCCCACCGTTGGATAGCCGCACGATCTGGCGCTGCCTACCCCAATATCAATGGATGGGCGCAGTAGTGTACTACTAGTGCTCCTCCACTATACTTATGGTCGAATCCCGATACTCAGCTGGACGAAAGATGTTGTCTTCCTCTTTCTCAACTTCATTATCGCTCGTCTTCTCATCCTACCGGCCGTGTCGTTTGTCTGTTGACGCTCAGTGCTCTGACGCTGATGTGATGCCCTTAGTCATCCCCATGTCTTTTTCAATTCGTGGATGCGTGCATTGCCAAGATTGATGGCATCGGCCAATGCGGCAAAATATGAGCCTCAGCCCTAATAATATTTGCTTGTACTCCATAAGTGGTGCTGCTTTACCGCGTACATACATGTAAGAAAGGAAAACCGATCCTTTCCTTCCACGTAAATTGTAACAAAACGCCAGTACTTCTGTGAGTAAATAATAAGTGCTAGTAATAAATCATAAACACCAAATCAATTGAAGTTGGAACAGGCTGCACTGTATTGCAGCAGACTTTCAACGCTTCCGTCACCCGTGATTATGACTCACAAGGCACGCGTGACCAACTTAATTTTAGGTACTCCAAGTCGTATATAAGACCTATGAGCCGACCTGCTCCCAACACATACCTCTTACCTAGAGCCTAGACTTACACGCCAAACGCCATGGGCAAATTCTTCACTGAAATCCCATCCACCCTTGTTCCCTGGATTCAAGAACAAAGGATGTTTTGGGTCGCGACTGCACCCCTCTCCTCCTCAGGACACATTAACCTCTCTCCCAAAGGGTATGAAGGAACTTTTCACATTGTTAACGAGAATAGAATATGGTATGAAGACCTTACAGGAAGTGGTATGAAAATTTTGCTCAGTCGTGTGATCTTCTGCCCATAGCTAAGCTATTTTTAATTTGCTAGGCATTGAAACTATCGCGCATCTGAAAGAGAATGGCAGGATGACGATCATGTTCACTGGGTTCAATGGAGCGCCAAGGATCGTTCGATTGTTCGGGATCGGTAATTTACACATCTGTATTGTCTGTCGCCTGCGTTATTAAAGCCGGTCTGTAGGCACTGTACACGAGTTCGGTAGCCCTGAGTATGAAGCTCTCATCCCTATGGAAAACAGACACGTGGGGTCACGAGCAGCCATCGTATTGGATATCCACAAGGTGGGATCGGTGAGTACCCTCTCTTGTCGTTTATCTGGAACCTGCTCATGGCATTGTCAGTCGTGCGGCTATGCAGTTCCACTCTACGATTTCAAGAAACACCGTACGGGGTTGAACCATTATAGCGTGAAACTGGAAACGGAGGATATAAGAGCCCAGGCGGAGTCCTGCGCTATCTCTGCTCCCCCCTCCCCCTCATCGAACACCTCGGTTGTGAGGACCAGCTTCGAAACTGAAACTGACCATCCATCCGAAGTTCAAACTTACCCGTTGACCGACAAAGGCCTCAAAGGATACTGGAGAGACAAGAACCATATGAGTATCGACGGTCTTCCCGGAGTGACTAGTGGGTTCAAAGCCCCTCAACCGTTCTTCCCGAATGCCAATAAAGCAAGGGCCGAAGTCCAGCCTCGTTATGTTGAACGAGTTGAGCCAGCCTCCTCTGTCCAGGTAAGAAGTTTGAAAGGGTGGGAACAAGAAAAACATGGCATTGTAGTGGGATTCATCTTGGGTGTGCTAGCTATGGTAGTTGTACAGAGGGGAATATCGGGGCTTGCAGGCATTCAATGGTCCTGATCATGCTTAGTACTGCCATCAAACCTAAAATAAAAATTCACAGAGGTAATTAATTACCTGACAAACAAAGGCAATAATTGATCTGACTTGATCTGACTCGGAGCCGAATCAGGCTTCCGTAAACCACAGCTTTAGATGCCTTTCGCTCTACTGTACGATCTCTATGCTATCTGCCTACTGGGGGATTGACCTGTTAAGGTTTTAATATGCATATATTAGCAACTGAAGAGAAAGTTCATCTGACGCAGACCACGTGACGAGTTAAAAGGCGTTGTTCTATTTTGGGGGTGTATCTCTCACAGCTTAAATTCATCTTGAATTCATCACTGGCTCCAGACATACGACGTTGACGCGTTTGCAACATTATCCTAGAGATTCCCAACGTGAACACTGTCACGGTTAGACTATCACTGCGACCGATTGGCGACGGAGAATACAAAGACTCGGAAACCTCAGGCTCATCACGGCGACCTTGTCTTATTGCCTTCAAATGACTTGTTACTTTGTTGCTGATTGCCATAATATGGAGGACAAGGATCTAATCCCATCTGTGTGTCTTTTTCTGGGTTCTTACATCGGTGAGGGACGGGAAAACTGGCCTCACGGTAGCCTCATGGCAGGCGCTCCCCGTTGTTCACACTGGAATGCTATGACACACTGTCATTTATTGACATGATCCGCCTGATGCATAGCATAACAGCGTCACTTGAATTTGAAAAAACTGCTGTTCCTCCAGATATCGTGTAAATACATGTCTCGGTCGAACGGGGTTCGTCGGCTCATCTTGAAAAAAATTTCTGCTTGACGCGTTGAAGCTCGGCCTGGCTGATTAGGGTAATGTGCTGAAGCTTTGACCATCGGGTTATATAAACGGTGGGTAGTTTCTTGCACTTGCTTTCATTCCAAAGACCTTCTGCGAACGTCGTAATTCTATCTCAAAACCGTACCCAAATCAATTCTGTATTCTACCCCATCTCAGTCTGGTATTACATGCATCATCACACTGGTAACCCAGACGCCCTTGTTCTCGCTTCGAGTGGCCTGCCGGGGCAAGCCGCCGACAGGTCTTCCCAACAGTGGCAACCTGGAGAACAAGGCGGTCTCGACCCTATTACCCACGCATTCGAAATTAATACAGGCTATTTTCACTGTCAGGAACATCGCTTCTTCTACCCCGACTTCAACTACGAGGTCGTGAAAATCCAAGCGAGGGATCGCAATGCCTACACCCCCCCTCTCACAGGTGCTTTCCATATCCTCAACTTTCCCATTGACCAACTCTGTGAACACCTCACGGCAAGAGCCATTCGACTCTCAAATCTCCGCATCATTACGTTTTCCAATCCATTATCATGGCAAGCGTTCATGGCCAATTACACACATATAACGGAGATGGCTCTCAACATTCTGACCCACGTTCCTTCGCTCACGAGGATCAAAATCTGCGCAGACATGTTGAACGATAGACTGTTTCGTGCCTTGAGTTCACTGTCGTCCTTGCGAGAAGTAGAGATACTCCTGCCCCCTATATGCTTCGATTATCCAAGCCGGTTACCTCATATTGGCGAGGTGTTAAATAGAGGCGTTGTTCGACTTCGACAAGTGGAATACCTCAAGATCCCGCTTCAACTAGTCACCGGTACACTCCTTTCCTACCTCGGCGGATTATCCCGCCTTCGTTACTTGAAGATCGTAGGTTCCGTCAATGATACACCATACCCTGGACGTCTCTTTATTGGATGTATGGGTTACTTGCACATGCAAAGTGCAAGATTTTTCGAAAATTTACAGCTGTTGGACGTTAGAGACAACCAGCTTCAGGAAGATTTCTTCTCCAATCACGCACTCACCAAGATTTTCTCGAATACGAAGTTGATAAAGACATAAACAATTTCTTTTCCTGGTCAAACTTTTCACCTTTTTTTTAGCTATCTATTTCTATGTACTTATATCTGTTATCGCACGCTTTCATTGTCCTGTTTTCTTGTTTTCCTGTTTTCCTGCCTTCACGTATCGAAACAACTTGTCGTAATAAACATTTTACTGTAGTAAATCTCAACTAGAGTCATCATTACATACGTATAGCCTTTACTTTAGATAGCACTTGTAATACTACTATCCCCTTAAACGTAAGATGACAGAAGCGCAAGCTAAAGCGACAATTGCAGGAAGGTGGGTCATTTCGGCTGTAGAAAGGCAAGATTGGACTTGCGACCGTTTTATATGATCAACGAGATGACGCTGGTGAAAGGCCCAGGCATGCAATGACTATGATAGAAATGGACTGTAGATCTAGCCTGGACTCGGATAATGGGAAAATCCAGGGGTACCGATAAACGACTACATGCACTGTACTAGAGTAGTGTGTCAAAAAATACCTGTCAATGTTACTTTCCAGAACGAAGTCATAGATGGAATAGTACCCGTAATGCCCGATGGTCGCTGCCCAGTGCCAGGTTAATTTAGGTTAGATTTCCCGACAGATCTTACACAATCAGTCTTGGTCTTGCTCCCGGGCCGTCCAGCCCGAAGGGCTCAATTTTTTTTTCTAAAACCATATATTTAGGGCCAACTCCAGCCTTGTAAGGTGAAAAAAAGCTTCTGAGGTCATCCTGACCAGCTTAAGATTCGGTGATGATAAAAATATTTAGCCATTTTGTGAAGTAAATCCAACATAAGAAATCTCCATACCTTTTTGGGTGGAAACATACCTTATTTGGGGGGACCTCTATGTCTTCCTACCCTGGGCAATTTTAGCAATCCTCCCTTGGTCTTACTGCTTTGTTTTCAAGTTTCAAAATAGACGAGGTGGAGATGGAAACCGGACTCTAAGTTAGACTTGAATAATATCCAAGGCGATTACTTACAAATTGAATCGAATCCAACTCTGATTCTCCTTGGCTTTTTCTTTTTTGCTTGTTTTTTTTGTCTTCAGCCCGCAGTTAACTTCCTTAGGCTACTGTAAAAATTGGAGTGATGATGTGGTCAGGACGTGGTTTTTAGGTCGCTATGGTACCAATGAGGCGTGCCCAGATCATTTTATCTAAATGTTTCTGTCATTACAATTTGTGATCGCCAGCGGGTACCGCGAACAAAAAGGAAGGTTGTGAGAACTATCAACATTTAAACACGTCACGAAGCACCTACATCGGTCATTCCAATGACTCTCCACATTCCAGTACGTGTGCGCATCGTTTGGAATATTCTTCTTGTCATAGCTAACCTCGATTTGCTTGAAACACCACTGCGGAAGAATAGCATTCGCAGCACGCAGATAATATCCCAGAGCTTCATGCTTGGTCCTCAAACGAGTCGTGAGTGAGTGGATCCGATCGATGTTAGTGCTTCGGACCTCGGTTGATATCATCCACAACCTCAATCTTCCAATAATCATACTTATCACCAACTGTCTCGTTTCCATAACACGAAACTTCATAGTTCAATCCTGTAACAGGCGCCAAAACAGTGTGCGGATGTGCGTGCCGTTGGAACATGGTTCAATCTGATGACGTCACCATTCTTGAGGAACCTCATAGCGTCGTTGGGTTGTAAGGAGGTTCATCCCGGCGAGGTGGATATCGATATTTGCATAGTTCGAAAGCGATGCTATCTTCTCCGTGATGCGCTCGTACAGTTTGTCTTGTCTGTGGGTGGGTATTGAAAGTTGGGCGGACACACCGATGTCTCTAAATTCAACTCGAGAGGTTGCAGAAATGCGTTCAGCCCATAATCTTCCTTGAAACATCCGTCAAAAGGATGCTCACCGGCGATGGTAAAATCAAATAAGAGGTTTGTAACTTTGTTGGATGTCGGCATCGTAACTGGGGACAAGGTTAATATCGCGGAAAACCATGAACTCTTGGGCATCACACTTGATGATGGCGTGGAGCGCAAAGACGCGCAGGCATTAAATATCTCTGAGGTTAGCGAGGCCATCGAGAGGGACTTGTTTGTCTTGTTGAGAAACCCCTCAAATTTGCTTCATGTCGATAAAAAGAACTACACCCACTGTTCCTGCCCCTGGCCACTCGAGTGAGATAAAATTCCTCCAGTGTATTGCGAGCGGCATGGAGGAGAGGTTGCAAACAGGCTATTTCTTTCTTCTCGTGCGGACACTAGTAGCTTCAGAACGCGCAGTTTCGACCAAACGACGACCGCTGTATGGAATCTAGGCGGCGGGTTAATCGCCTGCTTGATGAGTCTCTGAATTTCAGTAGCTCAGATGTTCCAGTACTGGCAGCTCTCGGTCGGAACGCTGCTCGTTGGGGTATGTATCGTAGTTTTCCTTAGTCACTTCCACGTGGTCCATAAATATTTCTCTCAGCCGGAGGCAGATGAGGAAAAGAGTTGATGGAACGTTCCGGCATTCGGTGAGGTGGAGGACAGTCAGAGTTTCGGAAAAGAATGATTGAATGAGCCGTCCTACGACGATTATGGGGTCCTCGAATATAAATGAACAGGAAAGGTGAACGATACCTGATGAAGGTAAGATCGTTGAAAAGCAGTGAAAAGCCAACCATTTCGTTTGTGTGAGATGGTGATCGTAACCATGGGTACTCGGTTGGCGAATGATGGATACTCGTTCAAGATCGATCTTTCTCACTGTTTGCAGCTTCTTGGATATTCTACTCTCCGTTCCCAAGTTGTAGCCCAAGTGGAGGTCCTTGAAGATGTACGCTTGGCACAACCGAGTGAATACCCTATCAATAAAGGATAAATTATAGAGGTGTTCATTCGTGAATGGGAGCATTGATACGTGGTCGACGATGTAAGTGAAGTTGAAGTGAACAGATCGTCGGAGAGGAGAGAAAGAGGCGGGACATGTCAGGGAAGAGAAAGATAATCAGATAATCAACGGGGGTCTGGAGGGCCACGAACAAGGAATTTCCATTCTTTTAGTTGTCCACGACAACTGCAAGCTTGAGTCTGCCGGCGCGTTAATAAATTACTATTCACAGATAGACACAAAATTCCGAGTTCTCAGTATTGAGAACTCGGTCTTTACAACCTGGGCCCGCAAAACGAACGGGTTGGCATCTATTCGTGCGGGTTTAGCCGGTCGGGATTCGAATTCGGACTTATCTGCAATCTGATCGTATTTAACCTAATTTGGATATTTACGTTCCGTCTAAAGCCGAAACAGAAGACAACCATTATTTACAGGAGAAAGCAAAGTTGGTTTTCACTGGAGCTAATTTCTTGTAGCGTACATGGAGAGAATCATATTTGCGTATTGTACTGTCAAGTGCGGCAAGAAAACTACGTTACAACCCCAAGATATTCATGCTTTTTGTCGCTGATCGATGTGCTTGTCAACTGCCATTTGGCTTCCTTCGTCATCTGAGAAATCCCCGTATCCAACCCGTCGCTTCAAAGTTGTTTGTATAGCCTGTGGCTCCGATCGCATTCGACTTTTGATGCTTCCTGGTACATATAATAACGAGTAAATGAATGCAATAGATAGCTTTACAATGATATTCTTACCTGGCTAAAATACGGATCCAACAATGCGATTGACCTGAGTACCACGATCATCTTGAATTTGTTGTCCTTGAGTGGTACGACAATTAATGAAACCTGGATTTCAACTATGTCTCCGATTCGAAATATTTGTGGCCCTGGGGTTTCAACCCTTGTATAAGTTGTATTGCGTTTATTAGAGTATTTGTTATGTGTCGGACGACTTTATCTTTTGGTTCCTTCGCTGCTTTTGTGTACCTGATAATATTGTACTTCGTTTTCTTCGCTGTAGCACTGAGGGCAACATTGGTGATATATCAGACTTAGGGATTTGTCGATCACGAATTGCAGTGCTGTTTACATAATTTCCCATGTGCAAGGGAACTCGGATCTGCCGTGCTGAAGGCAACGGCCTACTCGAACCAGTCCCTTATCTACCAAAAAGCCCTTTTTTGTACATAAAACGAGGATCTGAGGCCAACTTGTTGGTGTCAAAAAACTTACAGGAGGAATGAATTCGTGGAATAAGCACTAGCATTTGTAGCGATACAGAAACCTGTTTGACGCGTGACGACCATTTATTTCGAAATCATCACTGAGCGTGAGCCATCGCCTGCGTTCTCGAGTATGAGCATTCCATCGCTAGGAAGCTCTGTTCCGGGTTGCCATGGGTCGATGTCTTGACCGTCTGAGCTACTAGGAATCGCGCTCGTGTCCAGCCAAAAGACAGCCATGGTAGGATCTTCAACCCATGGATGATCACAATAGCTCTGAATGTAAACGAAAAGAAGGCCTAACATCAACACCGAAAGGTGCAGTGCTGCCCAAAGGTATACTCTCCATGAAATCACTTTGACGCGTGATGTTGGTAGGGAAATCTGCACATCCGTCTCTTCAAACATATTTCCATACCTGTCTGAATAGGCTGCCCATGCGGCTTGATATGACCGTGAAGTCAACTCGATGGCCAAGTCTCTACGTGTGTCATAGTTCCGTGGAACGGCATACCCAGAAAAGTTGAGCCAGGTCCCGAGAGATGGTGCAAGTCCCAATGCCATCGTGGTGAAGGAATCTGGGATGAGTGGAAGAGGGGATTTGGCTTGCACGACGGTTGGAGAAAAAATTTCGCAGTTCTGACATACCGCTGCACCAGCTTGGTATGTCACATTTGCAATCGCGAAGCAGTCATAGTAAGATGTGCCGCTTTGGAGCTGGTGCAAGTTGACTTGAATGCCGGGGTCGATCAGACAGGGCTGTGGGCATGGCCCGTCGTTCACCTCGGTCGCCGACCGCCGCTCAACCCGGAAGCTGAGAAGTCGACTTTCTGACACGATGTGAGGATCTCCTAAGTTATTTGCATTTGGCGGTCCCCATTGCTTGTCAGGTAACAGTCCAATCTTACCAAAACTGCCAGAAAAGTACGGGCTGAAGCTGCCATAATCAAACAACGAGGATTTCTGTTGGTCCGTCAAGATCGAGTCTGGGTCCTTGATCCACTCGAAAGCGTTCACAACAAAGTAGGGTATTCTAACATTGTTGAGGGTGGAATTGATAGGGAGGAATCGTGTTCCATCGAGGACGCGTCTAAAAGTCGTGGAGGGTTCCGTGATATTTGTGGAGTTCGACTGGATAGCTGCCCAAGCGAGGTTGGCAGAAGCTGTACCAAATTCTACGACGCTACTTTGAAGGTCGGAATAGGTGAAATAAGTTGCCACATTCGCACCACTGACTCCTCTCACAATTCCAGTGACCGGGCTGCTTGCAGGTATAAGCCTGCGCGATGGTTCCCAAATGATTGAACCAGTCAGAGTAGCAGAGAAATAATCGATAGCGAAAGTAGCGAAGAGGGTGATCCATATGATCCACATGTTACTTGTTCGTTTAAAGTGGCGAGGGGCAAGTAGTGGCCAGCTCCAGTTCGAAAGCACCTTTGATAAACCTTCCAAAGTAATTCCACCTCGCTCCATGGATACAAAAATACAACGCCAGAGGTATCCTCCGCTCCACCATCCAGCGGCAACACGCGTCACCGTAGCCGCCAACGAGATACCAGTCGTAATGTCAGATTGAGTAGGACCATATGATGACAGGTGAGAAAGGGAGCCATCGGTTTCTTGATATGTAGGTTGACGGGAGTTGATGTTGAATGCACGCCCATCAAGGATGAGTAGAACGGCGGCAGCTACAAGAGCCGTCAAGGCGAAGTGTAGATAGAAACCCGCATACTTCCAAAATACAATGCTGAAAAGACAGTTAGTGGATTATTGTCAACATTCTGATAGTGATCCTACCGCCATGCAGAACGAGGGGTAGAAGACTGCCAGTGGTTTCTACTTTTCTCCATGTCCGTCTGGGGAACTGACTGGTGCCGGTAATTCTGCATGTTCGTCTGGGGAAGTAGTTGGTGTCGATAGGGGACATCAGACGGGGAGTCTTATAGTACATAGATGGTTGATAGATGGTGACAGATATATTTCATTGTGATAGTGGTGCCTTGTTGCCGTATGTAATTATCATCCGAGATCCTGGTTTGAAATGTCGGTTTCTCGCTCGATCATATTGCCCTTGATAAGAGAATCTAAGAAGGTAAGAATCTGTTCGGTACAGTTATCGATGGATTCCGGTTCGCACGCATACCAACCAGTCAATCCCAGCCTTCGTCCTGGGCCCGGCTGAATATGCTATCCATGCATTTATGATGCTTAGCAACATCATTATGAATTCTCGTTTGGCCTTAAAAGCTTGCAAACACGCTTTGAGCACGTTTTCTGCAGCATGGAGGTCATAATCCGACTGCCACGTAGTCACAGCTAAGCGCTAAGCGCTAAGTACTTGCCATTGAGTAAATCTGCAGCTGTATCTCCACCAGCGGTGACAGCGAGCACGGATGGAAGAGTTTTGGTGATCAGCTGGACAGAAATTATGTAAATGGATGCAGAAAAGATAAGTATACGAGACAGCGAAGACAGAAAAGATGCAGGTTAAGGAACAGTGTCTGAGAACAAGTTGGCGGGTCGTATGACTGATAACCCTGAGATCGGATCGAACGATGCCAGCAAGACAGAGGTCGATGTTTATTGTCTTGTCTGCTTGCTACTAGTATTCTTGCCTGGCTCCGTTTCTCTTATCTTATCTGAGACAATACTTCGTCCAAGGTTAGTATTACATAATGTGCTCTAGGTTGACGCCCAAGTTGCTGAGCGCTTTTTTGATAGGAGGCAAGCTTAGTAGTGCTGTATTTACGAGTTCCATATGATTTATGGAAATCGTTCTTTTACCAAACGGCGTTTTCTCGGGGGCCGTCACGGTGCCTTATCCGGCAAACACCGACTTCTTGCATTCGGGGTCTTGGCACTGATGGTCACCTCGATATCCCGTTTTGAAGTCAATATCCACGCTCAGAAATTATTCGCCCTCATGCCCAGTGAGAAGTCCGGATCACCGTGTAAAACATCGTCAAACCATATTTAGCCCAATGTAACGTGATCCAACTTGATTGCACGAATTCAGATCACCATTTATATCCGTAAACTACATCCAACCGCATGCTACCACAAGCACCCCCTCGTTTTCCGTGTACCTGTCCCCACTGCATGCGTGGGGGTCGTACCGAACCACGCATGGTCTCCAGGACAACATACAATGCGCACGCCGCCGCACGCCACCAAATCAGTTCTTATGCAAATTTCATCGCCGCACAGCAAGCTCTTACTGGCGTTCCACCACCACAGAACAATCCTTCTGCAGAGGTGTCTTCCAGTGGATCTAATTATCGACAACGCTCTCCATCCCCATCTCTGAATGACTCTCACAAGCGCTTGCGACGGCCCCAGGTTTCGGATGTTGTGGACTCTGACAATAGTGAAGATGGTGAAGAAATGGAAGAAGGGGTGGTCATAAAACACGAGGATGTCGATGTAGGATTTCAGATACCACTTTTCGGGAGTGATAGAGGTGCTGAGAGTCCACGAAACGATGACGAACACGTATGTAGAACTAATACCTTCATCACTCTGATATTGTAGCGCACTTAATTAATAAATCAGGATGATAATATACATGGAACCCATGAGTCACAGCACCCTGATCCAGGTAGCCTGGCAGATATCGAGCAGAGTGAGCCAGAACCTCAGCCGGTACCTCAGAATAATGAACAAGCCTCCACTGCTCCCGAAGTTCTTGCACAAGACAGTGCAGATTCTCCAGTACTCGCAACTCTTGAAGAACTAAAACTAGTACAGGAATTTATTGCATGCATTCATGATGCTTCCTTAGACAACGACTGCCTCCCTGATGAAGTAATCGACCAACTACGAAACCCTGCCACCAATATATTTAATCTTGATGAAGATGAAGCGCTACGGACGGGAATTGAGTTATTTCTCGCCACAGAGACTACATCGGAAGCAGTCTTCAATCAGACTCGTGAGGTTTTTCATCGTGCAATGGACCGACAAGGTGGAGATTATGAGCCTATTCCATCCCTCTTTCAAATCAAGGAACGTATCAAAGGCATTACAGGCGTCTATCCATTGATGACCGACATGTGTCCTAATACATGCATTGCCTACACCGGTCCATTTTCTCAGCTCGATACATGTACAAAATGCATGCTTCCTCGCTACGATCCCCAGGCATTGGTAGCCAGCGGTGGAGTCAAGAAAATTCCTCAACGGCAGTTTCTTACCCTGCCCATTGGTCCGCAGCTACAAGCACTTTGGCGCACTCCAGAGGGTGCAAAGGCTATGCGATATCGCTTGAATCTCACAAAGGCGATTTTTCAAAAAGCTGAAGCACGTCCCGACAAGAAAATTATCATCGATGAATATGAAGATATTTTCCATGGCGATGCGTATCTTGATTCTGTGCGATCTGGAAAAATCAAAGACAATGACATGGTTCTCATGCTCTCAATAGACGGTGCCCAGCTTTACCAAAGCAAACAATCTGACTGTTGGATTTACATTTGGATTATTCTCGATCTTGCACCAGATCTACGCTACAAGAAGCGCCATATATTCCCTGGTGGATTCTTCCCCGGACCAAATAAACCTGGAAACATCGAGTCTTTTCTCTTCCCTGGCTTTCATCACCTCGCAGCGCTTATGAAAGAAGGATTAGCAATCTGGGATGCCTTCGAAAACCAATCCTTTATTTCAGACCTGTTTCTTCTCTTGGGCTTGGCTGACGGACCTGGCCTCACTTATTTGAATGGGCTTACTGGACATTCTGGGGCTTTTGGATGTCGGCTCTACTGTCCAGTCAAAGGAAGACGAAAAGAAGGAGGAAATCATTATTATCCTGCCCTTTCCAAGCCTGAAAACTACTCCATTGAAGGATCTGATCATCCTGACATAAACGCCAATCACCTTCCCATCGGAAAAGTCAGAGATTATTTAACTGGCTTAGACATTATTCTTGGATCACGTACACAAGCAGAGCATCAGCGTAACCGAAGGATGACAGGAATTACACGACCAAGCATTTTTAGTGCATTTCCGCCACAACGTACACTTCCCATTCCTCAGTGTTTTGGTGGAGACCTCATGCATCTAATCTCCCTTAATATTCCGGATCTGCTGTTGGGACTTTGGCGTGGGACAATAGAATGTGATCCTACAGACAGCAAACAGACTTGGGAATGGCTTGTGCTTGTAGGAGATGTTTGGAAAAATCATGGACGCCGTGTAGCCCATGCAACGCCATATTTACCCGGCTCATTTGATAGGCCCCCCCGAAATCCAGCCGAGAAGATCTCTAGTGGGTATAAAGCCTGGGAGTTCTTGACTTATCTATTTGGATTAGGGCCTGGTTTTTTCTACGGAATTCTTCCAACTCAATATTGGAAGAATTACTGCAAGCTCGTTGCAGGCGTTCGCTTACTACATCAGCGATCGATTACAAAGATCCAGCTTGTTCATGGCCACACCCTTTTGCTTCAATTCGTCTTTGAGTTTGAGGAACTTTACTATCAACGCAAGGCCTCACGGTTACATTTTTGTCGACAGAGCAACCATGCATTGCTACATATTGGACCCGAAGTGCCACGTCTTGGGCCTGGTAGTGGATATACACAGTGGCCAATGGAAAGAACAATCGGAAATCTTGGTGAAGAGATCCGACAGCCATCTCAACCATTTGCAAACCTTGCTGAATGAGGAGCACGACGAGCCCAAGTGAATGCACTCATTGCTTTAGTACCCGATTTGGCACCAGACAAGCCCCTCTCTCACTTATCTGAAGATATTGGCGACAATTTCATTCTTTCTATGGGAGATACATGCGCACGCTCGATTACCAATGTTGAAAAGAATGCAATTCGTATATTCTTTCTGCAACACAATATTCAAATTCATGAAGATTTGCGCTTACGAAAATGGAGCCGGCTGCGTTTGCCCAACCTTCAATTTGTTCGGACAGCATGGAAAGAGTCACTCAAAGCCTTGAACAAGATTCGCATCTCACGAAATATTATGGTAAGTCTATTTATTCTCTTAAAATATGACTAACGACTTGAAATTACGATTCTATTGTTTAGTTTTATAAAGATTCCACAACTAAAAGCCCTGTTTTTGGCGAAGTTCAGTATTTTTTTCAGGCCAAAGTCAATGAAAATGAAGAGACACTTGCCCTTATATCAGAATATAGCCTCCCTGATCCCAATATCTTGGACCAATCAAGTGGTGCACTGATGGTCTGCCAATACCAAGGAATTGCTTCGCTACAAGTCATTTTAGTCAAGAATATTATCAGCTGTATTGCGATGATACCTTTTAGAGAGCCTCATGATGGTAGATTTTTTGTCTGTGAGAAGATGGGCTTGGATATGGCATTTTTAGAGGGTTCGCAAGAGGTCGCAGTTACTTAGTTTTTGGTAGAGGCATAATCACATGACTTCTTGAAACTTTTTCGCAACTTCAACATAATTTGTGAGCTTGCCGACTCCCTCCATGTTCCGTCCCCTTACACGCTCTCTCAGTCGCCGCTCCAATGAACAAAGCTTTGGCTTTCCGGTTGAAATTATGTCCAACCACACCTCAATGGATCTGGGTACGCACAGCAGACAACTACTACCACGGTCGCGCCCCAGTAGAGATTTCGCAAGGCCTAGAGATTACTCCAACAGAGAAAATGACTACGATATTAAGGTATGTAATTTCTAGCTGCTAAATGTTGTATTATTCTTTGAATATACGCACTCATAACTTGATTTTATGCAGCCATATGATGCGGCCCACTACTACAGAACTGCCACACATATGGACCTCCTACAGGCTGGAAATACAGCTTATGGGTCATTATATGAGAAATTCATGGGTATCCAGGGACGTTATGAAGAGCTCTGGTATGTTTTTTACAAGTTTTTTATGAATATATGTGTTCAAATCCTCAATATGATATCCATAGTGTTTCCTATGACAAATTGACTAATACGGTGAAGACAGCGATGGACTCTTCTGGACCAGCATCTTTGGCAGCAAGACCCAGTTCGACTTTGGCCTTTCAAGCTTTGAAATCAAAATTCAAGCACGAGGATTTTCCCCAGATCAAGTTCATCACGCAACGCAACTACCACCAATTTCAAAAAAAGAAAATGAAAGACAGTACCGTTTTGGATCCAGCTCTTGGCCAAAAGAAGCGAGGCAGTACTAGGCTGGCCAGCAACAACGAAAATGTGGCTACGGACTACATTGAATACGAGGACGGCACTATAGTCATGGGCGACACCGCAAAGAGTGTTCGTTCTCACGCCCGTGCAGTGCTCATCGAGATGGACAACCATGGCAACATGCAACTTCCCTCCAGTTGGTCGCTAGCTGGTGTCACCGAGCGCAAGTATTTTATTCAAGAGATGTACCATGCATTTCCCTATCTCTCCCTCTGCGACGATGACTGGAAGGTTCTCTATCTGGCCTCGCGCGCTTTAAGTGCATTCCACGAGTTCCGCAGACGACAAGCCAAGAAGACCCCCATCATCAAATCTGAGGTCAAATCTGAAACAGTCAAGATCAAAGTCGAACCAAAGAGCAATTATGGAGCCGGACTTAGACCCACTAACACCAACGACGACGACGACGATGATATCTACATGCCCTATTCCACCCCTCCAAGCCGCAATGCCAAGAGAAAGGCACCGTCATCGACTCCAACAACTCAGAGACCAAGCAAGCAACCTCGGAACTCAACGCACATTGTTTATGACCTTACGTGTAACTCAGATGAAGAGATAACCAAGGCAAGTTCATTTTCGTACCATGTATATCATGCTGAACGTGAGTCATGGCTACAGTCACCGCCCACTACCACCATCTCTCCAACATCCTCACCGTCTTCATCCTCACCGGCACTCTCTGAACCCCCTACGTCATCTACACCAACAAATCTCACAACTCTACCATCGCCTAAATCTGCCACACCATCTGTTGCACCGAGGCCAAAGCCACGAGCCAAATCGTCACATCAGCAAGTGACTACAACCACAATCACCAAAACACACGCCCAGGACCACCCACACACCGGCCCAGCGGAAACGGTGGTGACTATGGCCTCAAACGATCTGCAAATGGCAAATGCAGCCCCCGAAAGCGCAGAAGCATGTGTCGAGGATCCATCATACACCGGTACTGCAGGAATGGCAGGAGCAGTGGAGGCTCCAACCACAGTCCCTGCAATCTCAGTCGAAAACCCATTGTAAGCTTCTCATTAATGTCTCATTTTTCTGCTAATAAACTTCGTAGTGCATCTCTATTCGGTCCTGCGATAGGTCCTTCTGGACGACTTGAATCATTGGGAGAGACATCGAAGGGCATAGTGAAGGAAGCGAGGGTTTCAACCGCTAAGGAAGCTAGCAACGCCACCGAAAAAGGTTTAGTTTTATTCTTCCGCCTATAGTACTGCTTATAATCCTACGTTTAATGCAGTGTATACCGAATCCGAGTCCATCGCTCGTGCAAAAACATTTGGTCCCGGCACAAAGAGGGTGACAACGAGTTCATCAGCAAAGTAAGTCCCTTGTTCTCTCATTATAATTGTTGATCGTCTGATAAAGGCCCTTTTTCGGCTGTGTTTTGCATATAGAAATCTCTACTACATCGAGTACCTGCAACTAAATGAGCCTATAACACCTGCCGCTTTTGAAGCACACTGGAGTGGATTGACTAAGGATACAGTAAAGGTAGAATTTGGCTGGTTTTTCTGTCGGTTTACGCATATACTTACTACTTCACAGAAATACATGTTACTAAGTAAAAGTCAGAAGTAGGACTTCCTCCGCAACAATCTTTTTTTGGTGAGGTTGCTTATGCTCACGTACCTCCAAACTGCTCAATAATTCCAGGACATCAACACTTGTGGACTAGGCTCGCTTTCGTGGTACTTGTTAAGGGTTAAGTCACTTTCGTCAAGCTCTCATACGTTGCTGGAGTCGCGCTCGACACTCGTACTACCACTCGGTTCACAGCCACTTTCAATAACTCTCGCACTTCCTTTTCCACTGCTATCGCTTAAATTCGCTCTTGCTTAACCTCACTTTCGCTTAACGTCTCGCCCTAATGTCTCCCTTGCCTCCGATGTCTGCCAAATGCTTGATGCCATCTAGAGCTTGGACTGCCGCTTGAACTTGCTCCTCTGCTTAACGACTGCTCTCTTACTTTTGCCCCTCGACTCCGGCTTATTCGAAAGCAGGATCTGGTGAGTTTTTGGTCAATATGTGCTCCGATTTTGACTCGATGTTTTTTTTTTGCAGACTTATCGCACGCAATGCCTCGATTGGGCCTCGATTACATCTGATTAGATATGGCTACTCCTGGGTGCGTCTGGTTGCATCTCGTTATATGAGATTCCGGCTGCAGGCTAGATGGTATTGTACATTGCTAGATAGATCCGTTTGTTGTGGTTGTATGTATATCAATGTGATAATATTGCTCTCCCTACAAATGTGAGATATTGTTCGATGTAATTACATTTCAAATATAACGATTAGCCTCCATAAACGGAATGTATAACAAACTACAACTCGTGAGATATGGTTACATCCGGTTTTACACGGTGAACTGGACTTCTCTCTGGGGTTGAGTAGTGACTCGGAGTCAGAAATAAGAGATCCATCCAGAGTAAAACGTCACGTACGATGAAAATCCCTCGATGTAGTTGTATATTGAAGGAAAAACACCAACGGGGTGCGATTTAATCTCTGTCCATAGGGATTCAGACAACTCAGATACCCGTCGTAGAGGTTCAGCGACGTGGTTATCTTCCTGATAGGTCAAAGATCATGAATACCAAGTAAATTCCAGGGTAGTTAGGAAAGGAATTACTGTTGCTGCCACCTCGGCAATCTCATTCGATGCTGCTAGAATCGCTGCGACTGTTTCAATTGTTCTGCTAATCAAGATGATGTCTTCGGGATGGGATCCATCTCCAGAATCTGGGTGCTTTTTCCAGCGTTTCATACGACCTCGCACCGGAGACACCATTATATTACGGCGAATGATGAGAGGCGTTGGGAGGTGGATGTTGTGGAATATTTCTGTTGAACAAGGTCGTTATATATGCTAGAGACGGCCGCGTCTGATGCGGAGGTGCAGCATTTTCTGAGTATTCACTGCCTCAAGAATCTTCTGAAGCTAATATACCCGCCTCACCACAGCCAGTCTACAGGTATGCTTATCCTTGGGCTAGCATAGCTTTTCATTCTTAGAAGCGTTACCAAAAAGAAGCGGCGTTAGAAGAAATCTAAAATGCTTTTGTTTTCACTCAGAGCCATTGGAGCCACATCGCCCTTCGATATTGCCGTAACATCCTTGAAAGTAACCAGATTTTTCTGGCTTGTAAGCGAAGGAGACATGAACCTCAATGGATCAATAACAAAATAATCATCTAAAAGGAGATTTTAGTGCTAGTAGCTAACGGAAGGCCGAAGTTTACGCCTCGGGGTTTGGCATCGTGTCCGCAATTGACGCACAAGAACCATAACATGAGGTTTAAGTGGTAAAATATTTGGCCGTGAGGTAAGGTCTCGAGACCTTACGTTCTTCAGTTGATTCTTGTGGTAAACAAGAGGCGTGTATGGTAGAGGCGTACAAAAGCGGCGCCATGATTGTTGTACAGCCTTGAATTCCTAAGAACAATAACATTAGAAGTGTCGGGGAACGCTTCTAAAGGTAGGCGCCCATTCTCGCCTCATGGTATTAGACAATGGCAAGACCCGTGAGCTATAACAGCGGGGAGGAGATGAAGCGGTCCTAAAATCAAACAGACTCTTTGAGCATGAAGCTGATTTCGGAAAGACATGTTTCCTAGCTCATAAGTAGATTGTCTGACTGGTGGCTGAATTCCCAGCAAACTTAGTTTACGCGCGTTGCGTAGCAGTCAACTGCGAGAGATTAGGCATCTGTCAAAAATTCTGATTAACAGCTTTCAGAAAAACCTCACTCTAAACGTTCCTCCTAGCCACAGCATTGGGTAAACCGCATACAACCGTCATTCGAAGTCGTGATACTGAAATTCTTGGCATTAACTTTGAGGTGGAAATACTTCCAAGATCGATCCAAGTGCGAGATATCAACGGGCAGGATCATTCCGTAGATCTTGGCTCGTACTCCTTTTACATATGGGTAAGAGCCTGCACTGCCCTCAAACCTACGGGTTGTGATGGAGAAATGGATTGTAAGGTCACGAAGACGATGGAGATTGAAGGCTGTCATAATCGTGTGTTTCTATCATTGAAAAATAGAAGTCAGGTTGATATCACATGTGTCTAGGCTGTGAGAGAGAGAGCGAAACTCACAACAGTGTTGATGCCATCGTCAGAGTCATCCAACGCAATATCGTCGAATGCAAAAGTTACTGAGAGCGACTTGAGCTTCTTCAATCTGAGGATTGAAGTCATATCCGTTGGGGTGATGCATAAGGCCCCAGGACGACTTGTATCGATTCCGAAAGTGGAAAGTGAATCCTTTGTGTGTTGATAAGCTGACGTTGTAAAGCTGATCAACCTCTCGACGACTTTGGATAGTAAAATCTCCAATCAAACAGAACTCCTCCGGTCCTGAATAAAGCACCAGATAGTCAAGGAGATTTTGAGAGAATTTATCCACTGTAATTTCTCTAAGCCACGTAGCTGAAGCCCCAAGCGCAGGCCAGAGGTGATCATATTCTGAGTTCAGCGAACAGGAGATATGAATCGATCTAAGAAATTTGAGGTGGGACAAGGTAGAGTTTTCGAGTTGAAGAGGACAACGAAAAAAACGAAGGTAATGGAGTTGTAACACAATTATAACAGGGATTCCTTTGGAACATTTTGTAGGATTCTATGAAACAAGCAAATTTCGAGGCCAGAGTTCGTTGGTATGCCATTGATTGTAAGGTGCGTCAGAAGAGGGCTTTTCGTGATGACCTTGGACAAAATCTCCAAGAGCATTATATGTCAAAGATATGCGACGAAAACGAGACAGACGCCCCCAATGTGGATATACTATAACCTTTGTGACTGAGACCACTGTATTGAGATGAAATTCCTCGATTTGTGGGAGTTGAGTCAAAGCGTCGACAATGGGTTCAATTAAGTTGTCGTCTGTAACTTGCCAACTATATATAGCGAGTTTGGTGACAACTACGTGGAGAGCATCAGAAAACGCACATAACAACCCTCAGATTTGCAAGTGATTTGATAGCGGAGGTAACGCCAACTTTGGGATCTCCAGGATCGCACATTGGACCCCCATAATAGGCCGAAGAAAAAAAAAGTTCGTTTGGGGATCGCTTCTGAATGTGTAGCTGTCGGCAATATCGAGATGGAGAGACAGTGCTGTCAATGAGAGTATCAAGTTGGTGTTGGAGGACCATGTATATGATAGGAAAGAGGAAGGGGTCAACAACAAGTCTTAGAGTGTGTAAGTCACTTCTACGGATCCGAATCTTGGGCCCATGGACGGCGTTCCGTGAAAATAGCTTTTTGATGATCATGATGATCAGAAGTATACGATATATATTAGGGAGTTAACGCACATAAGAGACTATCTCTTGAACCAATCCCAATGCAAGACTCGATAGAGATGGCATGCTGAAGCGGAGTTACTGTGTTACATTACATGGTTTGACTCGAGTTTTTATTCTGTTTATTTCCAGTTTATACCCATTGAGATCAGGGTTTTATAAAGATCAGCCTGTCATTATATCCTGTCCTTGAGGCTGCGCATAAAAAGACAAGAAGTGCTGTGTATACTGACACCTTTTGTGATAGAAGAAGAGCGCGTCACAGAATTCCGATTCACACACTGAACGCTATTGAGTGAGGCCTTGAGACCATGAAAGAGCGTGGGAAATGTTATCCATATTCAAGATTCAATTACATTTCATCCTTATAAGTCCAGTGAGAGAACCGTCACTGAACGTACTGAACGTCTTCTTCCTGTCGAAAATCCAAACTACTTTATCCAGGAGGGTTATAACTGGCGGTCATTAGGCGCCTTGTGAGTTGCTTGTTCGCGTCTATGTATGTTTTTTTTTGATCTCATGCATTGCTATTCGTTCTCAATGGCCCATCCTCCTGGGCGCAATCCCTCAGGCGCAATCCCTCAAAAATTGGCAGTCGCCTCCAGTGCCGTCACAGCCTTAATGCGTGCCTGTTGTTATTTTCACTTTTGGTCTCCTGAAGGTTGAGAATTCGGAATACTTCCGCTTGAATACATCCGTCCATGTCCGCGGCTTGACAATGGCGTCTACAAGAAACACGGGCGAACACTCATTCTCACCCCGTTTCAGCAGACAGTGTTCGCGTCTTGACCAATATGCTCAGGCACTCCACGCCGACAAGCAGAAGCTGAATGAGTGCATCATACGCGTGACCGTTCTCCATGCCACCATGGCCAATGGACTTGCTACTGGCACGCAACGCACTCCCGGTATTAAACTTTATTTGACGGAGGCAAACAGCTGACCTCTGCTTTCACATTGATTTGTACCCTCGATTATTTAAAGTTCACGCTTCTTGCCGGGAAGTTATAATATAGCCTGACATTGGGGACTGCGCACTCAATTGAACGCTCTCACCACACTACACCAAACCTATGCCCGTCCAACATTTCCATCTTTCTCGGTTGGAAACTCCAATTTTTGATATGGAACCTCATCGTAAGGCTAAGAAATATGCCCTTGATCCTCTTTTCTGCGAGCAATGCGGTTTATCGTTTGGTTCATTGACGGCATTTGAAGCGGTACGTCTCTTCGCCTCACCGGCGTTGCTGAAACAGCTTAATAGTTTCGGATAGCATATGAACTCTCGTGAACATGTAGATGATTATTATGACCCTGAGCCCCTGGGTGGCTGTTATTGCGCCTCCTGCCATCGTCACTTCAAAGACATAAATGCCCTAAATCAACATCGCGCAAATTCACCATACCATATCTCTTGGTCTGATACCCAAAAAGTAGGTTGCGCCTGTTTCGCCCTCTTCGAGATTGATGTAATCTTACCTTTCATCAGAACCAGATCTCCCATGATCAATGTGATATCAAGTGCCTTTTCTGCAAAGGAAAGTTCAGAAGTCCGTCTGGAATCGCTTTACACATTGAATCTGGATATCACAAAATTACGAGGCACCATGTCACAGCAGCGGTTCATGCGATGCAGGTAGTCCCAAACATATCCGTTAAACGTATCACAGGACCCGTCACCCCTCCTAAAGCTTTGACAACTTATATCGCCTCCGAGGCTTCCTTCAATGGTTCAGCGTACGAATGTTATCTCTGTAACAAGACATTCAGAACTCTCCAGGGTCTTAACGCACATCTAAACTCGGCAGCACATGATGATGACGAGTTTAGGTGTCCGAAGTGTAAGACCGAGTTCAAGCTAATTTCAGGGTTGATACAACATCTGGAAAGTGGCACTTGCGGATTGGCAGCGCGAACCCAGATTGATACTTACGTCCATGACTTGACGGACCAGTTCTCTCGTCTGTTGAAGATTTGATTTGAAAGTATGGTGAGTTTACAGCTCGTAACTTTTTTTTATTGCTTCATGCGGCTTAGCTTTAGGAGACTGGAACATGGGTTAACATTCTTTGGAGAATGATGACCTATTTTTCTGCCTTCTTCATCCAAAGCTTTGTATTGGCTCCATACATTGGTACGGTAAATAATGTAATATGTAACATTCTTGAATTCCTTACCTTTGATATTGAGCGCTCCTATACAGCCAGTTGCCCGCCAGAACCGAGAATAAAAGAAGCAATTAATCTGGTCTTAATCGTCTGGTTTGGTGTGAATTGTAATAATGAACCGACGGGCCTCGTTCATCATTAGATCCTTCCAATTCAACCTCCTAAAACGAGATTGAATACTGTTCGAACTTCATTGGGTCGTGTTTTGACGTTCGCCGAACTCTTACGACATTTTTTCTACTCCTAATAGTGGGAAGGTATTATCGTTGACACTTTCAAATTTTGGCTGCTTGACCGTCCCTCCTTTCATCCCAACCGTACGATGTTCCAGGAGGATTTTGTACACTGTTTAGATGGCTTTAGTGTTAATGCGGTCATGATCAAGAAACGTTAAGAAATCGTTAAAAAACTGGAATCACTGAAAAGAGGGTGCAGGCCAGTTGAGGCTATATTTCCGAATGATTTTCCGTCGTATGATTATTTTGGGGTTTTTTAGGCCTCGGATTCGAATTCTGCTGCATAAACTATAGCAGAGCATTTATTAGGAATAATTTGATTTTCGTGAGTCGTGAGTGATCTCGAAGTGGGTTCATGAAAAGGAAATATTAGAACTTGAGTCCTCGAGCCAGGTTCGGAAGGATAGATTGGAGTATGGGAACCGAGATAAGAAAATTGCAATCCTTCCAGAGGTTTGAATTTGACGAACATGTTGTCTGTGATGAATCGGAGTGAAATTTCGGGACCCGTGAATATGTGGGTCCGCAGCCGAGAATTGCGATTGGTTAAAGTTAAAGGTAGTGTTGGAATCACGTTGCGCGGCAGCGTTCAGAATAATGTGTGATGTAGCGGCTAGTCGAAGACGTCCGGGAGTCTGACGGCCATATATTCAGATATGCTTGGTCATGGTCGAGGCGTGCGGGATGCAAAATGAAATGAATGAGGGAAGTCGAAGTGATAAAAAAACGCACATAATAACACTCATATTTGCAAGTGATTTGATGGCAGAAGTAAGCCAACTTTGGGATCTCCAGGGTCATATATTGGACGTCCATAGTAGGCCGAAGAAAAAAAAGATCATTGTTTGGAGATTGAATTCGTAGCTATTGGCAGCGTCGCGATGGGGAGACGGTGCTGGCAATGGGAACAGAAATTTGATGTTGGAGGACCCTTTGAGGGAACTAGAAGTCAATATGATAGAGAAGAGGAAGGGGCCAACAGCAAGCTTGAACAGTTGGCAGACAAGACTTCTACGAATCTGAATCTTGGGCCCGTGGACGGCGTTCCGTGAAAATAGCTTTCAATGATCATGATAATCAGAAGTATACGATATACATTAGAGTTAACGCACATAAGTGACTATCTCTTGGACCAATTCCAATGCAAAACTCGATAGGCCTGTGGAAGATGGCATGCTGAAGCGAAGTTATGCGTTACGTTTGACTCACGGCGCAGAAGTATTCTATTTATTTCCAGTTTATACCCGTCGAGGCCAGGGTTTTACAAAGATGAAGGACATCTATGTAGTGTAGATCTAAGTAATGCCAACTGATAGCAGCGGTTGGGTATGGGGAACTTAAAATAAACGAACTGTTTTGGTGAGTTAATAAAATAAAGACAGTGAAACAAACGGACAAACGACGATAGACACCATTTCGGTGGGCGCGTAAATCGGGTCTGTGGACGTCTTCATCACCACTACAATTATAAATTACAAGCCGGAAGCTCCTGTCCATAGTATGTGATCACAGATTAGAATATTATGGTTCATGAAGCTTCATTCTGGAACCATGGGAGAGACCCGCAGGAACACAGGCGATAAGCGATCAGAGGATGTGCCAAGGGAAAGAGAGAAGAAAATGGGAGGTTGATGAGGAGGTCATTGAAGGAACTGGAGTAATCATAAATTAGCTCCATTCAATGAATCACCTGTGACCTGCTGAACCAAATAAAATGATGATTACAACTTTGATATGTCGAACGTCTCGGTGCATCTCCAGCTATAAGCACAAACCCGATAGCTGGTAAGTCTTAAGTTCTTAGATTTGGAGGATACGAAACATACTATTTTTTCATGACCTTTGATATCAACTGAGTTGTTTACAATTTCGAATTGCCCTCCACTAATCACAAAGTCATGGACATAAGGGAAAAGGTCTGTAACATAAGGACAATGCCGACACCCATACAAAGAATATACTCACGGGAATTAGACATTGATCCAACACAATCAAGGGTTTTCTATCATGACCATGCTCAATCCTATAGGGTCTCCGTAGAAAAGTGTATCATACCTTGAAATTATGGAAGGACACTTCTATTTGTTGGACAAGGTCATGTGCATTGCTGGATGTGAGTTCTTTGGACCGCGCCTTAGCATGAATATCAAAAAGAATTCTAGGTTGAGTAGTGAGTCAGAAATAAGAGATCCAGAGTAAAACATCACGTACGATGAATATGCCTCGAGGCAGTTGTATATCGGCTCGGAAGGAAAAACCTCGACGCGGTGCGATTTAATTTCCGTCCATAGAGATTCAGACAACTCCGATACGCGTCTTAGAGGTTCAGCGGCGTGATTCTGTTCCTGATAGGTCGAATATCATGAATAAAAAGTAAACACGAGAGTGGTTAGGAGAGGAATTACCGTTGCTGCCACTTCAGCAATCTCATTCGATGCTGCTAGAATCACTCTGACTCTTTCAAGTGTTCTGCCAATCAGGATGATATCTTCTTCAAGATGGAATCTGGGTGCTTTTTCCGGGGTTTCATACGACCTCACACGGGAGACACCATTATTATTATGGCGAATGATGAGAGGAGTTGGGAAGCGGAAGTTGCGGAATATTGATGTTGACAAGGAGGTCGTTATATATGCCAGAGACGGGCCGCGTCTGACGTGGAGGTGCACCATTCAAGTTTTCTTGTCATTTTCTGAGTATCCACTGCCTCAAGAATCTTCTGGAATATATGAAGCTAATATACCTGCCTCACCACAGCCAGTCTACAGATATGCTTATCCTTGAACTAGCATAGCTTCCATGACACCAGGTGAAATGGAAGTTCATGCATCATGAATAGACCGACACGCACGGGTTCTGCGACTGGTGTAATATGCTGAAATATTGACAGGATTCTGTCCAAAATGCAACATAAGTACAACAAAACATTCTACATCACGCAGAACCAACCCTTCCGGCAGTGCGAAGGACTCGACATACTTCCCGGTATCGCTTTTCCAATATAGTAAGCGCTTAACATTAAGATAAACCATAAAATCAGATGGGAAAGAGAAAGATGGGTAGATATCGGGTGATTCGTGAGTGAGCCTCTGAACTGAATATTCTGTCCTTGAGTCTGCACATAATAAGACCAGTGCTGTTTATACTGACATTTTGTGATAGAAGAATAGCGTGTCCGAGTCATCAACGAAGACCATGGGAAAAAACAAAGAGTGTGGGAAATATTATCCATATTTCGTTTCTATAGCGAAGCGAGGTACGAGTGAAGAGAATAGAATATAACATTCTCTATCATAGTGAAGAATGATCGTAGATTAGAATACCGTCTTTGAGCAAACGATCAATGTGACAAGAGTAACTGAGGCTTCTGTCGCTAACTCTCACTCTTGACAATTCCTCACTCGCTCTTGAGTTTCATTTTTACTTTTTGCGTCACAGAGTGTAGACTTACTTAACTTGGGATTGTCTCCTCCCTGATCAGCTCTAGAAATTGTGCATCATTTCATCACACTTCACGCAACGAATGTTTTATCATACGTTGGTGAAAATTGCATCTTTGCATCACGCATCACGCATCACGCATCACGCATCACGACACATGTTTTCATTAATATGAAAACTGCATCATACATCATCACGCAACGAACATTTTATCGGTCGTTGCTGAAAATTGCATCATTGCATCACGCATCACGCATCACGCATCTTTTCACAACGAACATTTTATCGGTTGTTGCTGAAAATTGCATCACGCATCATTTCATCATGCCACACATTTTCATACATTGCTATGACATTTTTTTTTTTTTTTTTTTTTTTTTGGGGAATGGGAAGACCTCCCCAGTCCCATAAAAACCCTTAAAAATAAAGAGACTATAGTCTCACTAGATTGACAACACATAGATATTTTAACTGAAATTTAGTCTCTTTTTCGTTAGATTTCTCCGGAGTGACGAAAGTGTTGTTAGTCATCGAATTTTATGATCAGTTTGGGAGAGATAAAGTAAATTTTAGATAACAATTTGTGGAAATTGTGGGACTTGTACAAAATTTATTATCGATGAAACTTCCGAGGAAACCTAATGTTTCGAACTCCTTCCTAAACCTGGTTTGGGAACGTGATTTGGGACGACCCCAAAGAATGGGAGGTTGGGGAGTCTTTGGGAATGGGAATGGGAGGTTTTGGGAATGGGAGTCGGTTCCCATTCCCAAAAACCTCCCATTCCCATTCCCAGTCGGATTAAGGTGGGGCCCCAATGGGAACTGGTAGTGATGCCACGCGTCGGGATAGTCAACGTACAACGTTTAACGCTACATCCGAGTTGTGGTCCGTTATTGACCGGAATAATGGATAGCCTTAAACATTAGTGTATTTTTAATAAACGGGGAAACTAATGAGTTAGAAGATAACGATAGAGTATCCCTGACCTCCGTTCAGATCAACGTTACTACGTTATGTACTACGTTAACAGTATCGTTACATACTTTTACACAACGTACTACTTTACTACGCACTACGTTAAAAGTCGTTGCTGGCTATTTTACAAGCAACACTTTTCTACGCACTACGCACTACGCACTACGTTAGAAGTCGTTGCTGGCTATTTTACAAACAACGCACTACTACATACTACGCCAAAAGTATAATTACTTTTGTTTTCAAGGGTCAAAAAATCTGTACCCTGACCCTGACCCTCCTTACCCTTACCCTTGTACCCCAGGGGTTTCCCAAACCCCTGCCCATCACTAGCGCACCATAACCGTAGCTATAGTACATGGGTGTTATGGTACAGTTACAGCATGTGTACCTTCAAGTTGAAGGGCTTTGGGATGTCCAAAATATGGTTGTAAGTCCATGGCCACGATACAGCCTTGGACTGCTGAACTGGATTTTACGGCATACTGTACATATCCATACCGTGGAGGCCAAAAGGTCCAGAAAATATGACCATAGGGTCTACGGCCGACTACCATTACGGTACGGTGCGCAGCCTTAACATTGTCATTGCAACATGGTTTCACATCACAGAACCAAGTGTAATAAGACAAATACTACTCCTAATTTATGGGTTATGAGACACACTCGTCGCGTCGTAGACTCCTAATAACTGGGTCATGCAGCGTGTCTCGCATCTACAGAAACCTTGAGTTGGCTGCTTCTTGGGTCGGGAAGTACCAAGTACTTTCACCCAAAACATACTAAGCAACTCAAATTTACATCCAAATGTCACACAAGAATTTTGCTTGAAATTATTACAACAAATATTACTCGGTCACATGCTAGTGACTTGCAAAGATGGTCTTTGAGAAGACGGGAAGTGCATCACGTGCACATCCCTCTCTCTCTCTTTATCCTTGCTGGCGTAGAAACACTCGACATTAATCCCAAGTCGAGCTTCTACTGCGTTACTTCCTTTCCTTTTCACCCACCCGCCGCTCCCTTGGCTTCGGCATGTCACCAGATGACAGTGCCTTTTTTCATGATCCGAAAGATCTAACAACAAGTCATCTGTCAAACACCCCTTTCCCAACCTATCCTACATACCAAAGCATGGCCCACCCACCCACGCGTCTCGTATCGGAAACCTTATCTCGTTGGATCTTTCCGGGTCTGGAACACACTGCGTGTGTTTTCACCCAGTTAGCTTACTTACTAGCCACTCATTACATAACCACAATCTCACTGATTAAATACGCAAGTAGCTTTAATTTAATGATAGTCAACTGATCATAGCACTGTTAGTTGCAACGCAAAGATCAATATCTTCCATCCTTTTTACATAAATCCTCTCCATTCTCGGGGAGCAACAGATACGTATACTTAACAGTCACACAAGGTGATCATAATATGAAAGAATGAAAAAATAGGATGATAAGGCATGATTGATATTAGATACAGCGTGCTTATTCAACACAAGGACCAGGGGGGAGGGGAAGAAGAATAGAAGTTTATGAGGAGAATCATTGAAGGAACCGGATTTGATATGTCAAACGTCTCGGTGCATCTCCGGCTATAAACGCAAATGCGATAGCTGGTAAGTCTTAAATTCTTAGATTTGGAGGGTACGGAACATACAATTTCTTACGACCTTTTCCGAAGGAACACAAGTGACAAGCGATCAGAAGATGTAAGAGGGGGGGAAAGAAGAAACAGAGAAGTTTATGAGAAGATCATTGAAGGAACCGGGGTAATCTTGAATCAGCTCCATTCAACGAATCACCTGTGACCTGCTCAATCAAATGTAATGATGATTATAACTTTGATACGACGAACGTCTCGGTGCATCTCCAGCTATAAGCACGAACGATAAGTCTTAAGTTCTTAGATTTGGAGGATACAAAACATACAATTTTCTCATTCACAGGAACACAAACGACCAGAGGATGTGGCCCAGGGGGTGGGGGGAAAGAATAAACAGAGAGCTTTATGAGGAGATTATTGAAGGAACTGGAGTAATCTTGGATCAGCTCCATTCAACGATTCACCTGTGACCTGCTCAATCAAATGTAATGATGATCACAACTTTGATGACGAACGTCTCGGTGCATCTCCAGCTATAAGCGCAAACACGATAGCTGGTAAGTCTTACGTCCTTAGATTTGGAAGATACGAAACATACAATTTCCTCATGACTTGGTTCGCAGGAACACAAGCGATCAGAGGATGTGGCCTGGGGGGTGGAGGGAGAGAATAAACAGAGGACTTTATGAGGAGATCATTGAAGGAACTGGAGTAATCTTGAATCAGCTCCATTCAACGATTCACCTGTGACCCACCCAATCAAATGTAATGATGACTATAACTTTGATATGACAAATGTCTGACTCTCAGTGCATCTCCAGCTATAAGCGCAAACACGATAGCTGGTAAGTCTTAAGTTCTTAGATTTAGAAGATACAAAACGTACAATTTTTGCAACCTGGTCTGTCGCAGGACCACAAGCGATCAGGGGATTGGGGGGGGGGAGAGGTTTATGAGGAGATCATTGAAGGAACTGGAGTAATCTTGAATCAGCTCCATTCATCTAATCACCTGTGACCTGCTGAACCAAATAAAATGATGATTATAACTTTGATATGTCGAACGTCTCGGTGCATTTCCATCTATAAGTGCAATCCCGATAGCTTGTAAGTCTTAAGTTCTTAGATTTGGAGGATACGAAACATACAATTTTCTCACGACCTTCGATGTCAACCGAGTTGTTTACAATGTTGAATTGCCCTCCAGTAATGACAAAGTCATGAGCATTTGGGAAAAGGTCTGTAATCCATAAGGACAATGCGCACAGCCATACAAAGAATATACTCACGCGAATTGGACATTGATCCAACACAATCAAGGGTTTTCTACCATGACCTTGCTCAATCCTATAGGGTCTCCATAGAAAATTGCATCATACCTTGAGATTCTGGAAGGACACTTCTGTTTGTTGGACAAGATCATGTGCATCGCTGGATGTGAGTTCTTTGGACCGCGCCTTAGTGTGGATATCACAAAGAATTCTAAGTTGAACAGTGAGTCAGAAATAAGAGGTCCAGAGCAAGCATCACGTATGATGAATATGCCTCAATGCCGTTGTATATTGAAGGAAAAACTCCCACGGGGTGCGATCTAATTTCTTTCCATAGAGATTCACACAAATCAGATACACGTCTTAGAGGTTCAGCAATGCGGCTATGTTCCTGATAGGTCAAATGTCATGAATACAAAGTAAACGCCAGGGTTAGGAGACGACTTACTGTTGCTGCCACCTCAACGATCTCATTCGATGCTGCTAGAATCGCTGCGACTGTTTCAATTGTTCTGCCAATGAGGATGATGTCTTCAAGATGGGATACATCTCCAGAATCTGGATGCTTTTTCTGTTGTTTCATAGGAGCTCGCACCGGAGACATCATTATTGTTATTGCCAATGATGAGACTGAGAGAGAGTTGGGAGGTGGATGTTGCGGAATATTGATGTTGACAAGGAGGTCTTTATATATGCCAGAGATGGGCCACGTCTAACGTGGAGGTGCAGCATTTTCTTGGAATATATGAAGCTAATATACCTGCCTCACAGATTCGCGTGTACAACAAACACAGGCGAACACCCATTTTCACCTCATTTCAGCAAACAGTGTTCATGTCTTGACCAACACGCTCAGAGACACCATGCCGACAAGCAGGAGCTGAATGAATGCATCATACACTAACTGACCGTTCTCCATGCCACCATGGTCAATGCACTACAACTGGCATGGCAACGCACTGGCACTCCCGGTATCAAACTTTATTTGATGGTGGCAAACAGCTGACCTCTGATTTCATTGATTTGTACCCAGGCGTCTTGCTGGGAAGTTACAGGTTATGCATAATATAGCCTGACATTGGGAGCCGCCCACTCAATTGAACGGTCTCACTACACTGCACCAAACCTATGCCCGTCCACTGGCAGTATTTCCATCTTTCTCGCTTCGAAACTCCAATTTTTGATGTAAGGCTAAGAAATACGCCCTTGATCCTCTTTTCTGCGAGAAATGCAGTTTATTGTTTGGTTCATTGACGGTATTTGAAGCGGTACGTCTCTTCGCCTCACTGGTATTGCTGAAACAGCTTGATAGTTTTGAATAGCATATGAACTTTTGTGAACATGTAGATGATTATTATGATCCTGAACCCATTGGGGACTGTTATTGCGTCACTTCATAGACATGAATGCCCTAAATCAAGAAATCAACATCACACAAACTCACCATACCATATCTCCAATATCCAAAAAGTAGGGGCCGCTTGTTTTGCCTCTTCTAGATTGATGTGGCCTTGCCTTACACCAAAACCAGGTCTCCCATGTCAATGTGTTTTTTGCAAAGGAAGGTTCAGAAGTCCATCTGGGATCGCTTGACACATCAAATCTGGATATCATAAAATTACAAGGCACCATGTCACAGCAGCGGTTCATGCAATGTAGGTAGTCCCAAGTGTCCCAAGTCCCAAACGTGTCTGTGAAATGTATTACTACAGGGTCCGTCACCCCTCCTAAAGCTTTGACAACTTATACTGCCTCCAAGGCTTCCTTCAATGGGTCAGCATACAAATATTATCTCTGTACCAAGACATTCAGAACTCTCCAGGGTCTTAATGCACATCTGAACTTGGCAGCACATGAGCAGTGACAAGTTTAGGTGTCCGAAGTGTAAGACCAAGTTCAAGCTAATTTCAAGGTTGATACAACATCTAGAATGTGGCACTTGCAGATTGGCAGAGCAGACCCAGATTGATACTTAGACATCTGGGAGTCTGATGGCAAATGGCCATAAGTATATCCAGATATGCTTGGTCATGGTCAAGGTGTGCAGGATGCAAAATGAATGACCAAAAAATAAATGAGGGAAGTGGAAGTGATAAAAAATGCACATAACAATGCTCAGATTTGCAAGTGGTAACACCAATTTTGGGATCTCCAGGGTAAAACATTAGACATCTATTATAGGCTGAAGCAAAAAACAGGGCATTATTTGGAGATTGAATTCATAGCTGATGGGGAGACGGTGCTGGCAATGAGAATAGAAATTTGATGTTGGAGGACCTTGTGAGGGAACTCAAAGTCAATGTATATGATAGAGAAGAGGAATGGGCTAACAGCAGGCTTGAGCAGTTGGCAGACCGGTGATGTACCTGCGGCGGGATCAGACCGCAAGTAGTAACATAGTTCGGAGGGGTTAATGGAGCTTTCCTCGATAGAGTTAAAGAGAAGTTCGCGGTATTGAGATACACAAGAAGAGTAGACCGCAAAGATAGCGAAGTTCGCGAATGATAACGCAGTACGCGAAGTAGCTTAAAGAATGAGACTTATTGACTTAGAACATTGCTGCAAAGTTTATGGGATCAAAACTCTGGCTGTCTCTTGTTTGCTTTGCCTCCTACTTGCTACGGACACTTAATACAAGAGTTGCAAACTAACCAAGTGCAGATATGCGAAACAGTAATGTAAAAATTGAGCTACATCAGCAAATTCAGGAAAATCCTACAGTGTGTCACAGTCATGTCACCAAAATTACAGTTCCCCATAGTTTGTCATAGTCACGTCACCAAACTTATAGTCTGTCATAGTGTCCATAGTATTCATGTCACACACACTAGCACTGTCCAGAACACTTTTGTCACTATATCATGCTGTACAGCACTGTATAGGAAATACATTGCTACTATTAAGCATTATGAAGCCCTTGCTATCCTTGTTTAAAATATTAAATGATATGAACATAATTTAATCTCCCTTTTCCGTTGTCACCATTACCACAACAATGAACTACTGAGGTAGACTCTTACCTACTAGTTATTGTTTTACTTATCACTTCAGAAATTCGAAGTAGAGCAATCAAGAATTAAAGTATCATCATTCAAACTGCATTGTAATATGGGAGTGAACAAACAGCCAGATATCACTCTCTAATGAAATGTTAAGAAAGAGCTAAATACAGTTCCTTGTTAAAGTACTTATTCAACCGGAATTCTGAACAGTAGCTAAAGGAATTATATTTGGTGAGACGGCGATCGGCCACATTTCGAAAACAAGGAGTCAGGTCAACAGACGCTCTTACTTGCTGCAATGGAAGTATGTCGCCTATGAGTTCGTGATTGGCTCGCTTTCCCCATTTGAGAATATATAATGATGATTTCGGCTCTGGATAAGGTCCTCGAGCTGTAGTTGAACCTGAAATATTCTTGTTGATCTGGGGTACAATGTCAAACTGACATTATCGTGCACCAATACAAAATAAGCGGACTTTGAATTCACTTACCTATTTTGGAAGCAGCCCTGAATCGCGTTCCTGGTCAATAAAATCATTCGTTCGATGTTAACCTCCTCATCACCCATCATATCCTCAATGTCTTCCACTATGTTCTCAATCATTTACACTATCGACATGCTCCTTAACATCTACCATCTGTTTGTCCCTTGGCTAGTGATACAACAAAGCAATCAATTTACTATTCGCATCGGTCATCAGCTCGCATTTGATTGCATCTATGGCCCATCATTTCAAGAACAGCCTGTTTATGGACGCATCAGCTACATCTCCCATTATGTCAAAGGCTTTGTCATTGTTGTTGTGGCTATGGACCCACAAGTCTTCCCCTCAGCTATCTACCTTGCCATACCTTGCTCCTGGATTGCACTCAGTCCCCTATCCTCGACTCATCTACCTCTTATCTTATCATTCACTGTTAAAACCATCATTCATGTGGTACCTGAAGCCTTCCCACCCTCTTTATGACAATTTAGGAAGTCCAGGAGGATCATGACTAAGCAGGAGTTGCAGATGAATCAGCAGCAGAGGATTATTCTTGCAGAGTGTCAAGTGTTATCAAGGCTGTGTGACATGGGATCATGGGCAAGTAGTATTTTCTCGGGAACAAGGCTGCGCTTTTCAAGTGTTGACTCAGGACCTTTCACATAATTGACATGACCACACGGCTATGGAGTTGATATATTTTTACTATTGGGCTATGCGCACTGCCCTCTCTTCTTTTCTCTCGCACTTTGACACTTGTACAGATTTTTTTACTGTTCCTTTTTCTTTTCCATTGTTCTTTTCTTCTTGCAGCTGTCCTTTCTTCATTCTTCTCCTGACAGCGCGTACTTCTTTCTTTTTTTTTATTGTTTTACATAGCCTCATCCTTAGGTATAAATACTGCTCTTTTGTACCAGGATAGGTAGTTCAGTTCAATTCATTCTTACCCCCCCACATTCATCATCTCAGTGGAATTCCAGTGAATTCCTCCCTCAAGTTCGCTTTTTCAGCCTTTTATCTGTCAATCTATCCCCACTGTCAATTACTATAGTCTTGCTGAAGACTCCCTCTTATTCTTCCTCATCCTCTTCCTTAACCCCTCTGAGTTCGCTTTTTCAGTCCTTTACTGTCAACCCAGTGTCTACTGCTATAGTCTTGCTGAAGACTCTTCCTCATTCATCCTCATCCTTCTTATCTCTATTCTCACCCCCTACCTCTGTGTGATACAAGTCTAAGGTTATACCTTCCCTAAATGAACAACAGGGAGGCTTTTGACTTAAAGACTAGTCCATTGCTCTCTGGTTGGTGTTTATATACAACAACAACAACAATTTATATTGTGCATATGTAAGGAAACGATCCTCCCAAAAGAGGCGTTTCATGTCTGGAATAATGCGGAAGACGAGACACAATTCCACGACTTGATGACCTTGAGAATTTGGGGGTTAGCACGGTATTCAATTATTGCAAGATGAACTGTATCCAGACCTTTAAGGCCACTATGTGGCCATTCGCAAGCTGGATCGAGGTTAGCAATGACTGGATCATGGCGCCCTAATTCCCATTCGCCAGATGGAGGGCAGGCATTTACAGCCTCAGACGGGAAGGTTTCATGTGGATAGTGATATGCTTTATGCTGCAAACGAAATTTCTTCCATATCTGCAAATGTGTAAATGGTAGTGGTCCTCGGGATGCAGAGCGGCGGCCACCAAGAGCTCTGATATATCTGCCATCTGTAATGATACATTGCATGTAGTTGGACAGTGCTTCACGTAAATCTGGAATATTAAACAAAGTTGCCACATCATCAATGAGCATACATTTATATGATGGATCTCGGTTGAGATGGAAGGCTGCTTGAGACGAGCAAAAGGTACGGGCTGGCATTGGTAGAACTCGGCTGGGTGGACCATTCCCGAGGTTGGCAGCTTGGGCAAAATAATCAGGATGAGAGCGCAAGGACTTTTGTGATACCGGATTTATATGGTTAACAAGATCAGCCATTGTCTCAATGATTGAGTCGTCGCTGGAAATACTATTGGAGTCATTGTCGTCTTCGTCTGTTGAGGAAAACCTTGCACGAAAGTCAACCCCAGCATCACAAATTGCTGTAGAAAGGTTGAATCATTGACATTTCTCTACACGGTCAAGATGTCGACAGATTTGGGATTCATAGTTTTGATTGTTGGAGAGGTCTGCGGGATCTTTAATTACATCAATGTGAGCGCGTTCTGTCCCGTCCGCCGACCATTGTAGTGCGATACCGTTTGTGTGAATACTTGGAATGACACTCTGCAGAAATTCCAGTTTTGGGATGTACCAATTATCAATAGCATGAC
>MU130477.1:467054-517398 GCA_015039465.1 Phlegmacium glaucopus | reverse complement strand
GATGGATCAGACATAGGCCAATTCACCCAAAATGGTCGATGAACGCCATTCAAATGGAACTGTGAAGCTGCCTTAAAGTAGGCTTCCAGATCCCATGGATCAGCTTTTTCCTCCACCACATGAAGTTGTGCGAGCGTTGTTGATGCTGTGCGTGGTTCGTGCCGGAAATTGTCTCCCAGTTGTTTATATGAAGCCATTGTAACCGAAGAGGTCCTCCCTGCAACTCCGGTGATAAGTGTGGATTCTGGAGTGTTGATGATATATGCAGCTAGAGGGGTAAAGCAAAATCGACGCCATCCAAGTGGATCAGACATCATAGTTCCAATACTGGCAGCAGTTTTCAAAGGTTGAAGAACAAAATCAAGGCATTCATGTATCAGTCTATCTGCCAGCAGGCCACGTAGACACTTTTTCTGATGAATAAATGACGGTACCGGTAGAAGGGCTAAAAGAAGGAAGGCGTGGTTGGATGATTTCATTCGGAAGTTCATATTGAGATTGGCGAGACTGATAAGCAATTTTTTTTTTTTTTTTTTTTTTTTTGTGGCTGGTACGGACGTGGTGGCTGCTATAGACGTGGCAGCTACAGACGTACCAGCTGGTGTGGATGTGGCAGCTGGTACGGATGTGGCAGCTGGTACGGATGTGGCAGCTGGTACGGACATTGTGGCTGGTACGGACGTGGTAGCTGATACGGATGTGGTGGCTGGTACGGACGTGGTGGCTGCTACCGGGGTGCTAGCTGCTACGGTCGTGGTTGCTGCTATGGGCACGGTTTTGCGAGGGGTAGGTCGAGGGGTGGGACGGCTGTCAATGTCGATGTCGTTGCTGCTGCTGCTGCTGTCGTCATCGTTGTCGTTGTCGTGGCCACTGTTCCTGCTGGTGGACCTGCTGGTGGACATGCGGCCGGTTTCGTCTTCACTGCCGGTGTCGTCACTGCCGGTGTCGTCCTCAGTGCTGGTGGCATCGTTGCTGCTGCTGCTGGTATCTTCTTGCAGATCCGAGCGGCGTTGGTGACGGCTGTGCCTGGCAGTGGTGCCTGGCATGGGTGACGTGGCAGTGCGAGAACGGGGTGGTGGGGCAATTTTGTGCCCACTGCTCGCGAGCACGCGCTCGGTTTTCCTGTGTGATGTGTTAGATAGCCGTAAAATGTAGATACTTACTTACTTATATATTTTAGTGGCCTCCTTGGCCACTGCCTCTTCTCGTGCTTTGTCCGCGCTCGTTTTCCTGTCAAATTCGTTAGTACGAACCGAAGATATTGGGATGTTCATACGAACCTGATCCCTTTCTTTTTTTTCAGCCCCTTGGCCTTTTTCCCATCTCTCCCACCTTTGGTCTTCTGCCCCCCTTCGTCCTCACCCATCTCGACATCGCTTGCGTCTTTGAGGCGCTTACGTGTCTGTTCATCCGCATTCGATCTCTTGCGCTTCGAAGGGGCCGAACCACGTTGGAGGCCACTGCGATTGGTAGGGATGGTGTACCTGGTTTTCGGAAGCATTATTGGCTGAGGTGCGTTGTGTGTGGGCTCGCGTTGGGGCCTCTGCTGATCGGTTTAGCTGAGATGGGTGGGATTGGATGTGGTCTTTGACTAGTGGGTTGTGTAGGATTGACTGAAGGCAGTCTATGGGATCTCGGTAGTAGAGAAATAACTTTTTTTTGGTTGGGAAGGTTGTTGTCCATAGCTTACTTTTCCATAACGGTCCATTTGGTAGGTATTTTGGCACATTTCTTAGGTCTTTTTGCTGTGCCGAAGGAAAGTCCAATTCCTTTTGGTTCATAATTATTTTAGAAAGCTATGGTAAGGATCAAGCATTGATTTCCTAACCTTGTCTGACTCAGAAATTCTGTCGGTTTCTGTTCAGAAATGGTAAGGTTCTGCTCGGACATTTGCCAGAATTAGATCTGCTCAGCAGTGAGTTTAGAAATGGTCTATGTCAGCCATGCTTAGTCAGAATGAAGTAGAAATATTGGCTCCATTACTCCCATTTGCGATGGATAGTATAGTGCTCTTCCTCGTTTCTGTAAATGTATCCTTGTCAAATTGATCCATGAACGTCTCGCCACGTCAAATAGACTGCCAGATGTAGGGTGCTTCCTGATGCTGAATGGATTTACCCCGTCTTCAGGGTTTTGAGATGCGGCCGTTGGAGGGGATAATGGGGAATGAGGGGAAGTTCGCAGAGAATCTTCCATTGTATCCATAAAATCGGGTGGTTCAAAACTTTCTTGACCCATATCATCACTCTCAGATGTTGTTGGACCCGATTGAAGAGCATTGAAGATGTTGATGCGCTCTTCGAAGTGCGTTAAGCAGGAGGAAGATGGCTGGTTCATATGTTGAAGAAGACTGGTCTGATCCTTGAACTTCTTTGCGCATCGGGGACAATGGACAGAAGGCATGGATGCAAGGTTTGATTAGGTGGTATGAATTAACAATGATTGTGGAGGATATAGATAAGGATCGATGAGTTTATTAATACGACTCCTATATTTGTCAATCCTCCCAGCTATGTCGTTCCAAAAGACTTTGTTGAGCTTTGATCATCAATTCACCACCAAATTGATAGGATGACATTTAGTGATTCATAGGTGTCCTGGCCTTGTACATCTGAGTTCCCTGCATGGCAGAGTGCCTCGATGCGATGAGAGATCCAATGGAATGACGATGAAGGTGTCCTCCTCCCAGCATCTGTAATGTATATTTTGTAAATTTCGAGATAGACAAAAAAGGGTGGAAATACTAACATTGATCATTGTATCATAATCTTTCATTCTATGAATGCTCTTGATACTGAGGATGTATGGAGGTCGGAATTGATTGGGAGGAAGTGATCCACCTTGCAGAGGATGGGAATAATCATCATCAAAGACAGTCAGATGACATGGAGGAACGGTAGTTGTTTTCTCAAACAGCGAGTCTTCTACAGAAGACCTTGCCCATCATCGATAATGGAGTTGAAGTAATTACTTGGAAAGTGGATGAACATGAGCCCTTTTCATGGCTGCTGGGTTATGCCCACCCACTTCAAAACTGCCGATGGCAGCAGAAGTGGAGGTAGAGGTGAGAGTTTATAAATCGGAGCGTAGGTGCCCCGGTTAGGAGAGGTGGAGAGCTAGGAACTGGGTGGATTGGTTTCTTCGATGGACGTTAAATGTTGAGGAGTCTACAAATGCATTACTTAGTTTTGAATGGAAATATGAGCGAACAAGAAAACTTACTTGGACAGACATCCACAATCCAGATGAAACAGAAGCTTCCGACTGTGTCCTTCTCAATGTCATCATCGTCTGATGAAGATTGGAATTTTGAGTGAAAAAGACAAAAGAAGTTATGTACTTCGTGTCTGAGTAAGGCAATGTCATTTGCAATCAATGGCCGGGGCTTTCATAAGTTAGCATTGAAGGCCAGGTTACGAAATGAGGACAATGGTTAGACTTGGGATTGAGGTGATTGAGTAAGATCATGGGGGTAAGTGGTCCACCGACCATGCCTGCACCACCGACGATATCTGCACCGTCGATGTCTGCATGGTCGACCACACCTACACCGTCGACCATGCCTACACCGTCGACCATGCCTACACCGTCGACCATGCCTGTAACACCGACCATGCCTGCACCATCGACTATGCCTACACCACCGACCATGCCTGCACCACCGACGATGGCCCCACGATCGACGATGCCAGCACCAACGACGATACCCGTGCCAAAACGCTCCCCATCCAGCTCCCCACCCTGCCGACAGTTACAGCTACAGCAACGACGACGACGACGACAGCAGTAGCAACAGCAACAGCACCGGTGACAAGGACGACCACCTGGACGACCACCTGTACGCCGGCCAAAGCAGAAGTGACGGCCACAGCAGTGACGGCCACAGCAGGAGTCACGACCACCGTAGCAACGACGACGACGACCATAGAAGAACGTCTAGGCTCGCCGCAACCACTGCCGACACGGACCGTCACCACGGACCGTACCCACTGCACCGTCACGCTCTTGCCCCACCACCCCGTTAAAACACGGGTGACGAGCGCTCGTGCGCGAGCCAAAAGGACACACTACACAATCTATCGGCATTTTACATCTATGAATGAATGAATATATAAAATCACCGGAGGAACCGGTGACGGAGAAGAGCACGAAACAGGCGCGAGCAAAAGGACAGTTTAAGCAATCATGCTTGGCTTCTATAACCCTACAAGTATGCTTGGACTAGGGAAAGAAAAAAAAGTCGGGGAACCGGAAAAAGGGTAGAGAGGGTGGAAACCAGAAGACGGGGGGAAGCAGGAGTGGGTAGAGCTGTAGCGAACGCAGAAACTCCGCGAATGCACAGACAAGTAGGCGTAAGCTAGAGAACGCGAAGCTTCCCCGGCTTGGTGCAACCTCCGGTGACGCTAACCATCCCTACCACATGGACCAAAAGCCTTCGTAATAACCGACTCCACGCAACACACACCCGAGCGCAACCCCGGAGACGACTAGCCAAATCGACTCTACCCACCCTAACCTACACCAGAAACTGATCACCCAACACATCCTAACTGACTTCCGTCAGATACCCTAGAGCCATCATCTCTTTATTGAAAAAAAACCAACCCTTCCAACAACAGGTATCGAATGAAAAGGTATTGCCAGGTAAACCATCCATAAAACCGTGTTAAAGAATCCAGAAAAACGACACGGCTTCCTTTCAGGTTAAGGACAACAAGTATTAATAAAATCATTAGATACCATTCCTAGTTCGTAACTAAAGGATTGGAACAGACTGAGTCTTTAAGACAGCCAAAGACAAGTCTTTCCAGTCTAAGACGAGCCTGTAAACAGTCTTAATCTAGACGAGTGGTCAAACTCAAATCTTTACCAGATACTGTCGGTACGAATCCGTCTTACTTCCTCTTTTTCGATCGAGGGTAAAGAGGGGGCTACGTTTCCTATCATATCCACGAGGAAGGAGCAAAGACATTTACATAGGAACAGTTTAACTAGGTACTTGCAGAGCGGTGCAGGTTTATCTGACGGTCTACATCCCACGAAGGACTACGACTTACCTAAATGGGGCAGAAGTCCCAAAACTCTACGCCGGCAACCTCCCCTATTACCCCTTACTCCCCTTCAAGCGTCTCTTAGAAGGTAACATAGGTATTTTAGCCCACCAAGTTTTGAAAGAACTGGGTATAGTAGTGAGAGTCTACAACAACCTGGGCTAACTTCTCGTAACTTCTACAACTATGCGAGAAGCTTCACGCAATTCGTCCTCCTTCTACCGACCAAGTATACAACTTCTTCTGACCAGACTAGGAACTTGAAGAAACGCGTAGCCCCTGTTACCTGTCTTCCGTACCTACGCTCCAAACTAATCCACCATACTTAATTGTTGCTAACACCTCCTATATCTATTCCTAGCTACTCAAATAATTATGCTGAGGATATAAACAGTTAGGAGGGTCGATACAGCAAGGTTTTCTGAAACAACTCGAAACTAGTAGTTAAGTGGTGGTTTAACTATCCTACTGCAAATCGCTAAGCATCCACAGGACCGGAACATGTAGACTCAAGGGACGTACCGTCTCACGGAGCTACGCTACTCTCTAGGTTACCTTACTGCTACTTCCACAGGAGGAGGGTCGTAGACATTACATATAAAACATTTAAAGCTCTATCTGTTTTTTCCCACCTTTATGATTGTAACTAGTAACATAGTATTAGAAAGTAAGATACTTACGAGAACTATGACTCCTACATACCTCCAGCCTTAACTAACCCTCCTTCACTAGGTGGAACGTCTCCTACCCTTATTAGTAGTAGTTTCTGTCAGTCTACTGTACCTCCTTGCCATCAACAAAAGAGTTTGTCGCTCAGAAGATGTCTTCTGGAACGGGTAGTAGCTATTACCTCAACTTCATTAATGAACCTTTCACCTGCTTGTACTCGGGAAAAGTGCCGACGACCCAATGCGGGTGGGTGAAGTTTTGACGGCTACCGTCGTCTTCACCTCCATCTCCACTCTCAAATATTTAGCCTCTCATCCACGGGGCCAATCCTCTCCACCTCTCGATCCTTGACCCACCTAACCAAAGAAGCTACCTGCAATTTGCAACTCCTCAGATGTTTACGTAATGAATCAAAACTTACCTTTATACTCGCTTGTTCTTTTGAATGAACCTGTCTGTAGGTGTTAGGTCTGCTTTGTCTTCGAAGGCTGACACAGGAAGAGTTACAGTAGTAGCAGACTACTTCTAACCTTAAAGCTCGCTTTTTCTGTTTTCTTCAATACATGAAGCACAGACTCATTCCGCTACAGTAAACGTTAGTTACCGGCCCCGAAAGTATTCAATCGTAACTTCCGGTCCAATGCTTTACTCCTGTTACCAATCTGAACCCTAACTCCACTAACTCATTCTAGTACCCCCATTCACCAGCTCACCAGCTCTACTACCCCTCCGGTCATCAGTTCCCATCGTCATCTCTACTGAGTCCTCTGAGTACTCTCAGGTCTCGGCGAATTGGTTGAACATTAGACCCATATTTTGTGGCCTGCTGTTCCAACCTGAACCCTAACTCAACTAACTACCCCCATTCACCAGCTCACCAGTTTCCATCGCCGCTTCTGCTGAGTCCTCTAAGTACTCTCCGGTCTCGGTCAATTGGTTGGACATTAGACCCATATATTGTGGTCTGCTTCCAACCTGAGCCCTAACTCAACTAACTCAATTCTACTACCCCCATTCACCAGTTTACCAGTTCTACTACCCCTCCGGTCATCAGTCTCCATCGTCGCTTCTGTTGAGTCCTCTAAGTACTTTCCGGTCTCGGTCAATTGGCTGAACATTAGACCCATATATTGTGGTCTGCTGTTCACCAAGTTCAGCTTGCGAACACAGGTACTCTGGTCTGGTCTGGTCTGGTCTCTGCGAATTTGTTGAGTAGTAGACCCATATATTGTGGTCTATTGCTCAACAACTTGCAAGTTCAAGTTGCAAGTGGAAACAACACACACATGTTCAAACACTCTATTCGCACTCTTAAATCTAATTCTCGAGTCAAACTTGAAATAAATCTTTTAGTTGTTAGTGCTGAAGCCTAGTATTCAGGGTGAGGGTGGAGGGAGGTAGTAGAAGCTGATGTCCGGAATCTTTAAACCACAAAATATGGGTCTAAAGCTGCCGAGATTTGGAGTGGAGCTATGAAACAGAAGGACACAAAATATGGGTCTAATGATCAACAAATTCACCGAGCACAAGAAGTATAGAGGTCCAAAGAGTGAGATGGGAACAGATGACCGAAGGAGTAGGAATAGCTGGTGAGAAGGTGAGGATGGAGGGTACTTTTTTTTTTTTTTTTTTTTTTTTTTTAAGGCCTGTAGTCAAAGATGATGGAGGGAGGTGGGAGTGGGACTTATGATCCGAAGTCATGATTGTTGATTTTCTAAATAAAGTTCAAACTGAGCTCTTAATCTAAATTCTCACGCTTATCTCACAAACTTATACACACACAACAAAGGTGAACGTTGAACTTGAACGTTCAACAACTCGTTATCTGGTGTTATATACCCAGATGATGAGTTGTTTAAGCATCTCTGGTCTGGTCTGGTCTGGTCTCGTGGACACAAGCGTTCGACTTGAACCACTTGTTGTCTGGTGTTATATACCCAGATTACAAGTCGGTTAACTGGCTCTGGCCTGTCATGAATCTCCTGAGTTGTCTTCACTGCTACCTCTGACTACTGGCCTCCCCATCATCTTTGCTGCTACCTCTGACTACTGGCCTCCCCATCATCTTGACCATTCAACCACTCGACCACTTACCCCCATCATCTTGACCATTCAACCACTTACCCCCATCATCTTAACTCAATCAATCCTAAGAATGAATTGGGGAAAACTATCCCAGTACTTTACAGTGCCCCACGCTTCCGAACAGAATCCGAGTGGAGTCCGAGCATTCCGACTGGATTCCCAGTGGAGTCCGAGTGGAGTCCGAGTGGAATCATGGATTCCGAATGGAGTCCACTCGGACTCCACTCAGACTCTGCTTGGAGTCCAAGTCACTAAGTAGATTCCAATCGGAGTCCGAGTGGAGTCCGAGTTGATTCCGAGCATAGTCCGAGTAGAGTCCAAGTCGGAGTCTGAGTGGATTCCAAATATTTTCTGGCAGTGTAACCCCCTCAATTTTGTGAGTTTGGTCGGAGTGTATTCCGAGTGAGATTCCACTTGGAGTCTGAGTGTGACTCTGAGTGGATTCCCAGTTGGAATTCCATTTGTTCTCCACTCGGAATCCACTCGGAATCTATTTGGAATCCATTTGGAATTCCAAGTGTTTCCAAGTGTTTCCAATTGCCAACTTCCTAATCAAGTAATTAATCACCTGACTTGTAGCATATGACAAATAAAAGAATACCAGTAAGGAGGATTGAACCAAAGACCTTGAGAAAGGTCATGTGACATAATTCCCACACTGCATCAGTGATCTACCAACTGCACCATCATTGCTTGTATATATATAAAAACTAATGGTTATATATACCCTTCCCACCTGACTAAATAATATATTCTGGCCCACCTTGACTAAATAATATATTCTGGCACTTGCTGAGGGGCTACTACCATGTATTATATACCAAAATGTTCATAAAAATGAGGGGAATCCATTGGTAATAAAATCGTGATGTGATACGCACTTTGATATGCAGTTATATGTGAAATACTGCAGAATATACAGTAAAATAATGCGCTCTATGCTTATAAATGAGCCTAACATGACGCACCTTATACCGATAGATAGCTACACTGCTAGGGAATCTAACCATACTATGAGCGTGGGAATATAAGCCCTTTTTTAATATTAAAACATGTAAAATGTGTAAAAGCACGCACCAGACATGGCGCATGCACATTATTTATATATATTCTGAAAGCTGTTATTAGCACGATTCTATCGGTATATGGTGCGTCATGTTAGGCTCATTTATAAGCATAGAGCGCATTATTTTACTGTATATTCTGCAGTATTCCACATATAACTGCATATCAAAGTGCGTATCACATCATGATTTTATTACCAATGGATTCCCCTCATTTTTATGAACATTTTGGTATATAATACATGGTAGTAGCCCCTTAGCAAGTGCCAGAATATATTATTTAGTCAGGTGGGAAGGGTATATAACCATTAGTTTTTATATATATACAAGCAATGATGGTGCAGTTGGTAGATCACTGATGCAGTGTGGGAATTATGTCACATGACCTTTCTCAAGGTCTTTGGTTCAATCCTCCTTACTGGTATTCTTTTATTTGTCATATGCTACAAGTCAGGTGATTAATTACTTGATTAGGAAGTTGGCAATTGGAAACACTTGGAATCCACTGGGAATCCACTCAGAGTCCACTCAGACTCCATTTGGAATCCACTCGGAATCCACTCGGAATCCACTAAGAGTCCACTCAGACTCTATTTGGAATCCACTCAGACTCTACTTGGACTCTACTTGGACTCTGTTCGGACTCCACTCGGACTCCACTCGGACTCTGTTTGGAATCTACTTAGTGACTTGGACTCCAAGCAGAGTCTGAGTGGAGTCTGAGTGGACTCCATTCGGAATCCATGATTCCACTCAGACTCCACTCGGAGTCCACTGGGAATCCAGTCGGAATGCTCGGACTCCACTCGGATTCTGTTCGGAAGCGTGGGGCACTGTAAAGTACTGGGACTTGGGATTGAGTTGATTGAGTTAAGATGATGGGGGTAAGTGGTTGAATGGTCAAGATGATGGGGGTAAGGGGTCGAGTGGTTGAATGGTCAAGATGATGGGGAGGCCAGTAGTCAGAGGTAGCAGCAAAGATGATGGGGAGGCCAGTAGTCAGAGGTAGCAGTGAAGACAACTCAGGAGATTCATGACAGGCCAGAGCCAGTTAACCGACTTGTAATCTGGGTATATAACACCAGACAACAAGTGGTTCAAGTCGAACGCTTGTGTCCACGAGACCAGACCAGACCAGACCAGAGATGCTTAAACAACTCATCATCTGGGTATATAACACCAGATAACGAGTTGTTGAACGTTCAAGTTCAACGTTCACCTTTGTTGTGTGTGTATAAGTTTGTGAGATAAGCGTGAGAATTTAGATTAAGAGCTCAGTTTGAACTTTATTTAGAAAATCAACAATCACGACTTCGGATCATAAGTCCCACTCCCACCTCCCTCCATCATCTTTGACTACAGGCCTTAGAAATTTGGTGTTTTATACCCAGATTTCGATGGCTCTAAACCTCACCTCGATAGTTTCCTTCTCGCTCCACCCACAAACTGTTGTTTAAATCTGGTGTTTTATACCCAGGTTTCCACAACTCCTTTGTTTGGTGGTTGTAGACCATCTTTCTCCCTCTCTCTGAACTCAACACTCGTCAACTCTCAAATTCCTCATACCTTATATCATACAACTATTTGCAACCATCCTAGAAGTCCCATATTCCACAACTGTTGAGATTTTCTGGCGTTTTATACCGAGATCTCAGCTTTTCTGTTGGCTACAAATCTATTTTGAACCTTACATTGTACATTTCATACTTATTTCAGTGGCATATTGCTAACCATCTGTCCTTAAGTCTGCGTTCCTCAATCTCTCTATTCCACAACTGTTGAGATTTTCTGGTGTTTTATACCAAGATCTCAGCTTTTCCGTTGGCTACAAAGCTATTTTGAACCTTACATTGTATGTTTCATACTTATTTCAGTGGCATATTACTAACCATCTGTCCTTAAGTCTGCGTTCCTCAATCTCTCGGTACTTTGGATAATTTAAAATCATGGATAAAACAAATGGACGCGTTCAGGTCCTCAATGGCCGTGTATTTTTCTCTCCAAATTGCAATCGTACAGTCAAACACCCGCCCCCTATTTGAGATGAGAGAGGTGGCAAACCTAACCTGTTTCTTCCCACCCATCGACCCAATAGGCGTCCCAACTATTTTGAACTAGATATTGCAAAATATGCCAACCCTTGTTGGTGGACATTGGCTTTCGGTTGGATCGCCTTTTTCCCCCTCAAGCCCTCATTTAGTGGTCCAATATTTGAGAAATTATTCATGCCTGGCAATCATCATCGCGTCTTCGACGAAGGACTTGGCGAATACCTCATGCCATTCAGCCTATCAAGTAAATGGCTACGAGTAGACCAAGATATGTCCGATGCTGTATATCTCATTCGTCGCCACTTTCTACTCCCTTTTGTATATCCGCTCAATCCATCACATTTTGGCTTTTCCAAAGGCCACAAAAAGTCCGGAGCGCTCCACATGGCGTTACGTAGAGGCAGGGATTGGTTTGTGGTGTGGATGGCACTTCTGTCTTATGCTATCGCTGGAGCAGAAGAGATCTATTCATCAGTCCCTTCCACCAAGGCTTCTTGGTATAACATTTTACTGCAACATTTTGATCCCTAGTGGCTTGAGGCTCTTCTAGCCTCGACAGTCTGTTCATTTTCTCCTTATACCCCCCGTGCAGGGGTATTCCTTGAACTGGAGGTCTTCAATTCAACTCAACCACTTCCTGAAATTTTTTATCAGTTCCATGTCCCAGTGTGGTATCCCTGGAGTGCCAATATGGCCAAAAACTCAAAGTATGCGCATCTCGCTCCTCTCCCATACCAACTACAAGAAGGCGCATCATTTTTAACAAAGTCCCCTCGTCCCTCAACTTCAACTCTCCCACCCACAACACCCATCACACCCTCTGTTCTACCCCTTGCAGGCTCATCTAGTCAGCCTAACCCTATTACTTGGGCAGAATTTATATTGCGACGCAAGGAACACTATGAGGAGTGGGTCAAAAAGGAAATGCCTCAGGAGCAGCAGGTACAACTGGCATGCCTGTGTAATCCCCCAAAGGTTAGTGCAAAGGTGTTTGAATGGACAGCAGATGACAATGGCAACTTGTGTTGGGAGGTTGTACCCAAGAAAATGCATGAGGACATCCTTGGTAGTTATCGAGCGTGCCAGATCTACTATGATCCAATTGAGAATGAGTACGACTCCTGCAAAGAGTACAACTCAGGCGTGCCTGGAGAACCCGTTGATGATTACATTGACGATTGTCTATCTTGGGATGGTGACGATGTGAGCATCAACTAGGTGGAGGATGACAGGATTCTACCTGCTAGAATGCCTTCACCAGAGGTTGAGATTGACAATAGCTGGAATCTGCCGCTTGCTCCAAATCCACGTTCGTCAGATAACTTCATTGCGGAGGTTCATCGTATCCTTTACCTGTACTTTGGATATATGCCTGTTATCCCTTGCTTAACATTTGACAACCCTGTTCTCAAGACAGACATTGAGAGACGCAGGTTTGTGTGATTCCTTGTGATTGGTTGGGGGGGTCTACCCATGGCAGCATTTGAAACTGCTCAAATTTCTGCTGCTGCTGCCTTTGTTGATCGTCTACATACCAAAGGAACATCTATATTGGCAGATGAGTGGGATCTTAGCAGGGAAAACCGCCAATCCATATTTTTTTCCACACGTCTGAAGGCTGTACGCTGTGTCAGTCAGGATCTTTTTATGTTTGATTTCAAAACCTATAGCACTGTGCAATGGAAATTGACAGTTAAGATGCCAGCACATGCACTCCTAGTATGTCGATTGGACTCGCAACTCGATGAATCTGGTCTGGCATACTATTTACTGGAGAATGGCATCCCGTTTCACACTCTGCAATTGTCAACTACTTTGAGCCGGTCTCCCATCTCTACGCATCCCCCCCTTATAATACCCTTCCGCTCCGCCAACTACGTCTTCACTTGGAAAGACTACAAAGCTTTTCGACAGCAATGCCATGTCATCATCAAGCAGGCACGTGGTCGCACAGCCTTGTTGAGAGGGTATTACCCTTGGCGTGTGGCAATCAGTGAGGTATCTTTTTTGTCTGTAATCTCTGGCCCTTCTGGATGGTCAACAGACCCTGAAGAGATGCTTGTGGTTAAACTGCTGGAAACTGGGGAAGAATTTATTGATGACAAGCTCACGGATATTGAATTGAATCTTCTCTGTGGGATGTATAGCGCATCAACAAGTACGTATTTTATTGCAACATTTTTGGTTAATTATCCTGACGTTCTTTATTTGAAGATATCCCAGGTCAACAGGCTTCTTTATCTTGGTATCCCCCAACTATCAAATTCGAGCAGTCTGGCAGGAATCCAGGGCGATGGACGGAGGTAGAAGAGACCAAATTCTTAGTATGGCATAGGCGCCAAATGGAAGAGGGATCTAGCAATGCCGATGGGATAGAACGAGGGCCTTTACCTGCAAGTAAATGGAAAAACAGTTTGCGAGGCTCAAGTGATATCCACCATGCACTGTTGTGCATCAATAAGGAGGCCCGTCGGGTGATTGCAGACAGTGACTGTTGAATATGCAGTCCTCCCCGCTGCACACCTGGAATTGCTGCAAGCGGTAATTATTTCTAAACCTTGTCCTTGGTTGTTGAACCATACTGATATCCAGCTTGGCCTTTAGTTATTTTTTCTTCAATCTTCTTACACTTTGGATGCTACTATGGATGTGAATAAATGGTGGACAAAATATTTGCATATATAAGACCAGACTGATCAGTGAGTTCTCCTGCGACTACAGCCGACTTCCTCTCAATCCATACCTCTCTAGCCTCTGGATATGCAAACCCTATGTTCCAAAGCAGCGCATGGATGCCTAGGCTCGATCTCAATTTTTTTAGCATACATCATTCTTGAAAGGCTGTATTGACTATGGGTTAAAGGGTGATAAGGAACATGTGGGACCATCCAAGTTAGTGGCTCACATAATCACACATTGTTGCCATGCGGGACTGTTTAATTCCTTACATCAACCCTTCTTCTCTCTCACCGCCATACACCTACCTGCACTGTGAGTTGCATGACCTCACAGGCATATTGTATTCTGATACGACCACTCTAGGCCACAATATCCTTCTAGTACTATGATCTCCCTCAAAATTACAAAGTCAAAGGCAATGCACAAGAAGATTGTTGAATGGGTCCAAATATTTTGTTAATTATACTGGACTCTCACTCATGGATCTTTAGGGTTGTCCTGATACGATTAGATCTGCTGAAGATGCTTCAAGTTTGCTCACAGAAGCAATGGAGCACAAACAGTGGTCGCGTACATTCAACGACTTGACTGCTCTGCAACTGGAGAAGGCCCAGGATGACGCCAAATTTGCTGAGGTCCAACTCAAGTCAGCGGAGGAGTATATGTGTGCAATCATGCATACTATCAGGAGTAACGGGTTTACCATCGAGTTGATTGACTCTCATACTGCGACTGTAGCGAAAACACATGATCGTAAGTTTCCAAATATTCTCTGCTGCAATTATGAACTACCCATGCATATATTAGAAACCTATACCATCTCAGTATCTGGTTCGCCTGCCATCTCTTTGTTGCTTGATTGAACCATGTGTCACTGCTGGGTCTCGCTTTACATTTTTTATTGTACATTGATGTACCTGCAGTGGGGACAGACCGCAAGTAGTATGTAGTTTGTGGGGTTGATGTAGTTCTCTTCAATAGGTGAAAGTGAGGTTTTATGAGGTGCGAAGGTTCGCTTTAAAGTGCGAGATAATGCGCAGAAAAAGCGAAGTTTGCAGGATGATTTTGGGGGAGTGCAAGAGTAGCTTAGTACAATGTTCCAAAGGTGGGATCAAAACTGTGGTAATTTGTCCATTCTCCTCCCCTGTGTTACCCTACTTGCTACTGCTAATAATATAGTAACTAGCAATAGCTAAGTGCGGAAAGGTGAAACAGGAATGTAAAATGTGGGTTAAAGCGGAGTCACATGGGTCCGGTATTTTGGTAATGAAACATAGGAGATAAGAGCCAAATAAAAGGAGACAAGATAAAAATAAAGGTGATGAGTAATACAGTCACCTGAGTGACCTTTGTTGGAGTTGTGTTTAAAGATTGTGAGAACTGCTGGTAACTGCGAATGATAATGCAAATGTTGGTGATGACTGCAAGTATCTGCAATGATCTGCGAGTATTCTGCGATGATCTGCAAGTATGTGCGATGATGTGTGATGATCTGCGATGATGTGCAATGATCTGCAATGATCTGTGATGACCTGCAATGATCTGTAAGTATCCACAATGATATGTGAGCATCTGCAAGTATACTGTGAAGGTTGTGAAACCGCGAAAATGGTGCGTTTACATCCCTAGACATCTCCTGGGTCCTATCATCCTCCCCCCAACTTAAATACTGACTGTCCTCAGTCATTGCTGGTTGATGCGATGGAGGTCCAAGTATGTGATGCGATATGCTGGTGTCATGCGAGTGCTGATGGAATGTGTGAAAGGGAAATATCAAAGGCGAAGGGCAAGTACTTGGAATCAAAAATAAGAAAGAAGGAAACAAATGATGGTCTGGGAATGGAAGCCGAGTGCCATCAACATTCCGGTGGTGTATGCGAAGCTGAAATCCCCTGTGAGCCATGGATAAAGCCTTGGGAGCTGCTAGACCCTGGCTAGAATTTTCGCACAAGACAATGGAGCTGTGGCCCCAAGCTGGTAAGACAATGTTAAAGTGATCGAAAAATAGATGTAAAGCACATCTTGAATGAAGTGAAACGGTTGATAAATGACCCAGATGCGAAGCGATCTTTTTGGTGCTAAAGCGAACTGATGCAATATTGTAATCCAGTGTTTCTTCGCGATAAGTGATCGTATCAAGATGATTAAGGGCGCGTTCGAAAGCGGTGATTGAGTACCTGCTGACATCCAAAGAGCGATATATGAAGAGCTTGGGATCCTGAGCTATTGCTTTGCGACTAAAAGTAGCCAGAAATGGTGTCCTCTTCATTAATACTTGATATTGTCTGGACCGCACCGCGGAACCTTGTGCAGAAAGAGTTGAAATAAAGAATGAAATGAAGTGGAGCCAATGACCGAAGCATGTGATGATCAATGAGACCATGGAAAGGAAGCTTGAATGTCACATATTCCTGCAAATGACTAAAAGTGTGAAGTTGAAATAGAAACAATGGGAAATGCAAAATTGAATGAGGATGAGAAATATCATATAGTAGTGCAACATGGTCCTCAATGCAAAGGCTATATTCAAATGCGAAGCTGTCCTGCCACCGCAAGGACTTGAGTAGCCTTCAGCTGAAATGTTGTATCGTGAGAACCACTGGATGCGATGATGCGCGTAAGGGGTCGTCATGATGCGATGACAAATGCAAATTAAGCGCAAAAGAGAGTGAGGAAATTGGTTCAAAAATGACCAAGCTAGAGCAATAACCAATGAAAAGGAACTAAATCCAATGAAAGAATAAAATGTAACTTGAAATAAAATGATGTGACCTTGAAATGAATAAAATGGCGCATGAAAATGAAATTGGAAAGGCCTAGGGGTGCAGACTGTTTCACATGCATGATATGTGAGATCTTCTTGTCTATGGTGGCGTCCTTCAGCTAAAATTTTGCATCGCGAGAACCACTGGATGCGATGACACGCGTGAAGGGTCATAACGAAGCGATGACAAATGCGAATCAAGCGAAAAAGAAAGCGAAGGAATTGGTTGAAAAATGACAAAAATAGCACAATAACCGAAGAAAAGGAATTAAATCCAATGAAAGGATAAAATGCAACTTGAAATAAAATGATGTGGGCTTGAAATGAATAAACTGGTGCATGAAAATGAAACTGGAAAGGGCTAGGGGTGCGGGCTGTTGTGCATGTGTGATATGCAAGATCTGGTCTATGGTGGCGTCCTCTTCGCTTCAGCTGTATATAGCATAATCCTAGAACCTGCGGGGGTGCGTTGTCAATGTAAGTCTGAAAAATAGGAGGGAATACTGTCTTAAGAGTGCGCATGATGCCTTTACTGTCTTGGATGGTGCAAAGGTTTGTGGAGATCTTCTCTGTAGCTAGACTGTGCTTGCGCTCAACTGGCGTGACTGGTAGGCTTGAATTATGAGGTGAGGCATGAACAGGTGACATGCATGCATCAAGTGCAGAGACTGGAATGACTGTGGATGGGTGCGAGTGCTGGCTAAGTTCGTGAATGGGAGCTTCTGATATCGCAGAAGAAGGGGGAATAGAGTGCGCTTGTGATTTCGAAATGTGGAAAACGCTAGCTGGGTTCAATACCATACTTGAGCGCTCCAAAATATTTCTAGGGGGCTGCGGTGCCCAAATCCAAATAGCAGACAATTCCGCTAAAATTGTGTTGTAAGAGTGATTGGTTGTGTCAGCTTGTATTTTCGCGTTTTCTTCTTCCTCCACTTTCCAGTCCTTTGCTAAAGACCAAATATCCTCCCAAACATCCACCTTCCTCTCTTCTCTTCGCTTTAAACCATCTGCGTTCGCTTTCTCACATGCTGGAGCTACTACATCAAACTTCTGCTGATATCCAATGACTTGCATAAGCATAGTGTTCATGAATGGAGGTTCTGATGATGTTGCAATGATAGCTGGTGCGAGGCCCTGCTCAGCCTTCGCTCTAACTTCCTCCTCTTCTCTCTCCTTCTCCTTCCATCGCTTTTTCTCCTCTCGCTCCGTCTCCTTCCTTCGCTTTTTCTCCTCTCTCTCCTTCTCCTTCCTTCGCTCTTCCTCCTCCCACTCCTTCTCCTTTCTTCGCTTTTTCTCCTCTCTCTCCTGTTCCTTTGTCTCCATTCTCTCCTCCTCTCGCCATAATGCGCATATCTCCACTTGCTAGCTTGTGATGTGTTGCAAAGTCCGAGACTGCGAAGTAGCTCTGGCAATCTGTGCTGGCTGAGGCTGCTGAGCTGGCTGTCGAGGTGCAAAATAGGCAGGCAAAAATGCAGCAGAACTCTGCAAAGCGAAACGAGTAGCTTTGAAAATTGCATCTACTTCATAAGGCAACAAAGGGTTATGCAGCGGATGAACAATTTGAAGCCTAGTGGTTACTGCAGGAATAAGAGACTGTGGTATCGCTTGCATGTATCCGCGCTGCTGCTCCTGCTTGCTGATGTAGCCTTTGCTGATTAGCCACTGAGTTAAGCCAAAATATGCTGTATGGAAGTTTGCTAAATCTTCACAAGTCGTAATTCCAAGACACTGTCTTTCGCTAATAAGATGCTCCATGTCGCGAATAGTGTAAAGGGTGCTGGCGTTGCTGCTGGGATAAATTCACATGATGGCCTTCTTGAAATTGCTATAAGCGGCAGTAGAGTCTCCATACTCTGGAAATGTCTTCCAACACTCCTCCATCTCCCAATCCGTATACCCAACCATATATCTCTTCTTCTTCCCTCATCCTCTAACCCAAACCTGCTGTACAACCTATCCAAGTGCTCAAAAAAGCGAAGCAATTTGTGAGGCTTTGCTTTATCAAAGAACAGTGCGGTAGCTTCACCAGGAAGTGGTAGATATAACTCGTGGTTCATCGTGTTTTTGTGAGGCAAGCAAAGCTAGGTTGAGTGTGAATGCTGATGGTTCGCTTGATGGGTGCGAACCAAGCCCCCTTGTCTGTGTCGTCTTCTCTTGAATGGCCAGTGACTGCTTTGTGAGACTAGTAGAGACTGTGGTGATTTTGAAGAGAAATGAACAAGAACCCCTCGCAGTGGGCTCCAATTTGATGTACCTGCGGTGGGGACAGACCACAAGTAGTATGTAGTTTGTGGGGTTGATGTAGTTCTCTTCAATAGGTGAAAGTGAGGTTTTATGAGGTGCAAAGGTTCGCTTTAAAGTGCGAGATAATGCGCAGAAAAAGCGAAGTTTGCAGGATGATTTTGGAGGAGTGCAAGAGTAGCTTAGTACAATGTTCCAAAGGTGGGATCAAAACTGTGGTAATTTGTCCATTCTCCTCCCCTGTGTTACCCTACTTGCTACTGCTAATAATATAGTAACTAGCAATAGCTAAGTGCAGAAAGGTGAAACAGGAATGTAAAATGTGGGTTAAAGTGGAGTCACATGGGTCCGGTATTTTGGTAATGAAACATAGGAGATAAGAGCCAAATAAAGGAGACAAGATAAAAATAAAGGTGATGAGTAATACAGTCACCTGAGTGACCTTTGTTGGAGTGTGTTTAAAGATTGTGAGAACTGCTGGTAACTGCGAATGATAATGCAAATGTTGGTGATGACTGCAAGTATCTGCAATGATCTGCGAGTATTCTGCAATGATCTGCGAGTATGTGCAATGATCTGCAATGATCTGCAATGACCTGCAATGATCTGCAAGTATCCACAATGATATGTGAGCATCTGCAAGTATACTGTGAAGGTTGTGAAACCGCGAAAATGGTGCATTTACATCCCTAGACATCTCCTGGGTCCTATCAACGTGTTTCTTTTTTATTTATTTGTCCATCCCCTGGTTGACCTCAGGGTCGGTAAAATTCAAGCCTGCCACAAATAAATAAGTTCAAATTGTCATGTAGTACCGCTTTTTGTTTCCTAGTTGATACTGCCAAAAACAAAATCTTTTACTTTCCTATATCTTACCAAGCTTCCCTATGCCTTCCAGACCCAATGCTTCCAAACGCAAGGCTACTGTCTCTGTAAAAGACCAAGCCAGTAGTAAGACAGCACGTCCCGGTATCTCTAGTGACGCGCTGACCAGTAAAAGACAAGGTGAGTCTCACTTTAACCCTTATTTTACTTATGGACTGACTTTACTACCGTCTTCTCTATAGCTCCTACCAATGAGCTTGCAGGCACACAAAAAGGTAATATTTATTGAATATATTGAAGAACCCACTGACCCTGCACAGAGAACGTCGGAGTGCCAACTACCAGAGAACCAACCAGTAGGCAAGCAGTTCGGCCTAACCGTGGTCAGGGCAGACATGCCTACCAACTAGAAAATGCGTTGAATCCCATAACAAGAGATCAAACTGCCAAGAAGAACAATGGAATCCCAGAAACTATACCCGAGAATGCTATGGCGCCTCCTTAGGCTTTATGAAAAATAGGGTAACTACAATATTTTATCAATTATAATTCAACTATAATTCAACTCTCAACCAATTCCAAGAAGCAAGATTCAAATACAAAAGTAACAACTGCTCTGAAGCTACCACGATCTGCGGCAATGTTGCCTCAGGCTGGTCCAAAACCTATCTTTCAGATGGCCTCAGCAGAGTCGCGATTTGGGTTCTCTGCCGCAGACAACAACTCACAAATGGGGAATGCAACGCTGCCAAGCACTCAGACCGGTATAACCTTGTACATGCATATGACAGCATATATTAACTATCTAAGAAATAGGGACCAACCGTGATTGCAACAATTGAAAGGATCAAGGCCAACGTCTGCAAGCCAACTCTCAGTCTCAAAGCCAATTCAACTTGATTCACAACCGCAACACTGCTGTTCCTGGTATCACAGAAACTGACAGAGATGACAATGATGGTGATGGTGATAAAGACGGCAATGACAGTGATGATGATAACAATAGCTATAGTTATAGTGATGACGGCCAAGGAGAAATCAACAGCAGCAATGTTCAAACATATGGCAGCGACAGCGATGAAGACATATATGCAAGCCGCGAGCCCAGTCCTAGACCTGATATCAACCCTGATATCAACATGGATATAGGTAACTTGCTGTTAAAATCATTGTAACATCTAAACTAACTGTATTATCACCTAACAATAGAAATTGACGACGCAGCGGCTCAAGCGGCTCTACACCCAAGGTAAATAAATCCCTTCAAATTGCAGCTCAGTCACTGATAACGTGTCTAATATTATAGACGAGTTGCCTAACCCTGACAATGAGGTACTCTTATTCCATTATTATTCATTTTGTATTGAAATTTTATCCAGGATCATGATATTGATGTAGTCGAAGATCACTGTGCACATAACCGTCCAGTGTGCCCACCTCATCTTGGAAACCTGGCGGATGCTGCTGCCCATCAATCATATAGGCGTCAACTCGAACGAACAGGATTTGAAGATGATGTCAATCTCGACAACGAATGTACCACTGAACAGAATGGCGAGACCGATAATGATGAAGACAATGAATCATCCACTGGGCGGGCCCGTCGCTATTCAAAAATGCCAAGGGACGCAGAGCCCAAGCCAATCACTATGAAGTATTATCCTCCGGGCTGGCAGGCCATGCTCGAGACTGCAAAGAATAATATGAGAAGGCATGTGGCCCTTGTTAACACCTTTCCGCGAAGGGAGATGGACCTCAAGCAGGCTACCCTCATCCTTACCAACACCATTGCTGAATACCAAATGGTTGCGGATAACGTTCTGGAGCCAGGTCGGATTTCTTTGTCATTTTACTTGTCAAATTATTGATCATTTCTTTTAGGATATTCTCCAAATTGAGATATGAGCATTTTGGTAGACGTGTCACGTCCTTGTTATTTAATATTGACTAATTCTATACCTAGGTTTTCAATGAACACTCTACCTTCTGCCAGAAATTAAACAGAGTTGCTCAGCGAATTATTTCATTGAAATACACAAATCTACTTTGCCCACCTGAATTCGAAGGACATCAGGAAAAATGATTTTGGCCCTAGGTAGCCTTGGGTAATTTGTTAGTATCACATCACTACTCAGGACACCCCAGGACACCCCAGGACATCCTAGAGCAGCACAGGTAAAATTTGAGTGTTACACACTTATCCAAGGACACCTCAGGACAACCTAGGACAGCATAGATAAAGTTTTGAGTGTCACCCATTTTCTCAGGACACCTTTAGTGTATCCTGGTGCATTGACCATCTGGATTAAATCACATCAGGAGGCCCTGGGAGTCCCTTAGAATTTATGAATTTTGCTAGAAAATCTTTAACCGCCGCATCCAGAAAAGTATTTTGCAGTTTTCCTCAATAAGGAGAGCTGCTATTAATATAATTTAAACATATTCAGGGTCCTAAAACAATTCTCTACCATCTTTAAAAAATTTCCTTTTTTGGAATTTATGTAATCTACCCTGACCCAGCACCATATGCTTGAAATCATGCTTATCTGTGATCATGTGACCAATGGTCTGTGCGCCATCCAAAAGATATATAAACCACCCACAATTTTGTTTTCTTATTTCCTACTTCCCCAGTATTATACTAGTATATTTATGTATCACTATTTTATTATTATTTTATTACTATGATGTTTAGAATAATTGAATATAATTTTATTATTATTATTATTATTCTGTTGTGTGAGACCACTCAAATATCTGGTTTATATATGTTTTCTAGCATCAGATCCAAAGGGACTAAGGCTGCCTCAGGTGCCTCAGGTTGCTCTCAGGTTGCCTCAGGATGCTCTCAGGTTGCCTCAGGATGCTCTCAGGTTGCCTCAGGACGCTCTCAGGTTGCCTCAGGTTGCCCCAGGACAGCCTAAGACTTTTCATACATAGGTAACTTGCACCCCAGGGCAACCTCTTGACCTGAGCGCCCTGAGCTGCCTGGGGCACCCCAGGACATTTCAGGACAGCCTAGGGCAGAAGTCATTTTTCCTGATGGAGGGAATCAGCAAGAAGAATATGACTTGGTCATACATGCAGTCAATGAAGCTCTTACCCAAGGCCGTTTTCTTCGAGGTGGAGAAGATGAGAATGTAAGCTTTTTCTTTGTCTTTTCTTCGCTTTCTGATATCCTTTTCGACATGTTGTGAAGGGCAAATGCAAGAACATTGCACATCCAGCAATATCGACCACAATACATAAGTTTTTCTATGCAGACAATGATTGTCTCGCAAACCTTTTTCCTGAAGACTTCAAACAAACCGTCCCTGATCATGTCATTGCTTTGGTAATGACCACTGTACATCTTTTCTCCTTTAAAATAATTTTGACATCCCACTAATAATCCTTTTATAGATCCAGAACTGCCTCGAAGAATATGTCAACTTTGGCTACAAGAAATAAATCCCTCTCAACAGAGATAAATATAGAGCCGTTATGAAACAGCATCTCACCCTGATAGATACGTTGAAGGGCCACCAATACCATGGAGCACAATATGAGTCTCGTCGTGCAGGATGGGCACGGAAAGGAATGTAAGCATTCTTTGTTTAAAACTTTCTTAATTCAATTTACTGACGAGTGACTTGTTTCGTTAGGTGACTTCTGCAACGAGCTGAAGACCCACCGACTCGCTATGTACCCACTTTACAACTCGACTGATAACTGGGTTTCCGAAATGATTTGGTATGTCCTCGTTTCACTGCCGGTATAGTTTGTTGATAAAACCAAGGTCCAGGTTCCGTTGACATAAGTTTCTTTCAAGTAGTCTTTAATACCCCGTTTTTTGCACATTAGTATATTTCGTATTCATAGCCTATACATAATATAAAATTTTTTTTTGTTATGCAACACTATAAGAATTAAGGTACTATATGGTCTATATGGTCTATATGCTACTTTGTAGCATCGGGTGGAACTAACCAAGTGCTCGAAAGAGAGATATGGCTTTGGGATAGTAGTAACTTAGGCCTATAAAGTACTCTGTAGTAGTAACCTAGACCTATGTAGTACTCCATAGTAGTAACCTAGGCCTATATAGCACTCCCTAGTACTCTACAGTAACAGGCCATCTAGACAGGAATAGCATGATGCTGTCCAGCACTACAAATAAAGGACCCTTTACTATGGTGCTATGGTGCTATCCAGCACTATCCAGCGCTAGTAAGCAGACCCTGAATTTACTGATGTAATGCGAAATCACATTGACCCAATAGTTTGGTAATGAAGGAATAGGAGATGAAATAAAAATAAAGATGATGAGTAAGGAGGTCAGTTGAATGACCTCCTGTTTCGAAAGAATGATAAAAAATATATATATGGAAAGATGAAAGAAAGTAAATGCAAAACACAACGGACCATGATAAAACCAATGCACAGGATGCACGGAGAGGTAAGGAATGCATATGCGAACCATGAAAGACCGCGAGATTAGATAGTGGCTGTGCAAAGGTGTGACTGTGAAGTGATGAAACATTTAAGTCCAATATTGACTGAGAGACACTGAAGATATGTCGAAGTATGAAATGCGAGGAGGAATGAGGGTGCTTTGGATAGTTATGAAGGTCGTAGAAGCGATGTGCGGAGGCCATATGAGGACTATATCGTGTTGTGCGAGGTGTGAAGGATGTGTGAGAACCGCAAATGCAAGTGCAAATGAAGTTGGTACCTGTGAGGCATCTGCATATACTGCGAAGTTGTTAAATCGCAAAAATAACCAGTTTACAAACCTAAAGGCTATATGGATCCTATCACCGGGTCTTGGGGTGGGTTGCTTCTGTGGGTCCGGGTCTTGGGCCCTTGGATGGCGTTCCATGAAAATAGCTTTTTAATGATCATGACAATCAGAAGTATACAATATATATTAGGGAGTTAACACACATAAGAGACTATCCCTTAGACAAATTCCAATGCAAGACTCGATAGGCCTGTGGACAATGGCATGCTGAAGCGGAGTTATGTGTTACGTTTGACTCATGGTGCAGAAGTTTTTATTTTATTTATTTCCAGTTTATATCCATTGAGGTCAGAGTTTTATAGAGATGAAGGAAATCTATTTAGTTACATCTGCCAGCAGTGTAGATCTATACAGCCGATCAGGTGATCAAGGACAGGTGTAAATGATCAGTAAGGGTATAAAATATTCACAAGCTGGAAAATCCAGCTATGATGCTTCTGGTCTGGTATGCTATTGCTATTGTTGGTGGTGGTGCTGTGGTGTTGGCATTTGTCAGCCTCATGATTTGTCATTGTCATTGACAAGCAGCGGTTCATGAGGCTGGAAACAAACATGCCTAAGGCCCAAATGATGATAGACACCATTTCGGTCAGCGCGTGAATCAGGTCTGTGGACATTGATGAAGTAGTTGGGGTTTGCATCAAAACAGGTAGTTTAAATCTGGAGCATTAGTAGTTCAGAAAACAATAACTAAAATACTTAGTTGAGGGGCCTTGACAATTGTCAACTCCCAGACATGTGATGTGAATGAATAAGCATTAGTTAGGAATTATGAAAAGCATACCAAAATTGTATGGCAGCTAGGTCTTAGTCTCGTTCCCATCCGTTGGGGTAATTCCAACCTGCGGACCATTGGAGAATCAAAATTTGGCGCAGGATTCACTCACAACGGACCGGTTCAAGTGGGCCATTGCCTTCAGCATGGCAGATCCGAGTTCTGTCAGATCAAGTGTCAGACAGATATCTTACAGGGAGCTCACTTATCTGCATATCCCTTGCAATGCCATGACTTTTATTTTAAAGCTGATCCAGGACATGTTAGGGGACACTCATTGTGTCTGCCTCTAGGTACACTTAGTATTACTTACTTTCACTTTCACTCTATGATAGTATTACATACCGCATTCCCCTTCCTACCCTTTATGGACTCCCTTCTATTGTTGTAGTAGTTGACCCTTCACCGATGACATTGTACCGATGTCAGTATCTATTCTTGGTATCTACCTCACCCTACCTTCTATTATGTACTAGCCGTATATAGTCGTATTAGCTCCCACGCTTTGTAGTATATAGGTGTAAGGTGCTTATCGAAGATAAGCACCTTAGAATTCATCTTGGTTCCCGGGTCCTTACATTCCCCAATGGGACATGCAGATGTGGGTGGATGGGGTTTGTTCGTGCTCCTCCTGTTGACTGGAAGTGGGGGTTGGCAATGTTTTGTCATGTCATGTCACATCACACAACCGGTCACAAAGTCTGGTACAACATGTTTTCAATGAGTTCTGCACTGTTTCACAAGATTTTTTCACTGTATAAAGCATGATATGGTATAGTTATAAGCTGTACAACACTTTCAGATGCTCAGAGGTAGAAATAGTACCTAAAATATGGTTCAAAAATGAGAACAAGTAGAAATCTTCATCTAACTAGCATTACTAAATTACTATCCATCCTCCCAGCCACTATTCTCATCTGAGGAGTGAAAATCATTATATCCATCAAATACCTCTCCTTTGTCTTCATTCTGTATTCCAGGATCTACATATTTTGGTGACAATTTCCATTCTCCCTTGTTATATGATCTGATTGCTGCTTTGAAGGTTTAGAGCATTTAAACTTGCATCTTTTCGTATTGCTCTCATATAGGGATGGCTAACTGCTTGAGAATAAAGAGCCAAAACAGCAAGTTCTGTTCTAGTTGGAATATCATGAAGGGCTTTCCACAAATTTTCCTCCATATGGCTATAATGTGCACGCTCCTTTTTGTCTTTTGCATATTTAAGATATTCAACAAATTTATTATGGTGGCGTGTTAATGTTACGAACTATTTTTCTTTTTCTTTTTCTTTAACTCCACCGAACACATGTCCGTTTCACTTCCACATGCCTTACTCATTCTTTTCATTCCCGTCTACATATGCCTACCTCACTTCTTTCATTGTTTCATCTATTTATACCTATGCATACCTTCTTACATGCGGATGTTTTGCCTTATGCACAACTCTCTCATTATTACTATAAATACTGTATTTACACTGGATGTAAACCTTAGCTAATTCTTGAGAATCTACCTTTGGTTATCTTACTCTTGAACGACCTCAAACTCTTTAGACAATACCTCGAGAACAACTCTCTTGGCACTCTATTGAGCTCACTGTTGAATGACTCGATCTTTATATGACTGTTTACAATCAGAACTCTCTGAATCGTTCAAAGTTGTAACAGTTAATGCTGCTGCAGCCTCACAATGGGATTGAAAATGTGTATTGGACGTATCAGGTAAGGTGAATTTTCTGCCTACTTTTGTTTCCCACCAGGTACGGAATTGATCATGATGCCCAGATTTGTCATTTTTGTTGTTCAAGATATCACCTGCAAGTTTTGTTGCTTTAATACCACCTTGTGAGGAATTTTTAACAGCTCATTGGGCAGCCTCAGAATCATTTTTGTCTTCTTTAGCAGCCTCCTGAATTATGGCTTCATTGAATTTGTTTAAAAGTAAGACAGGTGGCTCCAGCCTATGCTCAACCCAAAATTTTCTCAGAGCAATATAACCTCCAAGTACAGTATTTAGATCCTTATGACACCCACATCCAACCCAGACAAATAGCTTGAAAATAGCTTTCTCCTTATCAGATAGTTTTTCAAATGCATCTTGACCAAGATCTGTTGTAAGCTTTTCCAACATTGCTGCTTTGTGCTCTTTTTGTGCAGATTCATCAAGGTTGTTCCAATCAGCCTCTCCACCAGCTTTTTCCACCATTTCTTTATGTGCAGAAAGAAAAAAAGGCATAAGCTCTTCATTTGTATCATCAATAATCCTCCTTTTACCAAGTACCTGGTGAACTGCTTCTGTTTTCTTCTTCCCCATCAAGTCATAATCTTTTTTTTCTTTAGCACAGTGATCTGCATGCATTCCTGCAAGCTTTGAATAGACATTGATAAGACGTGTGAAGCTACTTTGTTCTTTGGCAAGTGGACTATCATTGTAAATATCAAATATTTTCTGCAATTGATCATCCCAGTCCCTCATAGCTTGCTCACTGCTTCCATCTAAGGATCTCTGAAGCCCTAGAAAGTGTGTGACCTGTGCTTGTTCACCATCAGCATCCCTAACCTTATAGTGAGCATAGTGAGAGTTGTAATTTAGGTTTTTATGGCCTGTTCCATCTGAGCCAAATGTAACAGCTATGACATAGTTTATAAACTATTTGCATTATAGCAAGAGGAATTTACCTTCTGTTTTATCAAGCTCAAAGCCTAATTGTATACATGCTGCAATATACCCCTCCCGGATAATTCGAGCTATAGTACGAGGACTGATGTTTCCGACTGTAGTTATTCCTGCAATACCTAAAACAGCCTTAATGACACCCATGATATTTTTAGCTGAGACACCAGCTTGAACAAGAATGCGGACAAGATTCCGAGTCTGTTCTGAATATACCCCCTTCTTCAAAAGATAGAGGGTAGATTTTTCCAGTAAAACCTGAGACCTAGCTTTCTGAACAGCATTTTCCTTGACTGCTATAGCCCTTGCACATTTTCGCTTTAGATTGTATACCTCTGACTTAGAGCCTTTCAATGCACTTTGTGATGATTTCAGCTTTCCACAAGTATATGCAAGCTCTTTTGCATAGTGTTCTGAATTGCTTGAGAGTTCTTTCTGCAAATGTTCATTGTCTGACTTTAGAACATCTACATATTGAGCATCAAGAGCAGAATGCTTTTGGAGCTCCTTGGCCTCCTTCATTATTTTCTGCTTATATTCCACCAACTCTGTTAGGGGACACTCATTATGTCCGCCTCTAGGTAAGGTAGATGTCGTGCAAATACAGCAAGGTCATGTGCTGTGACTACTTGTGACACAGCCCTTCAAATATATTGGGAAATTAATTTTAAATGCCTGGTTATCGTGGCTCACAAGTAAAATTGAGGAATCCGTTCAATAGGAACTCTTCACATTATCACTCTTGACATGCCTGCGAATTTTCGTGCTTATCGGAAGGCTTGATCATGAGGAATTTCCCTTGGAATGTCAAACAACAGCAGCAACTGCCTAACTACCCACGCGATGCCTTTGGTATATCCTCATCGCTCCTGCTGTCCATTTGGGATATTATGTAGCAGTTTTGGTGGGTTTTAAAAGATTTAAGATGTACAATCTCGTTGTCAGATGTTCTCCCATCTGATAAATCTGATTCTGCTGGGGTGGATTTCCACCTTTTGTCTGGTAATGACCCTCTTGCAACTTGTAATTTTTCTATATGTGCTTTAGAGGCTTTTCGCTTCCATCCTATAGCTGGAGGTGAGGTCGATGAGTGTCTTCAAAGAGATAATTAGTGCAATCTCTCAAGTACTGAGTCTTATTGTGGAAATTCCATCTTTATCTCTGGGACTAAAATAAAACTACAAAGGAATTTCACTAACTAGGGCTATTTTCTACAATTGCTATTGACCCGATCTTTAATAACTCATTGATGAAGGTGTTTAAAGTGGCTTTCAGTCATATTGACTGCAAAATTGCCTTTTTAGAATGTGTCACACTGTGTGCATGTGACCTTGCTGTATTTGCACGACATCTACCTTACACTTAGTATTACTTACTTTCACTTTCACTCTACAATAGTATTACATACCGCGTTCCCCTTCCTACCCTTTACAGACTCCCTTCCATTGTTGTAGTAGTTGACCCTTTGCCGATGACATCGTACCAATGTCAGTATCTATTCTTGGTATCTACCTCGCCCTACCTTCTATTATGTACTAGCTGTATATAGTCATATTAGCTCCCACACTTTGTAGTATATAGGTGTAAGGTGCTTATCGAAGATAAGCACCTTAGAATTCAACTTGATTCCCAGGTCCTTACATCCTCTAACAAACTCAGCAACAGTTTCCTTAAGAACAGCTTTGCCTTTACTGGCACACTGCTGAGCACAACATTCATTTCACATCTGGCAATAAAGATCTTTGTAACAATCTTTTTCAACTTCAAGTGCAGATTTTAACTGCTCAATATATTTTTGAGCATTCTCCAGAAGCTCTGAGAATTTTGAACACTGCTCATGAGACTTTTCTAGCTCAACTTCAAGAGAAGTAATTTGAACCTCCATATCTGCAAGTTGCTGCTGATATTGAATTACTGTACTCTCAAAGTTTGCAGAAGTAGAAGCAGAAGCAGAAGCTGCAGGATATTTTAGAAGGTTAGCATCTCTTGCCTTTTGGAGATTTTCAAGGTTAGCTGTTCGGGCTCGAGCTCCTTTTGGGGGCATGACTGGTCAAAAGGTAAAAATGTGAGGAAATTTGGTGAATTGTAACTGTAGATTGAAGTTTTGAACAGTTAGAGCTTTAATATACTTGAGAAACATAAGGAAATTAAAACTTACATGTTTTTAGATATCAAGAACTGCAATACCAGGATATCAGTCCAATCAGATCAAGATCAGAGCTAAATCTTGAAGGCTAAGTATAATTTAGAGGTAGAATAGGCTTGTTTACCAACACTATATGACTAAATTTTTGACTTCATACTAAGTCAGGTCGTCTATCACTACGGACAGATGTGATAGCAATCTTGTTGATTTATCTGTGACCGTTCTTCTTTTTGTTGGATGACAGTTGCTTACACTATCACGTTCCTGAGGCTGAATTTGGCAGTACATTCATACATTTTCATCCTTATAGATACTGTATCAGTAACTTGTATCCTAGTATGGTCTTTGCTTCTAGTCCAATAACAAAGTATCATTTTTTCATCAATCTGGACAATATCTCTTGATCAAAATATTTTTCCTTATTTTTTAAACCTTCCTTTTATGGAAATTACACTGCTATCTTTACTAAAATTTATTATGTAAAAAAAGTAATCAAGAGTAATTAAAGTTCCGTACATAAGAAACATTTTATCTCACTAGAGCTTGTTGTTTAAATGGCTTCCTGCAGAGTCTATAAAGCTTCAATTTTAGGTTTTTTAATTTAGCACTTTTGGCAGGGATTACTGTCACTCAGCAACATCTATACCTCCTACAAACATTTAAAACCTCAAATTAAATTGTTTTGATACTTATGATGTAATAAAACCACCCAGGCTGGGCTGCAAGCCATTGTGGAAAGCACAATTTCCGTGGGTCACTTATTTGAGGGTGACCATGATGTTACAGTATGTCACACTGCCTGAGATTGCCGACCCCACTGGAAGGCAGTGGAAGCTTTCTAACTGAATTCATAGCGCTCTGTAGATTACACCGGTCAGATTCAAGAGATTTCATCAGCAAAACATCAACTTTTTTTACAACTTTTTGGACTTTTTAGCTTTACAGAGGCCATATCTAAAGTCTAAAGTTTGTAAAGTACTAAAGTCTTGTTTGGGACCTACATAAAGTCAGAAAAGTATGTAAAGCTCGTAAAGTCTGTAAAGTCCATGCTAATGAATTAAGAGGACCTAATGAGTTCATGGGCATGATAATCAATAAGATGGTTCACAAAATAGGACTTAAAGGCATCAAGAGTGTCAATTTTGTAAGAGAAATCTTCGGGGAGAAAGCCCGAACCATACTGTGGCAAGAGGTGTGCTCCTCAAACAATGGCATCAAGATGTATTACCTCAAGTGTCAGCTTTCCTCCCAAAACTTCCGGTTTAAGAACCCACATCCCAGTTGATGGATCAGGGTCTGAGTCCTCAATGACTGGAATAAACCAGTTGACAAGAGCGCATGGAAACTCCTTCCGAAGCTTGGGGTCATAAAATGAAAAGAAGAGAAGGATACGTGCCACCAGCATGCCGCGCATGAATAGGCCTTCATCCCCTGCCACATCATCAGAAATCACAACAAACACCATATCAAATCAATGATTCCCCTTCCATCTGGGATTTGCATGAATCCGCTCATGGTACATGCTGCGAGCCCCACAAAGATCACTTGGTGCATAAAATGATGCGACAGCTGAATGAAATACTGAGATTTTGGAGGAAATTTCGGGAAGCTGTGGAGGAAAATCTTTGTAATTGGGATGTCGTTGTGTGTAGACAAATCATTGAAGTGCCACTGGAAAAGGAGGTCTTTACGGTCCCCCACCCTTTCCAATTGGAATTCCTTGGAATCCTTTGGAATCCCTTGGAATTCTTTGGAATCCTTTGGAAACCCTTGGAATTTCTTGGATTCCTTGGAATTCCAATTGGAAGAATTTAGTACTGTGTCTCACTGTAAAGTCATGTATTCTCGGAATTTCTTTCCAATCCCATTCCAACATTCCCATTCCAAGCTTTCCAGTAGAAATCCAGTTTCCAATTGGAATCCTTGGAATTCCTTGGAATCACAAAGGGATCTTTCCAATTGATTTTTTTTTTTTTTTTTTTTTTTTTTTCTCTCCCCCGCCAACATTCTCTTTGTCATTACATTTCGAAAATAGAGCTCTTTGCATCTCCTAATGGCATCTGCTCATTGATAACTGAATGTAGACACATTACAGCAGTGAAAGAGCCTTGGAGATGTTCTAGCCGTTTTAACGTGCTACCTCAGATGGTTGTGACCATATCCAGGTTGGACAAACTCTCAGTGTTGCGTCATGTCTTCCGTAATCGTGGCATGCTTGAAGGCACACTATCTCAACATGCTTTGGCAGCCGTCACAGGCACTTTGCCACCAATCCTTCCTTATGGCACCTCAAACAGCCCCGACAATGAGAATATGAGCGACAATGAGAATGATGATGATGAATTAGATGACAGTGGCCCACTCTCTGGACCTAAAACGCTGGCACAGGTCATGCTTGTGGTGAAGCCAGGTCAGTATCTCTGAGTCATATCTGATGCCTTGCTACTCACCCATATCTCTCAGAACAAAACTACCCAAAGATGTTAGATACACTTGCTCTCTACATCAAGCAACCAGCTTTTCCTATAGCAATACTTTACGGTCCCCCACCCTTTCCAATTGGAATTCCTTGGAAACATTTGGAATCCTTGGAATCCTTGGAAGTCCTTGGAATTCCAAATAATTCCAATTGTTTCCAGGATGTTTCCAAGGAATTCCAAATGTTTCCAAGTAATTCCAATTGTTTCCAAGATTATTTCCAATTTCATTCCAACTGTTTCCAAGGAATTCCAAATGTTCCAAGTGTTTCCAAGGAATTCCAAGGATTCCAAGTAGGGATTCCAAGGAATTCCAAGAATTCCAATTGCCAACTTCCTAATCAAGTAATTAATCACCTGACTTGTAGCATATGACAAATAAAAGAATACCAGTAAGGAGGATTGAACCAAAGACCTTGAGAAAGGTCATGTGACATAATTCCCACACTGCATCAGTGATCTACCAACTGCACCATCATTGCTTGTATATATATAAAAACTAATGGTTATATATACCCTTCCCACCTGACTAAATAATATATTCTGGCACTTGCTGAGGGGCTACTACCATGTATTATATACCAAAATGTTCATAAAAATGAGGGGAATCCATTGGTAATAAAATCGCGATGTGATACGCACTTTGATATGCAGTTATATGCGAAATACTGCAGAATATACAGTAAAATAATGCGCTCTATGCTTATAAATGAGCCGAACATGACGCACCCTATACCGATAGAATCGTGCTAATAACAGCGTTCAGAATATATATAAATCACGTGCATGCGCCATGTCTGGTGCGTGTTTTTACACATTTTATATGTTTTAATATTGAAAAAGGGCTTATATTCCCACGCTCATAGTATGGTTAGATTCCCTAGCAGTGTAGATTTCTATCGGTATAAGGTGCGTCATGTTCGGCTCATTTATAAGCATAGAGCGCATTATTTTACTGTATATTCTGCAGTATTTCGCGTATAACTGCATATCAAAGTGCGTATCACATCGCGATTTTATTACCAATGGATTCCCCTCATTTTTCTGAACATTTTGGTATATAATACATGGTAGTAGCCCTTCAGCAAGTGCCAGAATATATTATTTAGTCAGGTGGGAGGGGTATATATAACCATTAGTTTTTATATATATACAAGCAATGATGGTGCAGTTGGTAGATCACTGATGCAGTGTGGGAATTATGTCACATGACCTTTCTCAAGGCCTTTGGTTCAATCCTCCTTACTGGTATTCTTTTATTTGTCATATGCTACAAGTCAGGTGATTAATTACTTGATTAGGAAGTTGGCAATTGGAATTCTTGGAAACACTTGGAATCCTTGGAAACACTTGGAACATTTGGAATTCCTTGGAAACATTTGGAATTCCTTGGAAACATTTGGAAACATTTGGAATTCCTTGGACACAGTTGGAATGAAATTGGAAATAATCTTGGAAACAATTGGAATTACTTGGAAACATTTGGAATTCCTTGGAAACATCCTGGAAACAATTGGAATTATTTGGAATTCCAAGGACTTCCAAGGATTCCAAGGATTCCAAATGTTTCCAAGGAATTCCAATTGGAAAGGGTGGGGGACCGTAAAGTATTGCTGGAAAAGCTGGTTGCTTGATGTAGAGAGCAAGTGTATCTAACATCTTTGGGTAGTTTTGTTCTGAGAGATATGGGTGAGTAGCAACATCAGATATGACTCAGAGATACTGACCTGGCTTCACCACAAGCATGACCTGTGCCAGCGTTTTAGGTCCAGAGAGTGGGCCACTGTCATCTAATTCATCATCATCGTTCTCATTGTCGCTCGTATTCTCATTGTCGGGGCTGTTTGAGGTGCCATAAGGAAGGATTGGTGGCAAAGTGCCTGTGACGGCTGCCAAAGCATGTTGAGATAGCGTGCCTTCAAGCATGCCACAATTACGGAAGACACGACGCAATGCCGAGAGTTTGTCCAACCTGGATATGGTCACAACCATCTGAGGTAGTGCGTTAAAACGGCTAGAACGTCTCCAAGGCTCTTTCACTGCTGTAATGTGTCTACATTCAGTTATCAATGAGCAGATGCCATTAGGAGATGCAAAGAGCTCTATTTTTGAAATGTAATGATGAAGAGAATGTTGGTGGGGGAGAGAAATTGATGATTGGACACCAGTCGTGATGAAGATGTTCCTAAGTTCTTGGAATGGTGTTTGGTGTTGTGCGAATTCTTCTAGATCAGATGAAGTGATCACGTTGCAACGGGCAATGTAGCAGCACTCCATAAAAGCTGCAATGCATTCCACCATCTCCTCAGGAACTAAGCCTTTGACAGCAGCGAGATAAACCTAAATTGAGTCCTGTTAGAATAAATCGTGATTATTAACAAATTGGCAACCTTCATCAACGCTTTTGAGTCATCACCTGTCCACTGTGAGAAATCACGACCATCAGGGAAGCGTTGTAGGCCAGTAAAAGCAGGCACAGCAGAGATGCTGCATGGATTTTCATAATGTTAAACTGATAGAAAATAAAAAGAATAAGAAAGGGTTTACCAATGGTCAATTTCTTGGATATAATGTAATGCTCCTGCTGCCCCATGCGTTGCGATCAAGTATTCTTCAACCCAAGTAACGAGATGGTCCTTGAAAGTTCCTTTGATTAACTGATGTAGGTCTGGCGTCAAAAGCTTATGGATGTCTGCTTGTGGAAAGTGAGATGTAAAGGGCTGACAAATTTTCAGTGGTATGAATGAGAAATCAATTAAGAACTTACCACAACATCATCACTAACACCATAATTATTCCAAAGTATACCAGGATCAAAATTCTGAATAAGAAACTCAGTTTTTTGGTGTGAGCATAGATTAGCATGTGGATTATCCAAGTTATCAGGAGTGGCTTTGCATCTGACAAGAATTTCAGGGATATTCATTGCATTCAAAAAATGAACTCACACTGGACACCAGTTTTGAACAACCCCAGCCAGCCAGACTTGCTCTGGGTAATCTGCGATATATGGACCAAGAGAAAAGATAATACGTCGAAAATGTCCATCTGGACAGCACACAACCTCTGGTGTGGTCATTGATGGTTTTAACGACAAGAAAACACACATTAAACTTGTGTGATAGAGTTGGCGACAGAAAGTCTGAAATTCAGTCCATTTCCAATGTTTTTTGCTTGCTATAATACTTCGTTAGTATGAAATTCATGGAAAACTTAGGAACTTACTTTTTGGAATAGGAAGAAGTGTGACTGGCTCCATTCCCAGAGAACGTGAGCATCGTGCTGTATTGTCCATATTGCCAGCACCAACATAGACAGGATGAAACTCTTGATGCCCAGTTGCAACAGAAACTGTTGTTTTATCACTACCTGCAACAATTGGGATGAGCATAGATCCTCGGGCCAATGGATTGTCACGGATAATATCATTCTAACATGAAATAAGTGGATGAAAGCCCAGAAGAATGATAACTCTTACCGCTTCATCCCAAGCCCATGATCCAGACATCAGGTTTGACCACACACAATCCTTCTTTTCATTGAATTGCATGTAAGGGACATAGTTAAAATGGTCTTGGAGGTCGGGCAATGCGATCTGGCTGAGTAATACAATGCGTGGATCACGGAAGCAGAGTTCGTATGTTTTGAGCATCCATTTTGGTGGTGTTCCAGGTGGTAAAGGTCCAGTATATTTGAATTTGACCATTTTCCATGGCACTGGACCTTCTTTAATGGAGTTGATGGTTGTATACATTTCCCGTGCTGTTCTCCAGGGAATATCATCAGCGTCTCCACCAGCAAGAAGAGTCGACGCGAGCCAGTGATCTAATGCTTGATTAATCTGAGCCTCGGAACTTTGGAGCTCTGTAAAATGATAATCTGCAAACTCAAATGCAAGGCGATCCTGAAAAGGATTCCACGGATTTGATGCTGTCGCATCCACAGGATGTTGTGGAGGTGGTGGCGAACCAGGGGGCAAAGTATTTCCATTCTCGTCACAAGGAAGCGATGGTGAAGTTGAGTGAACACTTCAAAAATAGACCAACTTACCATTTAAATTGGGATGTGTAATGACTTTGAAAGCTTTTAAATGCTTCCTTTTTTCTTCAGCAGATAGATTAGCCTGATGCTTCAATCCGATATGCTTGCTGAGACCACGGAATGTGAGACAGGGTTTTCCACAGAATCCACAGTAGTGAGACATTATAACTGGTAAATATGTGGATAGGATACAATGAAGTTTGCTAGTAAATAGTGAGAAAAAAAAGTAAGAGCAGGACAATAAGAGGAAACAAACATTCAAGAAAACTATCGAAATAATTCCCCAAAAATCCCACCCTAACAATACAAATATTTCTCCTGACATGTCATCCCCAACACCTAGACTTAACAACTTATATCAATCATCTCTGAACAAAATCATTGAACGTCTCTGCTCACCCTGTTAAATCCTACAATGCCAGCTACTCATGCCCACACTGCCGCTAACACCATCCAAACCAAGTCCACACCAAAAATTCCTGAAGTAGGAAGCATCGAGTCCATTCCAGCCAGCCATACTTCAGCAAAGGATGATGAAAAGGCTACGTATAACACTACAAAGAAGTGAAACATTAGCAACATTCACAGTGATTCTGAGAGTGAAACACCAACTAAAAAGCCCCGAGAACAAGCCCGAGGAAGAGGTACTGGCCGACGTCAGCAGCGAAGGCAATCTGCCTCACCAATTACCCCACCTAAAGGACCACGCAAATGAACCAATGAGCATCTAGGCCTTATTGGGAAAAGAGGACGACGCACCAAAATGGAGGTTGCAGCAGAATGAGCTGCGAAAGAGGTTGAAGCCAAGGAAATGGCTACATCCAAAGCTAACGCAATTACGGATCTTGTCAACATAGAGCTGTATCAGGAACAGGAGGAAGCCATGCGGCATCGACAAGTTCTACGGCGCCAGCCAAGTGTCCTTGATGTTACAGCTGATAATAGTGGTGAAGAATTTGACTGGCGTTCTGTGGACAACGTGACCGAAACAGATGAGATGGATGTTGACAGTGACTGTAGTGACTCGACGCTCTCTGGCAATGAGCCTGCCACTACAGTGAAGCAAACAAAGGTAAGTACGAGTTCTCATCACTTTGAATAATTAAATATATACATACCAATAGGCGCAGAAGCCCAAGAGGGAGCTGCTCACTCAAGTCGCTCAGCAAAAGAATGTGGTTGTTATTGGTGGGCTAACCGATGGACATGCATCATCCGTCCGTCCAAAGTTTGGCAAACAGAAACTAGTAAGGACGGTTACAAAGGTAAGCATCAGTCAATAATACAGCACTCATTTAACCTAATGAATCTTGCATAGATTGTTGGGGTGGTCTCTGATGATAGCGAGACTGATACGCAAGCAATCAAAATGAAGCCTGGTTGAGGAAATGAGGTAAATGTTCGCTTACTAACTACATTTTTTCTTCTAACCCCTTTGATAGAACTCACACAAGGACATTCCTGCAGGCCCTGCCAATCCCTGACGCATTGCTGCCACTGCGCATTTCAAAACAACCATCATTCCAAAGGCTAGCAGCCACATTAAATATGAAACTATTGAGCCCCCTTCGGCTCTCATAATCCAAATTAATTCAGCAAAAAAAATCTCTGACTTACCCTTGTCCCTTAGCAATTCAAAGTTGATTAAACAATTCCAAGCAACTTGCTACTATGGGTGGATGACCTCCAGCGACCTCTTCAATAGATTCTCTTTGGAATCAGAACATCTCCTCAAGCTCGTTTGCGACTCATTTAGCAAGACATTTCTGGGTGTCCAATATGTACCCCACCACAAAAATATCTTCCATCAGACTGTAAGTGTAATAATTACTCTCTTCTCTACTACCTGCCAATCCGAGTCCTCACCTAATCATAGATCTATGATAACATTCAAACACACCGGTCCAACATTGCTCGTCATGCAATTGAGGCAGTCAAAGCTTATATTTCTGAATTATCAAAGGCCAAAATTAAGGAATGGGCAATTGAGATTTGTGCAGCTCATTTGGGTGAGTTGATTTATGCAGAACCATGCCCACCTGGATATAGCCTGGTCAAAGGAGCATCAAACTTCAAGGTGAGGCTCTCGAATTTTGTCGCAATTGAGATAATGATACTGGACTTACTTTTCACTTGTTTTCCCCTAGAAACCAAAAGGCTTGCTTATGACGCCATTTGTAATCAACCTAGCTAAACCCTTCCTCAAGTACATGGAACAATCTCTCCTCGATTATGGCCATCCATGTGGGCTTATTGCAATTATCCTCGTTGCTGTAAGTCCTGTGTTTGTTCCTGCTCTCTGTCATAATACTCAATGACGCAGTTGGAGTGTGCTGTCCAGGCATTTGAAACAAGTGGTGAATTTGAAGAACCGGGGACATTCAATTCTAACTACAAGGCTCTCCTTACTGAGTATCTTGAAAGCATGGACACATTCAACAAATGGGACGGCTTCTATTGTTGGAATAATTCACAGCTAGAACAGTTGAATTGTAAGTCTCAACCTTTTTGATAAAAAGTTGAGACTTGTAGTAAGCAAAACTCCATCACTAAAAGAATGTGATTATGTAATATGAGAAATAACTCGAACAAGAGATAAAAGAAAATGATAAGATAAATAACAATCAACGGAATGATACTCGCACAAATTCAACACTCCCCCTTGAGTGAAACGCCGTTGATGCCCAGAATCGTGTGCGTGATTGTCATGTGATGACGAATGTGCTGATCGCGTTATTGATTACACGATGAGGCTTCTTGTTGTTTCCAAAACTGAGTTTGAATACCTCACTTCTCTAACTCTCCCAATCCCAGTCCTTTGACGAACTGTACAAATTTCGGTCTTGCCAACACTTTAGTAAAGATATCTGAAATGTTTTCATCAGTTGGTATGTAGGATATTTCAATCTTCTCGTCTTGGACAGCTTCCCTGATGAAGTGATATCGAAGATCAATATGCTTCGTCCTCGAGTGAAATTTATTATCCTTAGCCAATGCGATGGCCCCTTGATTATCACAGTTCATCGGAATAGGCGCTGGTGAGCATCCTCAAATTTCATTCACAAAACTCTGCATCCATAACGCTTCCTTTGTAGCGTGTGTCAGCACTATGTATTCAGCTTCCGTACTTGACAGCACAATTATGTGTTGCTTTTTCAAGCTCCAAGATATCGCACTATCGCACACCAATACTGATTGGTAGCGTGAGAACAAAGCTTAAAAGTTGCCATCATGAAAATAAGCGGACTTTGAATTCACTTACCTATTTCGGAAGCAGCCCTGAATCGCGTTCCTGGTCGACAAAATCATTCGTTCGACATTAACATCCTCATCGCTCATCATATCCTCAATGTCTTCCACTATGTTGTCTATCATTTACACTATCAACATGCTCCTTAACATCTACCATCCATTCGTTCCTTGGCTAGCGATTCAACAAAGCGATCACTCTACTATTTGCATCGGTCATCGGCTCACATTTGATCGCATCTATGGCCCATCATTTCAAGAACGGCCCGTTTATGGACGCATCAGCTACATTTCCCATTATGTCAAAGGCTTTGTCATCGTTGTTGTGGCTATGGACCCACAAGTCTTTGCCTCAGCTATCTATCTTGCCATACCATGCTCCTGGATCACACTCAGTCCCCTATCCTCACTCATCTACCTCTTATCTTATCACTCACTGCCAAAACCATCATTCACGTGGTACCTGAAGCCTTCCCACCCTCTTTATGACAATTTAGGAAGTCCAGAAGGATCACGACTAAGCAGGAATTGCAGATGAATCAGCAGCAGAGGATTATTCTCGCAGAGTGTCAAGTGTTATCAAGGCTGCGCGACATGGGATCATGGGCAAGTAGTATTTTCTCGGGAACAAGGCTGCGCCTTTCAAGTGTTGACTCAGGACCTTTCACATTTTTGACATGACCACACGCCTATGGAGTTGATATATTTTTGCTATTGGACTATGTACACTGCCTTCTCTTCTTTTCTCTCGCACTTTGACACTTTACAGATTCTTTTATTGTTCCTTTTTCTTTTCCATTGTTCTTTTCTTCTCGCAGCTGTCCTCTCTTCATCATTCTTCCTTTGACAGCGCATACTTCTTTCTTTTTTATTGTTCTACATAGCCTCATCCTTAGGGTATAAATACTGCTCTTTTGTACCAGGATAGGTAGTTCAGTTCAATTCATTCTTACCCCCCAACAATCATCATCTCAGTGGAATTCCAGTGAATTCCTTCCTCAAGTTCGCTTTTTTTACTCCTTTACTGTCAATCCATCTCTCTACTGTTATAGTCTTACTGAAGACTCTATCATCCACATCCTCATCCTCTACTCCCTTCGCTTTTTCAGCCCTTTTATCTGTCACTGTCCTCTACTGTCAACCACTATAGTCTCACCAAAGACTCTTCCTTGATCATCCTCATCCTCCTCTACTCTCCCTTAACCAAGTGTGCTTACTAGTCTCTGGTTATACCTTCCCTAAACGAACACAGGGGGATATTCTGACCTAAAGTCTGGTCCAGTTCCCTCTGGTTGGTGTTTAATAACAACACAAAAAATGATTTATAGTGCCTCGATCGAAGTGAAAACAATACCCCAAAGTCGAGTGTCGATGTTTTTGACTCGCCCAGTCTGCATCGCAATACCCTTCAACTACCTTGTTTGATTTGCCACCAAAGGTAAGCCAATAGTTTTTCGTGGCTCCTAAATATGTTATGACCTGTTTCAATCCTTCCCAGTGAGCTGGTCCCGGGTTTTGAATGAATTGAGATAAGATCCTGACTGCATACGCTGCATCGGGTCGCGATACAACAACTGGCCATAATACACTCCCGATAGCTTCGCTATACAGCACACCTTGCATTCACAAAACTTGGTTCATCGACGATGGGCATTGATCAACTGAGTATTTGGCACCCGGATCCATGGGTGTACTGACTGGTTTGGCATTGGTAAGTCAAAAATTTTCAACTATGCTTTCGATATATGCATGTTGATTGATGGAAATCATTCTAGCAGTCCTGTTTCGTCTAATTTCAAAACCCAAAAACCAACCAATAGGTCCGTTGTCCATAATATCCCAATGCTTTTTGATCTGTGCCTTGAATGTTTCAGCATCAACCTTTCGTTTTGATGTTACAGCCATGTTGTTGGTCGCTACAGCTACGATCATATGTTCTTCACCAGAACGTCGGTAGAATACCAAATGATCAGCTGCCGAGCGCTTAAATCCCAGGTCATCGATAAAAATTCTGCTCATCTCAATGTACCATCCTCTCCCTGCCTGCTTTAGTCCATACAACCCCTTTAACAACCTCAAGACCTTTCCTTCCTGACCCGGTTTCAAAACTCCACACAGCGGTTCATATAGACAGTTTCCTTAAGAGGCACATTCAGATAGGCACTCTTTATGTCGACATGCTCTATTTCCCAGTCCTGTTCTGCGGTGTTTGCAAGAACCGCATGTACTGTTGGCATTTTTGCAGCTGACAAGAACGTCTCCATATAGTTTACTCCTTCCACTTGTTTGTGACCACCAGCCACGATTCGGAGTCGGTAACTCTGTATTTCACCATTAGGTCCACCTTTTACCCTTAAAACTTCACCACAAGGGATCGCAACATGACCTTTTGGTAAGTCTTCCACTACCCATGTCTCAAATTTTTTGAGCTGACTAATTTCATAGTTCAGCGCTTGCCATTTCTCTGCATCAAGTCCTCGTAATGCTTCGTCAAGTGAACGGGGATCGGAGGGATGAGAGCTGACAAGAGTAAAATCTGGAGGCAACAAGCTAAGTGGTTCATCATCATCAACCATATGATCTGACGACATGATTTCAGGAGTTGGATCGTCGTAATAGACCATGGCGGCAGTCAAACCATCATTCATGGCTTTGTAGGCTCCTTGTGGTTTTTGTGGACGACGTCCACGTCCATACACTTGGTTATTTGCATCATCCGTGGGTTCAGGGATAGGTTCTGGTATAGGCTCGACTATGGGTTGATCTACATGATCTTGTTGAGAATTATCTGGCTCGTTTTCAGTTTGAGCTTCATTGATGGGTTTGATACCAGATTTTTCAATGTTTTCAACAGTACTTGGAGATTGGTGGATGATTTTACCCTTCTCCCCCTCAGCCAGTATATCTCCATGGACATCAAAGCTTTCATTGGTACATACATCATTTTCATTAAAAACAACATTTCTTTCAACAGTGATTGACCGTTTTTCAGGCCAGTAGATTCTGTATCCTTTTGATTCGGAGTCATATCCAAAAAATGTCCACGTTGTGCTCGCGCGTCTAGTTTTCCAGCTTGCAAGTCTTTTACGTATGCCGCTATAAATCGTTGTTTGTGTTGTTATTAAACACCAACCAGAGGGAACTGGACCAGACTTTAGGTCAGAATATCCCCCTGTGTTCGTTTAGGGAAGGTATAACCAGAGACTAGTAAGCACACTTGGTAAAAAGAGAGGAGAGGAGGATGAGGATGAACAAGGAAGAGTCTTTGGTGAGACTATAGCGGTTGACAGTAGAGGACAGTGACAGATAAAAGGGCTGAAAAAGCGAAGGGAGTAGAGGATGAGGATGTGGATGATAGAGTCTTCAGTAAGACTATAACAGTAGAGAGATGGATTGACAGTAAAGGAGTAAAAAAAGCGAACTTGAGGAAGGAATTCACTGGAATTCCACTGAGATGATGATTGTTGGGGGGTAAGAATGAATTGAACTGAACTACCTATCCTGGTACAAAAGAGCAGTATTTATACCCTAAGGATGAGGCTATGTAGAACAATAAAAAAACAAAGAAGTACGCGCTGTCAAAGGAAGAATGATGAAGAGAGGACAGCTGCAAGAAGAAAAGAACAATGGAAAAGAAAAAGGAACAGAAAAAGAATCTGTAAAGTGTCAAACTGTGAGAGAAAAGAAGAGAAGGCAGTGTACATAGTCCAATAGCAAAAATATATCGACTCCATAGGCGTGTGGTCATGTCAAATATGTGAAAGGTCCTGAGTCAACACTTGAAAGGCGCAGCCTTGTTCCCGAGAAAATACTACCTGGCCATGATCCCATGTCGCGCAGCCTTGATAACACTTGACACTCTGCGAGAATAATCCTCTGCTGCTGATTCATCTGCAATTCCTGCTTAGTCGTGATCCTTCTGGACTTCCTAAATTGTCATAAAGAGGGTGGGAAGGCTTCAGGTACCACGTGAATGATGGTTTTGGCAGTGAGTGATAAGATAAGAGGTAGATGAGTGAGGATAGGGGACTGAGTGTGATCCAGGAGCGTGGTATGGCAAGATAGATAGCTGAGGCAAAGACTTGTGGGTCCATAGCCACAACAACGATGACAAAGCCTTTGGCATAATGGGAGATGTAGCTGATGCGTCCATAAACGGGCCGTTCTTGAAATGATGGGCCATAGATGCGATCAAATGTGAGCCGATGACCGATGCGAATAGTAGAGTGATCGCTTTGTTGAATCGCTAGCCAAGGAACGAATGGATGGTAGATGTTAAGGAGCATGTTGATAGTGTAAATGATAGACAACATAGTGGAAGACATTGAGGATATGATGAGTGATGAGGATGTTAACGTCAAACGAATGATTTTGTCGACCAGGAACGTGATTCAGGGCTGCTTCCAAAATAGGTAAGTGAATTCAAAGTCCGCTTATTTTCATGATGGCAACTTTTAAGCTTTGTTCTCACGCTACCAATCAGTATTGGTGCGCGATACCGCCACTCCAAACTCCTTGATACCACCAAGGTAAGGTTTCTTCTTATTTATCATTTTGTATAGTGTTTTGCCATCTAATGATCGTGTTGGAGTTCAATTTTGCAGCCACGTTGTATGCTTCATTGCTTCTTCCCATAGAAAGCGGGGTAAACCAGATGAGAGCAATAATGCTCGAGCTCGTTCGGCTCACATACACATGCCTCTTTCAGCTATGCCATTTTGGGGTGGAGAGTCGTGCATGGTAAGTTCTCGTACTGTTCCTTTTTCATTTTGATGACAAATCATTTCATTTGACAGGAATTCTCCCCCTCGATCGGAACATACTATCTTTATGCGATTTCCAGTTTGGGTTTTGACATATGCTTCATCCTGTTTATAGGATTTGAAAGTTTCACTCTTTTTCTGCTGGAAATAGAGCTTGGTTTCTCGGGTTGCATCGTCGATGCGCGCTGCTACGTAGCAATTACCGTTTAGGCTTTTCACTGATGCAGGTCCCCACAGATCCCAGTGGACCCTGTCACCATACTTTATCACTCAAGTTTCAGATTGTTGTGGATACGGCTGCCTTGCTGACTTAGCTTTGGCACAGGCTTCGCAAAACTTGATCTTTGAGTCGTTGTCAAGGTCAATACCGGTAATGAACCCTTTTGAAACCGCGTGCTTAATAGCAGCTGAAGATATATGTCCTAACTTTTGATGGGCTTCGTTTATGCTCATTTTATGGGAAGCTATGTTGGCATGATGGATGTTTTTGGATGGGTTTGGAGCTGGAATAGGATAGAGGTTGTTCACTCGAGGTATGGTGGAAATGGTGCATCCATCCTGTTGCTTAATCGTGCACATACCCTTATGGAACGTTACCAGACATCCAGCCTTTTCCAACCTGCTGATTGATATCAGGGTAAAAGCTAAATCAGGTGCGTGTATTGCGTTCTTAAACGTCGTTTTGGTCCATGATGAACCATTTGGAAGTTCTAAAAGCATATCACCCATTCCAATTGCTTTAACTGTTTGTCCATCTGCTGTGGTAATTTCGCAATCAATAGGATGATAATTGGTGAATTTGGACCGATCCGGCGAGTAATCACTGCTGGCTCCACTGTTGACACATCCTCCGACTTTTGGCTTTGAGGCTGGGACGGAGTTCACAACATCGACATAGTCCGATGTACAGGTGAACGTGAAAAGTGCATTGTCTTCGTCATCTACTGCAATAGTTGCTGTTTCAACCTTCTTGAACTTCTTTTGTCTCGGGCCTTGCCCTTCCTTGCCACCTCCTTTTGACCAACAATCCGGAGCTCCATGTCCTGGTTTTCCGCAATTTCCGCATGCATCGTTTGAATCAGCATGGGAGTGTTTTTCAAACTTTTTGTGCTTGCCATGTCAATTTCTTCCACCTTTCTTCGTGTGGGCAGCTAATGTGGATTCAGCATTCTTGCCTCGTTCATCATTGATGATGTGATGCTGCGCTTCCTCAATGATGAAGGATATCAAATCATCGGTTTTCATCTGTTGTGATTGACCTCCTGAGAGGTTGCTAGCTCGTTTGGCTGCCGTGATAGTTTGAAGGGTTGGTCGGTAGGATTCAGGTAAGGACGACATCACAATGATGTTGAATCGAGTTTCGGATAGTGATGACCCCATTTTTAGGAGATTATCTTGTCGCTGAAGCATTAATTGAAAATGCTGCTTCAACTCTATGAGGTGAGTCTTCGAATCTTTGTTTTCATTTAGCTTCATGCTCGACAATTGGTCCTCTGCATCAAGGATGTACAGGGTACTCTTCGTCGTCGCGTCGGCTTTGACAATCTTCCACATGTCCTCAGCTGAGGTCAAGCTCTTTATTTTTGCACCGAGACGTGGAGAGGTGGTGGAAAGAATGATATGCTGAGCTAAGTACTCGCGTTTCTCAAATTCCATGATTCTGATTTCTTTCATTTCAATCTGTTCTTCCGTTGCAGACGTTGTTCGATCCGCTAGGACCGCAACTCCACCCACTATCGCAAATAGGGTTACCGAAGTTCAGTCCAGAACTGATTCAAGAACCACAAACCGACTGAACCGAACCGACGGTTTGGGTTCAGTTCAGTCCAGTTCTGGTTTCAACCTGTCGGTTCAGTTCTCGGTTCGGCACAAATCTTTTTTTTGAGAACTGGGTTCAAACCAGTTCAAACCAAACTTTCTGCCAATAATTTTCTCTAATTTTTTCGTGCAGAATTGACCCTAAAAACCATCAAGTATTGTCGTTAGGCACTGGCCCGACGTTTTGGGAGTCAGAGTTTGAATATTTTCATTGCTTACTATGTTCGGAACCATTCACAACCCCATTCCCACCACCACTAGCTAACAAACACAATGCCAACGACACCAGCAACACCAGGCAACACACAAGGACCACAATGCCAAGCACAACGACCATGACGGCCGTTATATTGGGCCACCATGTCACTGCGGCCACCAGGTCCACTACCGACGACATTGACCCATCGCCACCTTGAATGACAATAAGAACCATTACCACTACCACTTGCACCTTGCACCTTGCACCTTCACCTCGCCACGACCCCTGTTAGACACCCTGCCCCTATTTTAGACACTGGTTGCTGTAGCGACCCCCCCCCCCCCCTCAACAGGGGGTCCTTCCTTATTCTCTATCAATGTACAACACCCCTCACCACCCTCGCTACCTACTACAACTATTAATTACCATCCAAGACCAAAAGGTATTTTAATGCTTTCTTTTGATTAATCTTATTAATGACCTCATTATCAGGCTGTCAAAAAATTTTGCCTGTTTGCAGATGAAATTCTTCTGAAACTGAGGAACAAGCAATACTCAGACTATCAACTCAAAGAAGATGAGTGGAAATTGCTGAGCCTTATTATGGAGGTTCTTGCAGTGAGTTTCTTCAATATCTTAATACTTATATTCTGATCCATAATTAGGAGCCATGTGGAGCCCAAGCCTCTTTCTCTTCAGAAACTCAGTCAGTTGCATGGAAGACAATTCCAATTCTGGAGTTACTTCAAACACATTGGGAAATTATGTATGATACACCAAAATTTTTGCCTGTTGCTGATGCTCTTAAATGTGGCTTGGAGAAGTTACAGAAATGGTATAAGACTATTGATGAAAGTGATACCTACTTCATCTGCCTTGGTGAGTTTTTTTCTTCCATAAAATAGGTTTTATTCCTCATTTATTTTCCAGCCTTGCATCCTTCAATCAAGCTTGAATATTGTATGGATAAATGGGATAAATCATATTATGATGCTGGATATTCTGCTCTTGAACATGTTGTATGTGTACTCCTCATCAATGAACATATCAACACTGACTTTTAACAAGTTTGACACATATTATAAACCACCTAAGAAGCCAAAAACATCAACCTCAACATCAGAAGTCAAGGGCCAAGGTTAGCATTAATCTTTATTACTTATGTATTGATCTAAGTCCTTTATAAAGGTGCCAATAGTTCCTTCAATGGATATGGCTCCAACTGGATACTTTCATCCCTCAAGAGGTCTGCTTTGGAAAATGATGTAGGTCAGAATCCTAGGAAGGAGCTTCTGGACTATATCAACAGTCCTCTTGAGCCTGGGGATGGGTTGAACCCAGTGAAGTGGTGGGGGGTATGTTGTTATTATTTTACATCTTCTTTCTCTAATTCAAGTTTCACAGTATCACTCAAGACAATACCCTACCTTGTCTTGCATTGCCCGTGACTACCTTGCTATACAGGGGTCATCAGTTGCTTCTGAGAGAGCCTTCTCTGCGGCAGGTTTAGTTGGCACTCTACAGCGTACACATATAGATCCTACAGCCTTTGGGAGGGTTCAGATCCTCAGAGATGCTTACAGAACTAAATTCTTAAATGTTTCTGATGATGATGCTTCTCATGAGGCTGTAGAGATCATAGAAATTAAATAGTTGGGTACTTATTGACTATATACTCAATAAAATTGACATTTGTCAATTTACATATGGTTCAGTGGTTCGAACTGGTTCTTGAACTGAACTGAACTGTGAGAACCGGTTCAGAATGGTTCAGTTCAGTTCAGGTTCAGTTCAGGCAAAACCTAAATGGTTTGGTTCATGGTTTGGGCAAAAGGGAGGGTGAACTGAACTGAACCGAACTTTGGTAACCCTAATCGCAAATGGTTTAGGCGCTATAGCGGTACCCTCCACATGTCTCCAAAGTCCCTTCGAGCCCATTGCTTTCTGTATTCTCGGTTCGTAATCCGCCCAATTGCTTCCGTCGTCACGGAGCTTTGGTATTGCTAGATTCGTCGAGTCGGAACTAGGGTTTAAAGATAGGCTAGACATTTTGTCCTCAGGGCCCATAACCTGTTGGAATAATTCGCAGCTAGAACAGTTGAATTGTAAGTCTCAACCTTTTTGATAAAAAGTTGAGACTTGTAGTAAGCAAAACTCTGTCACTAAAAGAATGTGATTATGTAATATGAGAAATAACTCGAACAAGAGATAAAAGAAAATGATAAGATAAATACAGGGTTTTGCATAATATAATGAACACTCGTTTTTTTTTGTGGCGGTCACGTGTGAGCTTTCCCACATCCAAACAAAGTTGATCTTATCAACTGATCAATCTGGCTCAGCCTCAATGAACTCACTCACCCTTCCAGACACATCCTATCCTCTCGTAAACTCAGAAATATGTTCCTATAGCTGTCCACCACATATAATGCTACTTTCACCATTTTTTTGCCTGTTGGACCCTATGCAAGATCACCCTTGATATCAAGACCACATGTCTGCCTCACCCCTCATCCTGAACCTTTGGATTGATATCATTACATGTATCGTTCAGTAGCATCTGAGTTAGCTAGATATTAAGAAGACATTGTGCTGTGCATGCAAAAACCCCAAAATTTCGCTTGCTCGAGGTATCAAAACTGACCTGGAGAGCTTGACCTGGTTTTCATCCAAATAAATGGTGGGCTCGATTTTCAGTAGGGAATAAATATAAACTCGGTCCTGCTCGTCCAGGAGATGTGGACGGCCTGGATAGTAACGGAAGGGATTGACCGGTGTACCGTAATAATTATGATATGTTAAAATGTTTGCGATAGTTCCTATCGAGCATCCTGCAAGATCTTCCAGCTTTTGGTATGTGTAACCGTGGTCACTCCGCCATCTTACAATTCTATCACGTAGATCTTTTGAAAGGTGAGGAGCCATCGAGCGTGGGGAGTCGCAGTGTCTGAATCATATCTAACTGATCAAAAATCCCCGATATGGCCTTTGTTTGGCTGTGGGAAAGCTCACACGTGACCACCACAAAAAAAAACGAGTGTTCATTATATTATGCAAAACCCTGTAACAATCAACGGAATGATACTCGCACAAATTCAACATCTATGTGGCATGTGACTTTGTTCGAAAACGTCGCAATTCAGGCCTGGGCCATGGAAGTCTTGATGCAGATATGTCCCAAATCGACATTGGACGAAGGGCCCTTAACTTTAGCAGCAGCCCCACTAGAGCATAAATGATGACTTTCTAACTTTACAATAGTTTACGAAATTTCTAACTTTACATTACTTTACAAACTTTCTATCACTTTTTGGACTTTCTCAACTTTATAATTGATATTTACGTCCTGACTTTTTAGAATTAGGGTCAGTCCAAACGACTTTGAACTTTTTCACTTTTCTGACTATATAACAACTTTATAAAGCTAAAAAATAAATTTGCCTTTTTGCTGATGTTGGTGGAATGAAAGATGGTGGACAGACTGTTGAGATATGGCGAGTAGATCTCGTTCATTCGTTTTTATTTATCTTTATCTTTTGATCTATCGAGTCCCTGAGTGAGATTACATAATCACACTCAGTTATTTGCTTTGTGTTTTTATTTAGGAGTCTCAACTTTGTATTGAAGTTGAGACAGTGAGTAGTATACCAATTTACTATAATAACACATTCACTAATATCATTTAGATACACATTCATTTTAGGTATTTATTTTATACCAACTACTTCAACTTTGTATTGAAGTTGAGACAATACACATTCATTTTAGTTCTAGCTGTGAATTACTTCAACACAGACCTTGCAAGGCGTTCACAGTAGGAGCGCACAACCCGACCAGCTAAGTAGATGCTGACACGAGGTTCGACTCGAGGTCCTGACTCCAATGCCAGTGATTGTTGGAATATTAATTTCATAATACAAACAGTTTCATTCCTATCTCCAATTATGCAACAATAGCGTATGATTTATGATTGTAGTTAAAAAACCTT
>MU130477.1:306618-466954 GCA_015039465.1 Phlegmacium glaucopus | reverse complement strand
TGTTGGAATATTAATTTCATAATACAAACAGTTTCATTCCTATCTCCAATTATGCAACAATAGCGTATGATTTATGATTGTAGTTAAAAAACCTTTATTTGCCCGTTATAGTAATACAAAATATGTCCTTAAGCTGGTAGTTTACAGTTTGTACCTCACGCGTTTACCTCCCAAAAATTCTATTGTCGCCCTCATCTTATCGTTGCCTCGAGCCTTTCAACATAAATGCGTGACCCCATTGTCTCTACCTTCACTGGTGCCTCTCGAGCACTTACCCGATCTTGCCTAAGGAGGCCGAATCCCTATTTGCCGAATCTGTCATCGTCGTCGTTCCTGCTTGCTGTAGCCGAATAACAGTTGTCGTCGTTGCCACCGGGGCCAAATCTGAATTGTCGAGTGCCGTCATTTGTTATTGTTTGCTGCCATCACCATTATTAACCGAATATGCCTGCCAAATAGTGATGTGCCGGTTTGGGCTCGAAGCCCTAAGCCGGCCCAAGCCGAGCCTGAGCCGTGTTCATGGCTTGAGGCGGCCTGGGGCTCAGGCGTCAATTTTGCTAAGCCCAAGCCGTGGGCCTGAGCCGCGGCCTGAAACTTGTGTAAATGCATGCCAAACAATGCATTTAATTAAGAGACTCAATAGAAAAAGATCCACTTCCTTGAAACTGATTTCTTTTCACTTATATAATTGCTGTAACTGCTTGCTGCGCTCGCAATTTCGGCTCTAGGGTGAAAGGCCCGGACAAACAAATACAAATTTTAAGCATGTAAATTCGTATCAGCAACTTTCTTGAATGCCCTATATATCTCCCTATTGTTCCTCATTCCCTTACATTTTGTCCTTTCTGCTCTTTCCCATATTGTCGACGATCCCACTCAACCACACACGACATTTTCGAGCCCACTATCGTACCAGTTCTGGTCCATAGCTCATCGTCGCCATCGAACATCATCCACAGCAGCGAATTCGTGTTCGCTCGTCGTCTCTGTGGTGTCTAACAACCACGCTCTCAACTTGTCACGGCTGGAACAGGTTCGTGACTTCATGTTGGATGATCTTAAAATAGCTAAGCAGGTGATATGTGTGGGTGGCCGCGTTGCAGCCGGTGGTCTCCTCACTGTATGCACCACAACCGAGGGAATACAAGGTAGGTTGTACTACTACATGTAATATGCAATTAAATGTTTAGATAATGCAGTAAAGTAGTTTCTGTAGCCAGAAGCCACGGCTCAGGCCCAAGGCTCAAGGCTCGGGCTTGAATTCTGCCAAGCCTGAGCCCTCGAAAGCCGAGCCTAAGCCGAGGCTTTCAGGCCGAGCCGGGCCCGCACATCACTACCGCCAAAACCAATTTTGATAAGCTTACCGATGGAAACTTTCATGAGTGGAAAATCTATATGGAAGCTATGTTAACAAGAAAGGATTTATTGGATTATGTCAATGGAACAAAGAGACACCCTGGGGGGACTGAAGGCTCGAAAAAGGTTAGAGATTTCTATCGAAAACAATCGGAAGCCCGAGCAGAAATTATTCTCTGTGTCACACCATCCCAACTCACTCACTGCCGTGATCCGGACCCTATGATAATCTGGACCAGCCTCATCACTATCCATCAATCCCGTGGTCGCTCGACCATCATTGCTTTACGTCGCTGTTTTCACCATCTTCATCTCGAACGCACCAAAACCATGTCTGCTTATGTTGCCCGCGTCCGCCATACTGCCTTTTTACTTGAAGAAGCCGATGTTAAAGTCAGTGATGATGATATTATATTGGCCATCACATCTGGACTTCCCCATTCGTACGACCCTTTCCTCATATCACTTGATGCCACATCCGATCTCGATTACACCCTTCCTCTTGTTATCGCACGGCTAGTAAATGAATACCAGCGTCAACATTTTTCCCACCATCACACACGCCAGCAGCCGACAACTTCTGACCAAATTGATGAAGCGATGGCCGTCACAAGTTCCACCCCACACCAGCTCATGCATATCACATGCTTCAAATGCGGAAAAAAGGGCCATTATCATGCCAATTGTCCCGCTGAGTCTGCGGACAAACCCTTAAAAATTGAATATGCTAATTTTGCCGAAGAAAATGACTCCGAAATTGATGAAGCATTTTAGGCTTCCGGGGGTATATTTTTTATGGTCATTTCACTGTTTGCGGGGGTATGTTGGAATATTAATTTCATAATACAAACAGTTTCATTCCTATCTCCAATTATGCAACAATAGCGTATGATTTATGATTGTAGTTAAAAAACCTTTATTTGCCCGTTATAGTAATACAAAATATGTACTTAAGCTGGTAGTTTACAGTTTGTACCTCACGCGTTTACCTCCCAAAAATTCTATTGTCGCCCTCATCTTATCGTTGCCTCGAGCCTTTCAACAGTGATACTGTACCATTTCATTCAGTTCGGCAGTCACGCGTCACGCCGACTTTTTTTGACCCCGGATTTATTTTATTTTCGATTTATCCGATTTCTCAAAAGTGCAAAAAGGTCGTGTGACTGCCGAATTGAGTGAGGTAGTACAGTACCAGTGGCGCAGGACCACAGGCATGTTGGGGGGGGGAGAGGAGGGGGGGGGGAGGAGACAAGGGTCATTGAAGGAACCGGAGTAATCTTAAATCAGCTCCATTCAACGAATCACCTGTGACCTGCTGAACCAAATAAAATGATGATTATAAATTTGATATGTCGAACGTCTCGGTGCATCTCCATCTATCAAACCCGATAGCTGGTAAGTCTTTAGTTCTTATATTTGGAGGATATGAACATACCATTTTTTGGCGATCTTTGATATCAACCGAGTTGTTTGCAATGTTGAATTGCCCTCCAGTAATCACAAAGTCATGAGCATACGGGAAGAGGTCTATAATCCATCATTAAGGACGATGCGGACGGCACCCATACATAGAATATACTCACGGGAATTAGACATTGATGCAACACAATCAAGAGTTTTCTATGATGATCTTGCTCAATGCCTATAGGGTCTCCGTAGAAAAGTACATCATACCTTGAAGTTCTGGAAGGACGCTTCTATTTGTTGGGCAAGATCATGTGCATCGCTGGATACGAGTTCTTTGGACCGCGCCTTAGTGCGGACATCACAAAGAATTCTAGGTTGAGCACTGAGTCAGAAATAAGAGATCCAGAGCAAACATCACGTACGATGAATATGCCTCGAGGCAGTTGTATATCGGCTCGGAAGGAAAAACCTCGACGCGGTGCGATTTAATTTCCGTCCATAGAGATTCAGACAACTCCGATACGCGTCTTAGAGGTTCAGCGGCGTGATTCTGTTCCTGATAGGTCGAATATCATGAATAAAAAGTAAACACGAGAGTGGTTAGGAGAGGAATTACCGTTGCTGCCTCAGCAATCTCATTCGATGCTACTAGAATCACTGCGACTGTTTCAATTGTTCTGCCAATGAGGATGATGTCTTCAAGATGGGATCCATCTCCAGAATCTGGGCGCTTTTTCCGGTGTTTCATACGACCTCGCACCGGAGACGCCATTATTATGGTGAATGATGAGAGGAGTTGGGAGGCGGATGTTGTGGAATATTTCTGTTGAACAAGGGTCGTTATATATGCTAGAGACGGCCGCGCGTCTGACGCGGAGGTGCGGCATTTTCTGAGTATTTACTGCCTCAAGAATCTTCTGGAATATATGAAGCTAATATACCTGCCTCACCGCAGCCAGTTTACAGATATGCTTATGCTTGAGCTAGCATAGCTTTCCATAAGGCGCGGGTTCTGCAGGTCCTTAAAATTAGATGGGAAAGAGAAAAATCGGTAGATATCGGGGCATGTCCGAGATATCAGTGTTTTTAGCTCTCTCCTCAGACGGCGTCCTTCTTGGCGGAGAGCTACTATTACTAAGGCTCTCCACGAGTGCGGATGACTCGTGAGTGGATGCTAGTACTTTGCAGGTTTACGATCCGCGAATTCGGATCAGCATATTATTATACCCTGTCCTTGTCTCAGAGGCTGGGCATAATGAGACACGCAATACTGTGTATACTGACTGGTCTAAGTGGGTCATTGCCTTCAGCACGGCAGATCCGAGTTCTGTCAGATCAGTGTCGAACAGATATCTTACACTTATCTGCATATCCCTTGTAACGCCATGACTTTTATTTTCGAGTTGATCCAGGGAAATGCAGTTGTGGGTAAATGGCGCTCCTCCAGTCGACTGGAAGCTTTCTGACTGAATTCCTAGGGCTCTGTAGATGACGCCTGTTAGATTCGAGAGATTTGGTACAATGAAAGATGGCGGACAGACCTTACAAGCTTGGACTTTTGGTTTGATAGGCAGCACTTCGGCTGAAAATTGCCTTCACAGTGCAAAGATCTGACGACTATTCCGAAAAAGCCGACCGGCTGAACCCGCACGAATACCCGTTCTCTGAACACTTTTGTGATAGAAGAAATAGTGCATCACAGAATTCCGATTCACACACTGAATGCTATTGACCATAAAGCCAACCGTCACTGAACGTACTGAACGTCTTCTCCCCGTCGCAAATCCAAACTACTTTATCCAGGAAGGTCGATGATGACAGAGTGGTAAGAGGGAATGTATCGCGCGAGAGTATGAATTGTGCAATTATCAGACACGTCTTCTCTATGAATAAGCAGGCCCCTGGCATCAGACACCAATATGCAATAGCTCTCGACTCGCAATCTCCAGCCTTTCCAACTTCTTCTGCAAGTCCACCCTTCTATCGGATATCTGGGGGCTCTCCTGCGCCAATTCCCTGCAGATTCTAGTGCCCTCTGACCCATTGATGCCTAGGTTAGAATACAATGCGCGAAGTAAATCGCGCTCGGCCCCTTGAACGAGCTCACGATCAATAGCCAGTGGTACGTTATCGGTGAAGCGCTTGTATGCCACTGATTATGGGAAGAGTTTATCAGAAAATCTCACAAAGAAGGAAAAGGTGGGAACAAACCCTGGAAATATGCCCTCACGTCGGCCATGATCGTCAATGCAGGCTCCATTCTATCGGGAGGCAACAGCTTGGGCAAATCTTCAGCTTTGATACCAGACATCCCGACTTCTGCCAATCCTGCCAAGACCTTGGCTATTCCAGTCACTGGCGGTTGCTGGCTTGGGTTCCCTTTTCCGCTCGAAGAGAAGTTGGCGACACCAGGGGTAGGGGGAGTATACTGGTCAATCATGTTGGCAAGCTCGGAGCGTTCGTACTTTTCGCGAGATCCTTTATAGTGTGCCAAAAACTTACTCTTGTAGTTGGAGAGATAGTGTGTATTCAAGGAGAAAGGCCGGTCTTCGATTTCGAGCAGCCAAGAGACCTTGGCTTCAGCACGGTCAACACTCTGCTTGATGTGTTGTTGGATGATGGCTCTGTATTCAGATCAATATCTTGTTGAGCACTGTAAGATGAAAAATACGCACTTTATACGTTGCTCAAGGTGGCCTTGCCCAAATTCATGGAAATGTTTGTGTACGAGTTTTTTGACATGTTCCAAGATCGCATTATGAACCGGTCTTGCATAGGACAATGGCAGGTGCATGCCATTCCTCGATGATACGTTCAATAAAGGTTTTTTGAACAACGAACGGGTAGTTTCCAGGCAATTCGCGTGTGCAAGCGCTACAATAAGATCAAGCATGATGTCGAGGATATGATAAATGATATGCAAAACCACTAACCGACGGGCCCTCTCCATAACCTCGTCAATGTAAATCTTATTCGCCACTCGCTTACGTTTTTTCCCAGCAAAGGAGGTAGACCGACTCCCCAACTCATCCTCAGTTTCGCTAGCTTCATCCTCGCCTTCCTCTCCTTCTTCATTGACCAAAAACGACGGACGTCCCAGATGTCGTTGACCCTCGTACTTTTGTTCAAAAGGGCGGAAATTAGGGGCCGTCATCCTGATTACCTTGCGGAACCTTTCCTGGGCAGGGCGGATGGCTTGGAGAAGCCCATCCTCGTCAGGAACGCCCTCAATATGACGAGCAAGGTCGCTAGTGAAGTTGTGTAGGAGAGTTGAAATTTCGTTTCGTGGGTCAGAAGAAGGTGCTCTTGGGAGCTCAACTAGGAGAGAACGGGTCCGAATGATTGTCTTCTCCAGCTCGTCCTGAATTTGGGGAAGTCTAGGTATTTCTAGTGATTAGAACACTGGATGATTTTAGAAAAAAATCAGTACGAACCTTTTTGAAATCAAATCTGACAGGATCGAGCTCAACCTCTCCACTAAGTTGGACGTCCTTAGGTATTTTTGGTGCATTGCGTCGAGCTCCGACCAGGGAGGGGTCATCGAGAAAAATTCGTTTTCCCGACGTCTTGCCCCCATCCACGTAATGTTTTGCTTGATGTCGTTGGAGCTGGGCTGTTTTACGCAATACCAATTGTTTTCGAGAGTTTCCTTTTCATTTCGAATAAATGGGAGCCAATTGGCTTCTTCACCCGTTGGGATGCGGTCGGGTTTCGTAAGAACACCTAGAATAGATAATGGTAAGTAATAATTAAAGGAATTTTTTTAAGCAACCCGACGTACCAATTGTACGCTTTCCTTCCGGATCATATACCTTAGTAAGACGATGGGCTCCTTGATTTTCGAAGTCGGCTGGAGAAAATGCTCAGTAAACCGAACGAGGGAATGATTTTCAAATACATACTTTCACATGCAACGGTCAACAAGATAATGCAACTTGGCTTCTTTATATAGCTAGTAACCAAACTTTCCACAAGAGCAATGTCATTACCACTGCCTCGAGTGCTGCTAACGCTGGCAATAAGACCTATAAAACCTTTAGCACGGTGTAACAAGTAATCATTCCGTGAACTCACCAGGAAGATCACAAAACGAAAGATCCGCGACATCTGGACCACTGACCTGTAAGGAAACACAGTTACTTGAGAAACTTAATTCGGAACCACGTTGATCTTCGTCCACATTCTCCAAGAAGTGTTTAGCAGGCTTTTTTGGATTAAGAATAGCCCTTTGAGCTCGTCGAATACGTTCTTCAACATGGGCTTTATCATAGATAATACTTCCAAATATCTGGTTCCGTGCCTGGCCAAGGAGTTGGCCACCGGAATCGGTGATGAAGCGTAGAGAGACGATACATTGCCAGGGGGTATCGGAGCGAGAAAGACGACATTCCGTTGGACAACTAAAGATTTCACGCTTTAGTTGCAAGGTCATAAATTCTTTTTGAAGGAAAGACAACATACCGTGTGCAAGTTCCTGCTGCTCGAGGCAAGGTGATCCCTGAGATGGATTCAATAAGTGACGATTTACCGGCGCTCTGGGAGCCAATGACAGCAATTTGAGGAAGGTCAATGTCCACTTGAACACTGAATAGTAGAATAAATGAGCGACCAAATACAGCGGCAAGATAAAGGAGAAAAGAGACCCCGTGCTGTGCAGCCGGTTGACCAGATCAAGCATCATTCGGCGCCCTTGAGAAAGCTGGGGGTTGGAGAGGCCAACACCAACATCGTCGCCACTGTCTGATGAGGAATTGCTTGTATTGGGAGTAGGCGCAAAGGAAGGCATTGGAGGTTCTGTAAATTCGAAACAGTCGTCGTCTGAAATACTCATGCCAGAATTTGAACCTGCCTCCGACACGTACATGATTTATCGAGCAAAAGAAGCCCCGTTTTCATTGGGCTGTCCTGTTTCGTTTCATGTATATGAATTATTCCGTAGGCCTTTGTGATACTTACTTCCGCTCAACGACAAAGGATGTCGTCAAAGGAACCAATTATCCGGTCGCTCAGACATGTAACTTTTTGATTGCTTTTTGAATTGTCAGAACTGCGGTGAAATGCAAAAAACCTTTTCCTTACATATTGCCGAACATGTTTATCTTCAATTAGGTTTGCTCTCCGATCCTAACGTTGTTGTGTAGACTAGAGTTGGCAACCGCACGGCGCATCAGCGGCCAACTTGAACGATGATCCTAGAAATTACATAACCTTCAGAGCTCCGGCTTCGCTTGTTCAAGTTTACATAAGAAGATCTGACATCACGTGAATATATTTTTGCTCATTGAATGGTAACCAAACAGTCATAGGCTCGTGACCATCCTGTATATGAAAACTTCGATATACAGGCTGGTCCAGCTGACTTTAAATCCCCGTACCGCGCGGCTCCCACGCTCATTTCTATAAAAGGTTAGACGAATTTTGACCTCCCCTACACAATCGGTCCGGCTCACGCCAAATCTTCCCGGTCAGCGTCTCGTGACGCACACCCATCCATGCTCTCCGTTGGACGAAATCGACGAGTTTTCTCATGGGTGACACAACTATATCAGATTCAAACGTAGTAAAAATCAGTAAGGCACTTCAATAAATCCAATATCCCCAGTACCTCAGTTTTGAGGTGTCGAGCAAGTCAAGTACGAGGCCAAGATAGTAGGGGTGGGAAAAAATGCTGGGAGGATTTGGCTATAAGCCGGACCGATTGCTTAGGGGAGGTCAAAATTCGTCTAACCTTTTATAGGGATGAGCGTGGGAGCCGCGCGGTACGTCAATTCAAGCTCAGATTTACCGGTCTGTATATCGCAGGATTTCCCCTTCATATACAGACGGTCACCGGTCTAAAACAGTCATGCTAAGTGGTATACTGTGAACTCGCGGCAAGCGAACGCTAGAAAGCAGCAAGAAACGCTCGGTTGAAGGGATGCGATCCGCTAGATGAACTTGCCCAGTTCGACGCTTTACTGGCATGCCTCATAATCAAACGCTTCCCTCTGGACTGTGTGACAGTGTCTCTTGGAACCGTTTGTAAGTACTGGAGAGAGATAGATTGCTTAATCAACATCATCCACCCTCTGGTCCTCGCTGATGGTCCATATGCTACCAAAGCATATATGAATCTATTAATGGCTTGCGCATCTTTGCAAAACTCAATATACCTGGTCTCCGAATTATACACCAACTTTAAGCAGTCTCAGCCCTGCCAGTGGCCGATATCATCAATCGATTAATCAATATTGGTCCGATTTTAAATCTTTTTGTGTCCCATCAATGTTCTCATGCAGCCGATAATCTCAATCTAAAATCCATTCGATTTCTTTGTTCAAATGGACACAATACGGAGAACTTTCAGCTCTGCTCACGTTTGCAAAGGAGCCTAGCTTCGGGTGCATGGAAATAATATTCAATGGGACAACCTCCATGTTGGTCTTTGTTTATTCTGCGCCAGACTCCTCGACTGGCATGCTTGGATTTGGGATGTCGACTGTTGGAGCACTTGCTCTTATATCATCAGGATCTCTACGGCTTGGGATCATGAATCATTTCATAAACTCGCACTTGGAAGAATTCAGTCTTAGTGCAAGGCATCTTAATGTATCATTATCAACAGATCTGCTTATTCATTATGTTCTTTCTCTATACTCGACATCTTCATCAAAGGGTTTGAAGGTTTTATGAGTCTTCTACATTTGATGCCTTCACTGAAAGCATTACCAATAATAGCCACTGATTTCTACGATCGCCTTGGGTACCTCTGCCTCACGAAGTATATTGCAAGTGAGTAGTGGCCAAAGTCCTCTCTTCGCAGACCACAATTTCCTCAGCTAGGGACTAGGATGGTCGCTGTAGCTACTTCTATGCGAATCTATTGATAGGCATATACGAGTGCGAGGTACGGGACTCCTGTTGAAGGATAGATTAATTACAGTCAGTCGTAAACCAAATGACGTTGACCGGTATTAAGTCTTTCGAAACAGATGAGGCCTACGCGGATCGCGAACCCCATCTAGCCTGCGCATGAGACACGTCTAGTGCAAATCGAGGCCGATGCGTCGCAGAGAGCGAGATAGCTATTAGCCATGGTAAGGTAGTTTTGAACAGAGTTCTAATCGGACTATGATAAGGTATGTAATATACTATGTATGAAGGTAGTTAGTACTTAACCTCACATCGGCAGCGGCAGCCGAAAATGTTAATTAAGCATCTTTTTAAATAAAAAAGAAAAACTATTATCTTTTAACTCATCTTTTGAGATGCCTACTTTTGTATTATGTAGAATTTGAAGGGGCGAGACCCGTTACTTATTCTAATTGCAAGACTTCTCATGCGCTCTAAATCAAAGTTCATGCTAAGTGGTCTCATGATTCTACTTGTTGACAAATTACGAGTCAGGCCAAAACCCCGGGCCTGCCAGTGAGCTAATCATGGCCGCGCGTGAATCGACAATCGGTGGACGGACTGCGACATCATCTAGAATTTGTATTGTTCTACGTCATTCTCCTTGAGAAGGGAATCAGGATTCAGAGTCGGATGGTTCGCCAGGGCTACTAGTGGCCGATATCTAAACAATCGTCTTCGCGTACCGAGGTCAAAGGACTTTCAGAATTGCTTCTTTGCTATCAAGGGTTATTCATAGGTGATTCTAGTAAATGTCGTTTTAAAGTTTGCCTGAACTATTTTTATTTTTCGAATACTTTTGTTCCCACCGTGGCAAGGGGCAAACAAGATGTTCATTTGCGGTCTCCGCGCCGCCTAGTCACCGCTCAATCTATCTTTTCTGGCTCTTCTGATTACTATTATGAAGCGCTCATGTAATCACGGCGCTTAGGAAGGTAGGAACGCTGCTCAAGATCGAAATAGTACGGGGAATTCTTTTCTTCTTTCTGGTGTCACGTGGGAACCACTTTCTCCCATTGACAGCGTTTGTCACAACCTTGAACCTGACGTTGGTAGTGAACATATATCATAACCTCATTAATTAACCGAAGACATGGATTTCCTTAGTGGTTAATATCGACCTTATACAACCCTCACCGTGTTATATCTTGGTTCGGCATCGTAATATATAATCAAAGAAGAGAAGGCGCAAGACCTTCAATTGACAAACATCCATCCCGATGACCTCGTGAACAAGAAAAGTCATTTGTGATACGGAGTGGTGATGGGGTGGAGATCTAGTACCGGAGTAGAGTCCGACTGTGAAGGTGCGTCCGCCACTTTGCCAGCACAAACAATTGGCCTTATTCTGCTCTTTTCTTATCCGAACAACACTCAGGGCTGGCTAGCCACTAAAAGTACACCTGATGCTCAACATTGAACCGCTGTCTGATTTCTGGGACCTTCTGGGGTCACTGTTGGACGCAATCTCGAATTTTTTTGGTATTTGGCGAATGTTTTATTTGGCATTTGCTATTATAATGTGTTCAAACCGTCGCACCTGGCAGGAATCAGTGACATAATGCGTAACTAAAATCTGACGAAAGGCTCTGGGTATCTTCTAATTTTTTTGATTAACCCAGCCGTGGAACCAGCATGATGGCAAGTGCCCGCTTATGCTTCTGTTGGATACATTCTGATGGTTTGCTCTTCAGGGCTATGCATCGTTAGCCAAGACAGACACGAGATTATACATACGGCAACGAAGTCGAACTTTCATCATCGCAAATGCTGCCTTTCCAAAAACCACCTTTATTTTTGTTAATGCTGGTGTACCATACGCTTCTTAAAATCGGGTCAACTTATCCGCGCCTTCAATTAGATATCGTCATCGGTGATAGTGGCGTGCGCCGTTCTATTGTCGTCGAGCTCTCTTCGCAATTCTCCAGTGATAACAATACCGCCTTGGCACTCATTCACATGCCGGAGCCTGCTTACACAATCCGTCAAGATGCATCATTGCAGGCAGCGTACTTGCAGTTCAGAGCGCGCAGGCAAGCCTTGCTCGAGAAAAACTCAGCCTCGGCAACACTACTACCCTAAATGCGAATATAAATTGCTGGCCAACGACCTATTTGGCTAATCCTGCAGATGAACCTGTGCGATATCAGTACGATTAGGACAAAGATTTGACGATGTGAAATTTGACGATATAATGGAAATGCGAGAGGATTATCAAGCTTCTTTGTCGTGCATCGGACAAGTTTATATGCGGTGCGTCATTTTTATCCTTCCCTGAGGATCTGGGGAACGATGTAAACTTGGTTCAGAACAATACTCTTGAGACGGATAATAAGGGGATGCCTGTCTACATCTACGAAGGTATGATGTTACACTGTGTCCACAAGAGTATCTCGACCTATTTCACATGGATGCAGCCTCGGTGGAACCTAACGCCCTGCCAAGTTTCCTGGATTGACGCAGTGTGTGTGTGTGTTTGTTCAGTTTTGTATGCATTCATAGTTGTTAATCCAGCCTTTAACAGCCAAGTTTCGTAACAGGAATCAGTCCATTCCTTCCAGTTTATATGTTCCAAATTCCGTTACGACGCATGCTGTTCTCTTTTAGAGTATGGGCCTTTTGCGAAAGGCCTGGACAACTGTATGGTGGACAGGCATGCGAAGCTAATCACTCGACATGTTGTGGAACGGTGCAGGCTCACTAGAACGCATGTACCTGACCTGACATGTTTTTCAGGGCCCAGGTTTCAGTATCTCGGACAGAAGGTGATGGAGGGTTCAATGATTCCTGCTGATGGGACTGAAAAGTGTCCATACCTATCTAACCATGTATGTCTTGTCTATTTTCTATAACGCCGATGTCTGACTGCTAACATCGCAGAGCTAACTGTACCTTCAATCTTTCAGATGGAACCAAGGTGGACATGTCCTGCTGCCATGGGTCACTCTATTTATTATTCTTACTCCTTCGATGAAAGTCTCGGACATGAGACTATAGCGTGATGGCTGACGAACTGTCTCCTCCACAGGTACTCCTTCCCAACTCCGACTTCTTACATTGTGCATCAGTGACGGGCCTATTACCTAAAATCATCGACTTTATTCACTTGAACGCCTTAGTAAGTTACCATTCCTAAATTGACAAGAGAAAAAAAAGGTTGCCATTATTTCAGAGATTTCTGACCTTTTCATGTAATGCTTCATTTTTCTCAAGGAACCCATTATGGGAACTGAATGTGTTTAATAAAAATAAAACAGCCGTCGGGATCAATCAAAACCTAACATCACTTTCTGATGCCTACTTTATGTCTTCTTCAATGCGATCTTTCAGGAGCCCAGCGTAGGTAGCGTGCCAATCCTAAACTTGTTGTGTAAACTGATTCTCATCTGCCCATTCATGTTGACAGAAGATCTGTTAGACTCCTCTATGAATGGCCCGAGAGAGAGTTCGGAAATTGGGTGAGCCGGACTTTTTTCCTTTTCTTGTCTACATCGCAGTTGGTGGAAGGCTGTCATTACATATGGCCTTCTTACTCGGCACTTTCTCACAGTTCCGATCGATCACTGATCTGTGATCGATCTGCCTAATTTGGTGCATTGTTTATTCGTGCTATTTATATCTCACGGTATGTTTCCCAATTGTCTCCGTTTGTTCATTAATTTTGCGATCTATTTTTCTAACTCCACCTTCTCGTTTACGTACTCTTCACATTGGCACTGATATACCCGGGGATTCCTGGTGCCGACGCTTATGCTGTTGTGGCTGGGCCCGTGTCGCGACACGAGAAGGAATATGGTGTTCAAAGGTAAGAAGTCGAACTATTTTTGGTTCATGTACTTCTGTTCTTGCCGGTTCGCCCAGCTACGGCTTTCGGGTAGAGATTTACCGTCTTGCCCACTACTTCGCCTACAATTTCGCAATTTCTGGATGCCGATTATCACCTTTTCTTGTTTCAGGAAGCTTACATTGACAAATACTCGAGTCTTGTGCCCTTCCTTGCTGATAATGTATTCGGAACAACCAGCATCGGATAGTCATCAGATCCACGGCCAGAGCAAACCTCAAACCCTCTCACTGCAGGTAAGTCCCGAAACCTCGCTCTTGCTATAAAAGGAAGCTTAGATTACAAATTCTCGATTATTCACCTATCTATTCTCCGAAAATTGCCGAAGTTCTATTCGACCCCGCGCCTATTGAAAAACATTTGGCGCCATGTTGTCGGATGTGAACACGAATACCCAATATCAAGCGGGGCAAACTGTCTCAACCCGATTCGTGGGTGCTAACCCTAGAGTGCTGCAAATTTCAAAAGTTCATCAAATTATTTTATATTCCTCTTTCCCCTGGAAGGAACGTCCCTAACGGTCGACCAGTCAATTTTTGGTCAATGGAATACGGTGTGATCGGACTCATCCGCCCACGATCTATAATTGGACCAGAATTAGCAACTATTAGCACCTGTTAAGCACTGTATGTCACAATCTCATAGCCTGAGAGCTTGAGACCCTGGGGCCTTCGAAGATTTACTACATATCAGTGATCACTGAATGTATGAGTCACTAATATCAGTACAGCCACTTTCTCTTGGCAAGATTCAGACCTTATCTTCTACGTCTATGAAATTGAAATTGAAATTATAAGGACGATTGAAGCTGGTACGTATACTCCTGTTATCTTATATTTTGTTTATCTTCCTGAAATTTAATAGCGGGCTATCTGCAGGCTTGCCTGTTACGGGGATATCGACCCACTGGTCGGGGCCGTATCTTGGCACTCTTCTGCATCCAACGTCGTGTAACGTGTAGTGGCTGCAGTTCTAGCGCACTTTATTCTATTGCTTTTAACCAACCCTTGCCGACATGTTTACATATGAGCATATGAGAAAGCGTCTAGATAATATATTGTGTGAATTTTAATTTTTGATCCCACGGCCTCGAGGATGACATGTGTTGACTCGATGCAGTGTGTGATTGAACTCGTGGTAAGCGCACCTCTCGCCCCACTCTCCCTTTTTTTTGTACACCATCTACCTTTACTACTTAGTTATGTTTCGTAGTTTCACCAGTCAACTCACTGCAGCAGCTGGAGCAAACGCTGGTGCCAAGAAAGAGCTTTCTCCAACATTACGACCAGATATCTATGGCTTGATAGATAAGACGCAAGGGTGGATAGCTGGTGGCCAAGGCGGGGGTCAAGCTGGGGACGGGGTCTCATATAGTGCTCTATTGGCACCTATTCAGAAGCACCTACCAGAAACGAAGAAGTTGGGACTAGAGTCCTTCGGGCAACCAGATAGTGAAATCGCTGTCATTGTTGGGGGGATTACCAATTTGATATTGGAATTGAGCAGATGGGAAGGAATGTCAGCTGGGATGGCCATGCGCACCTGGGTGGATTCCCTAGTTGAAGGTTATTTCAAAGCTTCTAGCGAGTCAAGGAAAGACTTGATTGCCAAAGGCATCCTTCGGGGTCTCAATCAGCACACCGATGCTACGCTCCTGACTAAGGATTTTACTACAAGAATTCAGATTATAACATGCTTGAAAACCGGTGAGTACGTTTTCTGGAGACATTTCGGAACGCGACCGACTCATATGATCTTCCACATTTAGTTAGTTCCAGAATTTATGGCGCTGGAACCGACGAAGCCAGACAGAACGAGGCCATGTGGAGTTCGAAGTTCATCTAACAATTGCGGGATTTATGACTTCCATGGTACTTTTCTATTATTCGCACCGTACGAAATACATTTTAGTTTACAATGGGTAGTAGGGAAAGCAGCTCCAACAACAAGGGTTCAGTCTTCAAATAATTGAAAATATATATGAAAATGATAGGAAGATAGTAGGAAGATAATTGAAATTGGTCTGTAAGAATTAGGTTAGTTTCGTCGGTAATAAGGACCAGTGGATGCCAACATACATGAAGTGAAAATGTGAAACTTTGTAGATGAGAATACATTAACTAGAAGGAAGGTATGTAGGCGGCGGCTACTTTTACAGTTACAAGTCACAGCTGATAAAAAAACAGCGTCAGCCAACAGTTTTTAAGCAATAGCGTGTATGGCCACTCACGTAGTTTGACATGTCAGATCCATCGAAGGAAGACATTGGTGACAATAGCTGCTCGTCCTCGTCGAGCATGAAATTCGGCATTGTTTGAGGGTAGTGACTAGGACTTGAGAATACAGATGGCGCTGGCGAACAATCCCTGCTCCAGCTATCAGGCGTCATAGTAAAACCCAAGTTGAAGAAGTCGGGAGATTTAGTAAAAGCCATCATGTCAGGGTATGCATCAGCTTCTATCGATAGCAGATCTTCTAAAGAGAAGTCGTTCTTCTGCAGAAGAGCCTCCGTTGTTAATATCTGGGGGATAAAGGAATTTTGTTCTGTTGGTGAGGGTGTTTGGTAGAGGAATTTATATATAGCAGAGAAGATTGTAGAGGATGTAGAAGCAGGAGAGGAGGAACTGGGGGAGTCTTGAACCACACGTTGAATGATGGTATATTGCGAGGCATCTGTGATCATATATTTAGATAATAAACATCTGCCAGAGGTTCAATACTCATACCTGAGCTTTGAGCAATGGTATCCCACAATCCTGGCACCAACGAGGTTTTGTACAGGATGCCATCAACATTGGATATCGCGTCCAGGGGTTCCAATGTTGTCGACTCAGAGAATATCAAGGTATCTCCTGAGTGCACCGTGAAGTAAGAGCGAGCATCGGTTATTGAATGTGAAAGGAAAGTGATTGTCGGGTCGATGTCACGTAAATAACGCGGATGCTGGGTTGCTCTAACAATTTTGTAGCCACGATCGATCCATGAACGTTCTTCGGCTGTTTGACCGGGCGATGGGCTGTTGACACTGATAGAGGAATCGGGACGAAGTAGGTCAATGTAAACGATGGTGCTTGGTGCCTCCGAGTCCCGTTCACGAGATTCGATGCCGCGGTACAAGAGATTTTGGAGAGTGGCATGAGCCTCAATAGGGGTACTTGGGGAGCTTGAAGAAGAATCACTACTCGAGTCTGATTCAGATCGAAGAGATGGCGTGCCATACGCTAGATGACCGTTCCTGTGATGGAACTTGGGAGATAGAGAGGTAGGACGACAAGGACGTCGGGCAATAGGTGAAATAAGAGTAAGAACTGTGCAGGACAGTTCGATTAACTCCCATCACCGACAGCAGTCGCGAACACTTACGGCGTTTGCCTCCACATGTATCTCTGAGTTGTTGTAGACGACTACCAACTTGTTTGGCAGTGCGCCTTTTACCAGTCTTCTCGTATATCCAATCGGAAATGAACCTGTTCCTCATTGGAAAGCGTCCGAGTAGTCGCGTTTCTCGAGAATCATCTGGTTGATAATTCTCAAGGCCTGTGGGGGGTACAAATTCAATTAAGATGGTCGATAATGGTTGAATAACACTCCGCACCTTCAATCAAAGCCGCCTCCAACTCAGGAGGCCAGACGACTTCACCGCCCCTCAAAGTTTTCCAGCTCTTGCGGCCATTGACAATAGTTTGGAAGACGTCGTGGGTGCGTGGGTTTTGTAAAGGATATTGGGAGGATGCAATAGGGACCATAGCCTTGGAAGGCAAGGGAGAGGAATTAGCTGAAGATGATGCCATTGGCGGAAATGTTACTTGTAGTGAAGACGATGAGTGATCAGCGGAACCGTTTACTTTATATCACTCTCGGAGTTCATCGCACTGGCAGGATAAAGACGGCAAACGTAGGTTCCCGATCGAATATCGTTATTCGGCAGCCACGCCAATTAGAAAGTGGATCTCGTCATCTGTCATGAGCCTATACTAGGCCCACAGGAGTAAGGCTATACGAGACGCCGAATTTCTGGAGAAACTCTCGACTACTTCGAGTCGGTAGTGCCTCCTACATAGCAAATCAAAGTCGGCAACTTTGAAAGCTTACTTCGAGTTACCGAAAATATAGGATAGCGTTCGTATACCCCGGAAGTCTGTGGTATAATATGTTTTGAAATGCGTAGCCTTTTTGGCTTTCTGTCAGTTCTGCGGTGAGATCTTGAGAGGCATGGGCTGTCAAGTCGATCTCATCGAGATTGCACCGCCACCCGGTACTGATCGCGCACCGGATACAAACTGTGGTACACAGGTCACAGGGCCGATAAATTAGGACGAAGTTCTCGAACCCAATGCTTCTGGTACGGCATAGAGGGCAGAATGACGACCCCCCCAATTATTGAATTACCAACGGCCTAGCACTTGGAATTTCTATAATCAGCCCGAGAGATCCGATTTAGATGATGAGAGATCCGATTATATGAAGCGATTCCGTGCACTGACACAAAAGATCGCCGGACACAAATAATGCTCAACACAAAACGGAGGATACACAAGCCGATACAAAGTGCAAACTTGTACCACAAGGACTTGGAACCAACAGCTTTTCTCTTCAGGGAGACGAAGTTTGATGGAGTGCAAAATAATATGGAATGGATGGAGGGAACCTCTCAATGGGACAAGTGTGCTGACCAATAAACTTTGAGCCATATTCTACCATTTTCTGCTCCCAGAAGTCAAAGAAATGTTGATGACACGTAAGCCAAAGTCTTTTTCTGTCGTTGACCTATTACTGTTTCAAACCCATCGAAATACAGCCAACCATAAATACCTTCCATCAGGCTGTCCAGAACTGTATCGCCTGGGGCTGGTCCAGCGAGCGCCAGTGGTCTGCCTACTACTAGGCGCTCTGTTCTATTATCTGAATTCGGGGCGATCAACCTTGTGAAAGCCCTCCAAAGCTATAGACTTGAAGATAGGTGCGACAAGAACTTTTTAATTGTGCATTTTTGATGGTTTATACCACGAATAATAGGCTATCCCTGCATTTTTTACTTCAAGACAGGTGCCAGCAAGCGAAGAAAAAAAATTGACATCTACATAAATAAATGGCCAAGAATCGTTTAGTCGCCACGCGGCTAAGCTTTATTACTTTGCTCATGAACAAAAAAAGAAGCGTTTCAGCGTTTGTCACGGTTCTATGTGTAAACAGTTAACGACGCAGTCATACCGCAGAGACTGATTTTAAATTATATAAGACAGTTTTCTGACACGAAATTCGCTTTAGACACTGTGTAGACACGCCCGCCGGCTGACCCATGAGAACGTTCATTGGTTCTAATAGTAGAAGTCCAACGAAAAAAAAAACAAGAGATGACAAAGGCTCCAAACACGGCCGTAAAGCCCATCGAACAAGCATAAATAAATTTCGACTGGCAATCTAGATAACTACATCATACATTCAAGAGATTCGACGAAAGGAAGTGTACACCGCTAATAGTAGATCCCGTTCCGAAGCTTAACCTGGGTGGCTGTTGCGTTCTTGCCAATCGGTCAAAGTTAAACGCCGTCGAGTATATGGATAGGTTTTCATCGACGTCATTATTACACTTGACGAGGCGCTGCTGGATAATTAATCTGTGGGGCATGCTGTTTGAGCACAGCATGGAGGGCGTGGGAGGCTAAAGCGCACGAGCCTCATGGCAGGCCGCACAAATAGATTCATCAGGTTCGAATTTAAGGTTTGTTCGCATCTGTCCATCAAAATTGTGGGAAATGTCAGGGTACTTATAGTTATACAATCGTTCCCGCATCACTGGAACGTTATCAAACATCTACCCCAGAAATCAAGCTTGTAAGTTGTAAATAACCGAAAGATCCTAAACATGATGTTAACTCAACCGATAAACCGTCTGTTACATGCAAATGGAATTGAAATCAGATAATCAATTATCGACCTTTTGCATCGTCGGTAAGCCATGCGCTTGTCATTGTCAACCCTGGAGGCGAACAAGACAAGCGACTTATCTCAGCTTATCTCATGACACGAAGTTCCTTAATATTCCCACTCGAAGCGAATGCCCGGAGGGTTTTTAGGTGGGGCGGGTACTACTGTAGCCTGTCCCGATCTTTTCGACTTCTTCTCTGAAACCTCGGCGGGGGAAGCATCATTTTGACAAGCTGCCTATCATATTATGCGATTTTTCAGGTCAAACTTATTGTAGCTTATTGTACTTACGGCGTTTGGGGTTCTACGATCCGACACAACTGAGTAGATTAGTAATTGACACAGCTGCAATTCCGTTAAGGAACTAGTAAATAAATAAGAGATTCCAAGGAGATTCCCTTAGCCGCTGAGTTGGTACAGAGTCCGACCTAGATGCATCACAGTGATGCCACTGATAGGACAGGCGTCCGTACTTGTCTGAATTGGAAACATGTCACATCTGGTCCAAAGTGAAGTCTGATTCTGGAAAAAGATCATCAAAAGTCCAAGTTTGGCGCTCGAGTATTTTCTGCCTAACTTAGTGGGACCTCACACAACTGGTTTTCATTTAAACCTTCAATACATAGTACATAGACAATTAAGAGCGATAATCAAGCACCAATAACGTTGGAGAAGGCAAGAAGAGTAATTTAGTTCACAGACCCCACGCCGCATCAGGTTTATCCAGGCTATGCATTAATCGATTCCCCCCAATGCTATACCACACTAGTAGTTTCAAGGGCCGTTGCAAACAGACAAACAAAATATCAAAATTTCCTCCAAGGATAGGACATATTGGCTCATTAAATACTCTAAGCCTTTGAGGATAAAGTGTGATCGCAAATTATTAATAACACCAGGCTTTAATCTCTGTTTTAATGAGCTCATGTCCGCAGTGTCAGACTCCCTACGTTATTTAATTTGGCACAAAGTACTGCAGTAGTGTGAGCAACGATTAAGGAGCCGAGCGCCAAAGAAGTGGTCGTTTATGTAGCCCCGAGTAGTAGAAACTTCTGGCGTTTCAACTTAATGTAGCTGTAATACTTTTTCATCTGATTCCTCCTTCTGTGGCATATCTTCATAATCCTGATTGATAAAGAGTTAACTCTATCACTGTAAGTAAGTAAAGAAGGACGACAAGTAGGTAAAGACGGAGGACAAATTGAACGTTTTACGAGTCCGTGAAGGAATGGTTCAAAAGCTAAGTACGTCGAATTAAAAGCGATACTAAAGCAAAGTGCGATTGTTTACGAAGCGATGCAGGAGGTCTTATACAAATGTTCGAATAACTTGAGAAAAGGAAGTCCGGAATGAAATAAAGGGTAAATAATTTCAAAATGACGTAAGAGCACAAACTTAAAAATGTTCGTTGCCTCCCATCTACGACGTAGGAGAAGTAATACTGGCTGCTGTCGTGGTACTTACTGCAATTGCTGTTAAGCCAAGCGCACCTGGTACTCCAGCTCTAGCTCCACCACACACACCGGCTGGCAGAGGAACAGAAACTGCATCCCAAGCATCAGGGTAGGTACATCCGGCGATCGGTGTCGGGGCAGCCATCGTATCTTGGGCATCAAACCAACCATTTCCTGCGTTGATTGACCTTCCTTTAGAATCAGTATACGTCGGAACAGGTAGGGTGCTGATAGCTCCGGTAGAGGTATACGAAGGAAGCTGGGTGACAGGGGGAGGCGTATCTTCTAGTGTTACAGGGGGATATGGGTATGGTACTGTTTTTGCTGGGGCAATTACACCAGCACCAGCACCACCAGTCATCCACGACTGGAAGGATTGGCTAAATATAGGTCCAGCAGCGGCTCCACAAACGCCGACAGCCGATCTTGGGTCAGTGGGCATCCATCCTCCTTGGAGACCAAGTTGATAAGACCATAGGGGAGATTCTACAATCCCTGATGTTGCTTTATCAACCTAGATGACGGCGATTGTCAAGGTCCGTTGGGTTCCTGTAAATAGTATGAACACCTACCTTCCATGTCCAGAAGAAGTAGTCTCTCAGAGCATCCATACTGGATAAAGCAAAAGCTAGTAGACCAGCCTTCGTGCCATCGGTCCATTGGGATGCATCTTCCCAGTCGGCGCAGTTCCCACCATAGGTTGATCCGCCGGTGATTCCTTTAAGATAAAGACCACAATCGTTGATACCGTTGCTAAATTCGCCAGCGATTGTAGTCCCGAATGCGATGCGACTAAAGGTATGATGAGCATGGTCAGAATGCATTAAAATGAGAGGAATGCTCAAACCTTGCATTCATGCTGGAGGCCCAATCATTGCATGCTGCCTGTGGCCACATCCCACCGGCGCCCGGGCCAGTGCCAGTATCGATCGGACTTAAATTCGGTTCACCATTAAATGCGAAATAAGGATGGATATCGAGGGTGAGACGGTCTGCTCCAGTAAGGAAGTCAGCCCATTCTTCCAGACCTCGGAATCCCTCATGAATACTGATGTATGGTCCGTTTCCCTCGCCGATGCCAGTAATACCACGGATTGTATTGTAGGCCTCAACGTAACTTTATGATATGGTTCAGTCATTAATTTTGGGATACATTGATTCTCACTCACAAGCCTCGAAGTTCATCTGTCCCAATGGTAGTGATCAAGGCTTCATTAACGATGCCAAACATGGGAACGACATCCTTCCACTCGGCCTGGGAGATGAACTCCGTGATAATTCGAATATAGTTTAAAGTGCGCTGAGCATTGGCCATTCCCATAATGCCATGAAGGAAGTTAATCTGTCCAGATTTTCCAGAGTGATTGTATCCTAGAAGCCAACTGTTGACAATCTGATTCTTCGAGGGAGAAACGGAGTACGTACCATTTTGAGAACCTGGAATCGTATGGAGGTCGAATTTCACACGAATACCATATTTCCTGCACCATTGTAAAGCCTGAACGATATATCTGTGTCCCAAAAAAGTCAGTCAGGGTTCTCAAAAACCATCAGAAACCCATGATCTTACTTCCAACTGGTCTTGGCGAGGAACGGTTCATCTGCCCAGACATCGATGGCCCAGAAGGGGATTGGGAGCCTGATCCAGTTCAAACCAGCACCGGCGATCTCCGCGATATCTTGTTCAGTCTGCCATACAGTTAGGTGCCTTTAGCAGGAGTAAAAATGTAGTTTGTCCTCACAATGAACGTTTTATAGTGATCTTCTAATTGATTCAATCCACCATTTGCTGTATCAGCTGCCATCAAAGTGCTTAGGGTCCACTCATCAACAGCACCAGGGTATTTCTGGAATAAGGCTGGGGTAATGAATGGTTCCAAAACAAACCAGCCTCCAAGGTTAACGCTAGAAGTGTGAAAATGTGAAAATGAGGACTGATCAGAAAGATGGCGACTTAGATCCGCACCCATTAATACGATTTATGCCATAATTCCAACTTTGGTTGAGAGGGGGAGTCCACGAATTCGGTTGCGCGTTATTATTAAAGGGGTCGTTGGGATCGGCAACCCCTGGACAACACGTCGTCAGTAATGGACAGAAAGTAGACGACCGTCAAGTCAGGAGAAGGAGGTTTTTATAACTACTAAATTTAGAAGTAGCTCATGCGTAATAGTCACATGGGGAACACCAAAGCCTCGCCTCAACTGTTCAAGTTTGGTAAAGAATAAAATCTCTGAAGTACTTACAAAAGCCGCCAAATTTGTTGTTGTACGTGAACGTAGAGCCGTCGGCAGCGTGGATAGTTGACCCATCTCCTCCAGTAATTTGATTTGTAGGCGAAGAAGTCGGCTTGGGTCCACTTTGACCACCAGATGTAGTGGGGCTACCACTAGAACCATCCCCTAACGAGTTCGCCCCGGCTGATCGATTTAACTTGGGTTTGATAACGGTAAAGTACACAGGTACTATAACCGCTGCTGCTACCAAAATCACAGCAAGCAAGAAGAGGAGGGCGAGAACAAGGGAGCGACGCTTTGATTTGGGTGGTGTGGTGGTGGTGGTTAAGATGGGGTCTATTGCATAGTTTTCATTCTTAGTAGCGAGCATTGTTCCAGAGTCATTCGGCGTAGCATTCAAATACGATTCACGTGGCGAGTTGGAAGTAAAAGGGACAGGAGCCATGTAGGGAGCACGCGGTTCGAGAAAGAAAGAGCTATCGTCGCTAGTCAGTGGCAAAGGAATGTTCATGGCGAGAGCCATGGTGTCGCCAGAGGCCGTAGAGAATGGACGTTCAGCCATCCTGACCCCACGATGGCTCTGTACGTTGGTGGAGGTAAAGAAGGAAGAGTGATGCCTGTCGCTCCGTAATATTCCTAAAATAACTTGAATCTGCTGGAGGCACATGACCGCAGAAGTACATAAGTAGACCGCATGAGACTTTATAACTTTGCCGATATAAGATAGCGGACAAATGTGTGTTTCTCAATCCCACTATGTTTTCGATTTCATGATAACGAGGTGGGGGAGGGGACTGTTCATGATCAAGCCATAGGATCGATGAGAATTTGTTTTGCCCACAATTTCCTAATTAGGCACTAGCTATAAACAATAACCCGGGGTCCAGCGTGACCCGTGTTCTAATAAATTTTCGCTGACTACATTACATAAGTAACTCAGGTATTATGTACTATCTCGCCAATACTAGAGAAGGAAGGGTAAGAAGGAGAAGGTGGTAGGATACGAGATAACATAAGTGAGGGCCGTGCGAAAGGTAGAGGTTTTGGCGTTATTGGCGAAATTTTGCTCAAAGTGCTTGCGACGGACAGCGCCCCAATTGACCAGCGAGCCTGAAACTGCACTTATGTTTGTGTCTTCCGCACGCGTCGGAGATTGATATAACCCTACGGAAACTAGTCAGGTTGATGTCGACTTGAACGATTGTGGCGCTCGGAGAAACTCAAAGGTATGTCTGTCTCGCAGGTCTATAGAATAGTAGAGTCGTTATTAAGATGGCGTATCTCGTGCAAGGCTTCGATTGAAGCGGATGTTTTCCCAAATGCTTCCAAGTTCATCAAGATCAAGTATATCTACCACTTAGGATTCATGCATAGAGCAAAGGCGATCTATGTCAGAAAGTTTTATCTCAGATTGTGGGAATTTTGGAAGGCCGGGCCCCAGAATGCCGTCGATATGAATGATACAACTGAGTAATGTCAAGCACAGGATTGGGGGATTTGAGATCACCTAGTCATTGGTTGATACCTTTCCAAAAGTTGAATCTGTATGACAAACTTTAAAGACAGAGGAGAATCACAAGATCGGAGTCACTGAAAGAGATCATTTATAGAAATCGGAAGTTTTGAAGGCTCCTCCCAAACAAACATGACGTGTAACGGTTCATATATTCCATGTCAACAAATGTCGCTAAGCTTTCGTGGACGATCCTTTGGAGGGAAGTCCAATCAATAGGGGGGTAAATTCATCATTAGAGCCGTCTGAATCATGAAGCATCGTGGATAGACGATCCCACCATAAAAGTATATAACCCCAAGGGGAATTGTGGAATGGTCGGTGTGAGATGTAGGCAGCCCGAGATCTGGTAGACAGTGAGCCAAGGGAAGAACTCCCGAGCAGTAAAGGTACACAAGAGAGGGAGCACATTTCCAATGGCCTATACGATTCGTGATGATCATAAGAAGATTCACTGGGAAAAAAAAGTATCAGATGAAATAGAGCCAGCGAACGGTAATGGAGTGCAACCATTAGAACAAGTCGAAGATCCACCTCTGGTGGTAGATACAATCGTAAAACACCCTCCATTCCAGGAAGAGGACAATGGAAACAAGAAAAAAAGACGGGATTAGAGCACAGGCAATGGTAAAGTGCCAGGTAAAGCTGAATTCCAAGTGACAGCTCGGGCTGCATATTGACTTCTTGGCAAGTTCTTGCATTGTTAAATAGGGTTGTTCTGACCCTTCCAGTCAGGTAGGAATCAGTCAAGCACCATGCGCATGCCAGTAGTGCAATCAGGGGCCCCGGGTAAGTTCACAATGAACCAAAGGACATCTAGGTAGAATATTCCTACATCCTAAATGGCTAGATTGTCAGCGTATACCCGAGTAGGAATCTTGATCCAACAAAGAGGGACGTTTGTGATGCGTAGTTCTTGTAGGCGGAGACGGTGGAGCAACTGAAACTTCCCCTTGGCACGTACAAATAGTTGAGGCTCATCAGAATGAAATTGAAGCGATTCCAATGTTAGTACGGATAAAAAAGCCCGTAAAAATAAAATAGATTTCGGGGGGGAACGGAGAGATGAAAAGTGTGCCAGCGGATGGAACGATTTGTGTTCCATCATTCAAGTTATATTAGGGCTGCCGTCGGGAGACTAGTTGTTGGCGGCGGTGGATAATACGAGTTAGAATCGCCCAAATTCCATTTCGACACAATACGAATCGAGAGTGGAAGTTGACCTGTCGAGCGAGCCATTCATGAGTCAGGGACGTCTAATGGCCACAATCTAAGGCTTGACCAAGCGGTCTCCCTCCAATCTTTGCAAACGGCCCCAAGGGACGCAGAGAAATCGAGAAGCGTAGAATGTGGTACAATTATTTTCAGGTAGACAGAAGCCTGGACACGGTGGACAGAATCTCAGGAAGTTGACGGATAAAGGGGCTATAATGTCTTCGTCAAGCTCAAATCGAGAAGTTTGAGTTCGAGGTGGGCCATTAAAGCGTCGGGTTGTTTCAATTCGTACTATCAACACCATGTTGAGAGACCATTTCGTGGCAGCGTTCCTATAGCATTGCTATCGGTGACGCTGGGAAAGTGCAAAGCTTGGTTCGGAAATTTATCTGGTGACGGTACCCGATGGGCATCCATAGCACGGAAAAGAAGCTGGCAAACACCAACGAAACTGAGTTATTCTGGAGAGACTTTCATACTATAGACCTTGAAGAACGCGACTGACTCCTAGAATGAAGGCGGTCACTCATTTATTCGGAGCCGCTGGCGATTCGGGACTTTCATTTATTTTATGGACAGTCAATGATTGGCACAACACAAGTAATGTAGAAATGACTATGGTTGGGCCATGGCCACAAGCTTTCTTTGCACCGATAGAGTAGCATACTTAATTACATACTTATGATTAGTGTCTCAAGTTTTGAATATTCAAGTACTTGGCTATAAAGATTCACATCCTAGACTGGCTGGTATAACAAGATGCCTATATTCACTCAGGATCGAGGACAAGGAAATGTCCCAACACAGAAGAAAGTGAGAATCAAAGATCATTAGTAGGAAAAAACGCACGCAAAAAAATAGCAATAACATTCTGCAGGTGTTGTATCTCTGTTAGCTTGGAAACTCGATGATCAAACGAACATAACGAACCTTGGCATAGTAACTAATACTCGACAGCATCATCATCATCGGCTTGCAATGAAGTCGGCTCCTCCTTTCTTTCTGACTCATTGGCTTTATTCTGCCCTGCGGCGTCATCAACATCCATGTCGATGACTTTGTTCGTTGAGTCGCCGTCAGCAACCACAACGGAACGACCGCCATCTTCAGCTACAGCAGATGTAGGAGCTTGGTCACTTTGGACTGGGGCATCTGTTTCCATCTCATCCTTATTTAAAATTTTATCGCTTTTGCGTGCAGCCTCTTCTTCGGCGACACGCTGACGGGTTCGATTAATTTCATCGATTCCAGCCGTTCGTTCTTCCCGGAAGAGATCCCATTCCTTTTCTGCCGCCTCAATGACCTAGATACAATATCCAATGTCAGCGAATATATAGACCAACGCTTTTCACAATAATTCTTACGTCAGTTTTTCTTCTAATAACGAAAGCCTCTTGAGTTGGCGTCAGAATGGCAGGTAGGTAACAGAGTGGCGGAGGGTGTGATCTTGGGATAGGCGCTAAAGGGTTTGTGGATGATGGTGTTGGTGGTGAGTCGTCGGAGGGTATAACATCGGATGTGAACAAAAAATTAGCAAGAATCGGAAGCCGTGTCCGACGAAGTTTGTACTGTGTTTCACGGTTCATTATCAATTGCCATCAAGAAAAGATAAAACATGGTAACATACGATCGAGTCCTTGAGTTGCAGTTCTTCCTCTTTCCTGTTTGCAGCCGTTTTGTCCTTTTTAGCCTCTTCGGCACGCCTGACAGAATCAGTCTCTTTTCGAAGCTTAGCTTGTAGTCTCTGGTCAATCAGTTGTCGTTTTTTCGCCTACGATTGCCAAATTAAAAACTCTTTTGACAGATTTTTGTTCTAAGAACAAGTTGCTCACCGCTTCGCTTGCATTTCTCTCCTTATCCTCAATTTTGGCTTTGTTTAGGGTACCGACAAGGATACCAAACATGGACTTTCCTCGTTTGCGCTCACGGCCTGCACCGAGATCGAGACGTGGCCGTTTCTTGTTTTCATTTTCTGTGACTCCTGTGGGGCTTTTTGGTGTTTCTACAACATCAATTTGGGCTTCATTGGGGGGAACACTAGACAACTCAGCGTCAATGAAAGATATTTGTGCAAGGAAAATGAAACATACTCTTCGGAAGACATACTATTGGCTTGAGACGATGAAGGTCAGAGGAGAACCTGTGTCACAGGGCGTGAGAGTTTCGACCTGAGCATCATCGAATATTTTTTTAGCACCAGTCTGACTAGTAACCGCCATGCCTCCAAAGCCAACTGTAAAAGCGACCAGGCAGACTAAACACAACTGGAAGGACCATAAAACAACACCGAAACAGCCGTTAAGTGTGCAAGAAGGCTTGAAACGTCTATTCACATCCCTTTGTGCCCAAATTGATGGGGGTCATTTCAGCAACGCCGCGAAGACATGCGATAAAAGTGTGTTTTCATTTCGTTAAATGTAACAGCGGAATGTATCTAAAGTTCTTTTGAAACTCAGTACTGCGATTGGATCCTAAAGATGTGGATGCTCGACAGACCAAGCTTTTCTTACTTTTACAGACGGAGCAGTACAGTGCTGCGCTCAGCCTCATTGACTCTGATGACGATCATGCACACCATGCGTACGAGAGAGCGTATTCGTTGTATCGTCTCTCACATGAATCTGAAGCGAGAGACGTACTGAAGTCGATCAAAGAGGACCAGGACGCTGAAAGTAGTCGGGGTCTGGTGCACCTTGAAGCTCAGTTGGCATGTCGCACTTTGCGTCTCATAAACACACAAGCAAAATTCCTCATGTTCCCTTATATCAGGCTTATCGCGAAGGCTTATATGATGTCGCATTTGATCTGTATAACCAATTGCTCGATACCGCCGAACCTGTGAGCAACTGTCTACTCACATCTTACACGTGCACTAATCGTCTTCAAGGACTCGGAAGAACACTCAGATATCCTTACCAACCTCCAAGCATCTCAAACACATCTAGATTTCATCAATACAGGTTTTCTTCATGCTTTGGACTCGCTTCCAACATCAATCTCTTCTACCCTAGAGACTGCCCCACCTCCGCAACTACCGTCGGCGGTTGTACTGCACGCCTCGGATTCTGCTACAGCAAACCCGTCTACAACATTAAACTCCGGACCAGTACCGAAGAAAGTACGTATGTCGCGTGTACCGGCGGGTGTCATCCCAGGGGTCACTCCCGCCCCCGATCCGGAACGATGGTTGAAGAAAAGTGAACGTTCGACATTTGGACAAGGGAGGAGAAGGAAGGGTCCTTCTGGGGGTGGAGGTGCCACACAAGGGAGTGCATCTGTTGATGTTTCACCTACTCAGACAGCAGGTTCCGGTCATCCTTCGAAGGCCGGCGGAGCGAAAGGCAAAAAGAAAAGATAAATCTATTGTGATGATAATGAAAAGTCAGTTGGCTTTCTTTATTTTTTCTTGCTCGTTTCTAAATGAAAACTAGCGTGTGGCGGGTCTTATATAAAAACTTTGTATTATAAACCACGTCTAAGCAAATGTTCATATTAACCTCGTGCTAGCTTCTGGTTGCCTGCATTTCTACGTAACATCACCGAGGCTTCAAATCGTTGGATCTCAGGGTTTTATACCTATTCTTCATTCAACTTTTGCCCAGGACATCCCCTACTTTGACAGGCTTTTCTCTCTTCAAGTCCAGGAAACAACCAGTCAAATTAACAAGGCAGATTTTTCGATGAACAGGAGCACTGAGAAAACCTTTCATCTCAAATTGGCTATCAACGTGCCAGGCCTCGCGTTTACACTAAGGATTAAACCTTCACCAGTGGACCAACAACCTTCACTCAGCCACGACCCCGCCATATTCCTGCTAGCTCAGTCTATTAAACATGTTGCACTCCTTCCATCGTGCGACTGACGCCGGATATTAATGAACGAACCTCCACAACGTACCAATATTTTCGACTGAACAGGAATGAAACCAATATGGAGAAAGAATGGTCAAAGTTGTAGAGGTATGCATCTTTTTTACCCCAAAGTGTTTTGATGACCGCCTGCTAGCTCAGGCATTTGCATTTAGAGATTCTGGGCGAACTTTAAAATGAATAAAATCGACAAGGAGACTTACTCTTGTTCGTAAGGTGCCTGCAACGCGTCCACCTCCCTTTGCTTATCTAATTCACCTCGTGGGGTCATTTCCAGGGATATCGACAAGTATACTCCTCACTTGCTAACTTCCACAACGGTATCAAGTCATTTGTGACGAGGCGTACCTCACGCCATGCTCAAACAGCCTGCACGAGGGTAAGGACATGGGGACGACTGAGCCTAAAAATCCTTTAAAAGAGATGCAGCACTGCCAGGGACTCACCAAGCCCGTTTCCTTCTTCTCCCTCCTACTTCAATCCTCGAAAAGTCAACACCTGACGATCCTAGATGCGGTTGTCGAAAGTTCTCGGCGTTATCATCATCGCTAGAAATGGTGATCGACACGACTTCTACCAAGACCCATTCACATATTCTGGGTCCAATACCGGGACCACCGCTCTCGGCGAGGTGAGCTTCTCCCTTCCTCTTATCCACCAATCGTTGACGCATGTCTTCTTAGGTCGAGTCCAACCTTCTTGGCTCCCTCCTCCGTTCCACATACTTCGACAGCAGGTCTTCCTCATACATCGAGGGTATCCGCTCCGATCTGGTCGACAATAATGAAGTCAAGGTCCGCGTCAAGGCCGGCGCGGAAGGCACTGTCGTTTTCGATTCTGCCATTGCTTTGCTCCAAGGTCTTTTCCCGCCCAACCCAAAGAACAAGATTGTTCTTGCCAACGAAACTACCATAACTGCGCCTTTGGGTGGATATCAGTATGTTCCAGGTGAGTCATGAATGCTGTTCTACCTATGCATTTGCACATTTACCTTTTGCTTGTGCAGTCGAAACTGTGGAACCTGGCAACGATCGTTCTTTGGAAAGCTGGACTAACTGCCCTGTAAGACGAAACCGATTCTTGGTTTGACTCTCAAGATTTAGATGTTTTTTAATTTAGGCATTCGAGAAACATACGAAAGGATTCTACGGTTCCGCTGACTTCAAGCAAAAGGCTCGTGAAGCTCAACCTTTCCTCACGAGTGTAAAAGACTACGTCTTTGGCCGCCCAACTACTTTGGAGAACATTGTTAGCCTATTTTTTTGTCATCTCTGTTCCAACTAATTGTTTTCTCAAACTTCTAGTGGAACGTAAGTGTTTTCCGATGACGAAAACGTACGGTATAACTAGAAGAAATTTAGATCTACGACTATATCAACTCGGAGCTTATTCACAACCAGACCTATGCTCATCGTCTTCCTCCTACTTTCATTGAACAAGCACGTCACTGGGCCAATTATCATGAAAACGGCGTCTTTTCTGATGAAGATATCAACGGTATTGGCAATAGTAAGTTCTCTGACTTGTAAAGAAGAGACCGTCTTGCTTAACATGCCGTCTTTAGTCGCTGGTCGAACAATCCTCCACACAATCCTTACTTCCTTAGAAAGAATTGCCTTCAATGGCGACCCGCTCCAATTTCTCTTAGTCGAGACCACCTACCAGTCCTTCATCTCTCTTTTCCGCCAAACTGGCATCACCAAGGAATACCCAAACATCTTCGGCATACGTAGGTGGTACTTCTATCATACATCATTCTATCCTCATTTGTCTATTCTAACTCCAGCCGATTACGCATCCGCTCTCGCAATTGAGCTCCGCCGTGGCTCTCCCCCTGATGTCCGTGACTTCCTGCGAATCAAGTTCAAGAACGGCACCGACGGTTTCGAGGATGTTCACGTCTTTGGCCACCACGCTGACATTCCTTTGACCGAATTCATCTACAGAGCGGAGGTATGTTGACTAATGTCATTCGAAGCGTTTCCTTAGCCAAGATTTCTTTTCTTCAGGGTGCTGCCATCACGAGCAACAAGCAATGGTTGGATATCTGTGGCGCCCGATACAAATCTTCCTCCGTAGATTTCCTTGGAATCCAGCCTGAATCGCATGTCTTCCAAAGTTGTATCGTCGGCTTCGTCGCTATCATGCTCATCATTTTCGGCCTTGTCAAGTTCATCAAGAATCGCCGCGCTAGCAAGCACCGTCCGAGATTGATAGGGGAAGAGGTGAGTCAAGTCGTTTTCAACGACTACGGCTCCATCACGCGTAGGAGACCTGAAGAGGATGTTGCCCGTAAAGCCGGGGAAGATCCTCTCGGTGAACGGCAGTTCGCTAAGGAAGATTACTTGCCTGAACATCCTCAATGGATTCTCTAAGTAAGCGGGTGGCCGTGGTCGTTGACAAAACATGTGGTTTTTTTGCCAATTTGGGGGATATTGGCTCATGCTTACCTTGTTTCGCGGTTTTTACAGAGCACGATCGTCCCAGTGATGGGAGAGAAGATCAGATTTGTTTGAACGGGTGTATTGACTGAGCCCTGGCTGCTGCTTGGATTATGCTTGAACAATGGACATTGTCGTTGCTCCATCTCTTTTTCTTTACTGTTCCTCACCAATTTTCTCGTATCTTGATCGATGACTGCTTATCTTCATGACCTACAATCATTGCACAATGAGCCCCTCAGCCATAACCCTATGTATTTATTTGGAATGAGAGGATTTGATCTTAGTAGTCTGCCCAAAATCTGGAAGGAAGTAACAACTTCGAAGTATGCTTCCGATTAGCCTGGCCCGCTCTTAACAATAACGAGCACTTCAAAAGTTCAGAGTAGTGGCACGCATAAAAGTACTTTTTCCCTCTACATAGCTAATATTTTCATATCAACACCCGTAAACCGGTAGTCTCTCGTAGACAGACCACGATATAAGTGAACTTTTATGTGTTGGTATGATTCACGTTATATGTGGTCTGTTTCATATCACGCCCCCCAAACTTGCCTTGGGGGATCGAGAGCTACATAGCGGTTTACTCCCACGGTACTGATGCCATAATGGACTTGAATATCGAACATCTGGTGGTCCAGTCAAGTCATCAGTCAATTGACTTGACTAGGACTAACTGTATTGACTTGTCAAACACTGGTCTACATGTATGTAAATATTTCAATCAAAAACAGGAATTAAATCTAGTCAATTGGCTGCACCAACTTCACTATCATCGGGAGCTGGGGTCGCGTGCCCCCACCGACAACTGTTGGTACTGTGATATTGGTCATCTGCCAGAATATTTCTTTCTTCGACGGAGTAAACTCGAACGATTCGACCAGCAACGACAAAACCACCTCTGCAGCGATTGTAAACATGACAACAGAATCGTCAACGAATATGGATAATTTGCTTACTCATTTCAAGCTGAGAAAACTTAAACCCGCTGATATAGCTTCATAGTCAGTACTTGAAAAAAAGCCATGTAAAACAATATACTGACATGCATGCCCGACCGCCACCAAGGAAAGTCATCCTGAGGGTATTTGATCAAACCATGACAGTCTTTTTTCAACAGTACGAGTTGAACTCACAGATTGGAATAAATTCCGGGGATATGAGCCGCAGAAACCGAATCCGGCAGGGGGGTCAACCATCTATCTGGGTTCCATTCATATGAATCTGGTCCCCATATTTCAGGATTTCGATTGGCAGCAAGAATCCCGACTATGACGTTGGTATTATTTGGAATGGGCACTTCAGTGATTTCTCGTCCATCCAATCCTTTGATCGGGGTCGAAAAAGGAAGAACGACATCTTGCCTCGTACTATTCCAGAACACCCAATTAGTTACCACGATAATACAGAAGTGAACAAGGGGAGTGAATTAACTTACGTCCTCTGAACATACGCAAGAGGCGGATAACTGCTCGATGGGTTTGATTTTCACTAAATGGAAGGATAATAATGATACTCACAGTCTCAAAGTTTCACGGCAGACCGCATCCAGATATGGCAAAGCAGTTAACTCGTCATACTCAAGGTTTCCATGACGATTCCTTGCATCTACAATTTCTTGGCGGAGTTTGCTTTGGACATCCTGGTGGGTTGCCAAAAGGTGGAGTATACGGGCAAGTGCGCCAGAAGTAGTATCCATTGCGGCGAAAGTTAACGTGCTGCTTGGATCAGGCGTTGTAGCAAACATAAAATTTGACACCTACGACATCTGGCCGAGTAGCTCCTCCTTTGACATCCTATCTTCCTCAGACGCACTCATATTTTCCCTCACTATACGGGTAATGAGTCAAATACGCCTATGTCAAAACATTAGGTGATACGCACTCAAAATGCTCATAATATCTTTGCCTTGCCCGATCTGTTGAGTGACAGCTTCATCTCCTTCCTCCAGCGCTTTCTTCTTTTCCTCGAAAATTTGAACCGAAGTGTTATGAAGTACGTCTACGATGTCTCGGAGTTCATGGACATTCTTCCAGGGAAAAATATCCATGATAAATCGTCGGAACTTAGGTGTTCCAATCTTTAGACATGTAGACAGGAAATAGGTACGAGCGAATATCATCTTGAATAAAGTTGGTCTTGTATGATCGTCAGGACGTTATGTCAGGGAAGGGAAATGATGTGACATACATGAATAACTTGGCTGCAGTACTATATGGATGGGGGACACCGTCCTCGGTTAGCGGGTCAAACGAGTACCCAAGCCCACTTTGACCAATCAATTCCAGTGCTGTGCGAGTCATCCAGGAAAGTACTTCAATCTAAAGACAACTAAATGAGAGATTAAATAGCAGATTGGACAACAACCAACTTCCTGTGGCCCATCTTTGGTTCTACGGGCAAAGGCATCTCGAAGCTTTGGGAAATAATATCAAAATAGGCAACAAAAATAAGATATGAATGAAGAGAGTACCTTGTACGAGACGTCATAGAATACCGGAACTAGAGATTCAATCAGTAAGTCCATCTGTAAGTAAAGAGCTGTGCACACTCATTCCACGCATATGCGCAATGGAAAACACAGGGTTCAACATCTTTCTTTGCTTTCGGTGATAGTCCCCTTTGGATCAAAGTTAGGAGAAGCTCGTGCAGCAATGATGGAAAACCAATACCTAATGTTCCCAGAAGTCCTGGACCGAAAAATAAGCGATTTCCCCTTGAAATGGGATGTTAGTATGTCATCCATAAACTGATCTTTTATTGAATGGATAATTTACTGGATAAATGACGATGTTTCTTCATATATATATTGATCCTAAGGCGGTAAGAACTGGAATCATGATTAATGTAAGAAAGACCTACTTTGACAGTTATATGATGCAGTGCTTTTGGGTCGAAGACATAAAGTTGATTTTCCTAAGGCTGCGATCAGGATCAATTGAAAGATGGAAAAGAGTAAAGTACGAACGCCAAGGAATGCCTTGATCTTGATAACACTACCATCTGCGAGGCGTCATCATCCTTTTCGTCGGGAGTTGAAGGATATTTTCATACATTTCTGTGCAATTTCTTTGTGAAATTCCCATGCATTAGTGTTGAATAATTGAGGGAAAACACCTGGAGATTGGTAGACGTTAGGAAAGCGGCTTCGAGGATGAAGGATTGAATAGCAATCACCAAATAAAAGGGATTGGGACGGCGGGCCTGGTAAGTTGTCCAGAGCTGATTTGAAAAAGAATTGTCGTAGCACCTTCCAAAGAGCATAGGAAGTTGCACAGACAATGATAGCTTGAAGGAGGATGGAAGACATAGTAGAACAATGGAAAGGAGGGGTGGTGTTGGTACGAAAGTATCAAGGTGCACGCCAATATATATGTGTAGATTCCCGGCAGAAGTTTACCCGATATCTTCACTGTCCTCAGATGCATGACATATAGATATATACGTTGCTAGCTGGGTTATTGCGCATATGACTAACAGGCTATTTGACTTTGGAGTCTCATTCGGAAAGCTCATGAAATGACCAGGAACTGAAAGGAGCTGTACCGGTAACAAGATTGACAGCTGCTGGTACAGAGCCGATGCTACGTACTCACTGCGGCATAATCTTGAGAGATAAAGAAGGCTTCCAGGGAAAATGAATTAGGGTAATTGGGAGCCGTTCACATGGATTTTAACAACCAGCAACCAAAAGTTAGTCAGACGACCGCGCCTGAATAAGCCTTGACAAATTGATGATGATGAAACAAGAGCCAACAGTAAGTCAACTTGAGGAAGCCTAAGGAACGATAACTTCTTCCTATCCGTAGTTGACAACGTTGACAAGTCAAGAGTGACAAAAAAGCGGATCCTGGCAACTTGAGTACTGAGTTTTGACTAAGATCACGTGAGATTTGGGCGGTTAATTACGTAACACGAGAAACGCGCCGTTCACAGACACGCGAAAATGATTTTTTTGGAAAGAAATATGCTGATGTGGGACAACTAGTTCCCAAAACGAGATAACGCCACCTCCCAAAATACAGGAAGATGGTTCAGGTCAATATTGCAAATCTCAATGGAGGCCCCAGTGAGAACTCAAGGCGACAAAAAAGACTGGAAACTCGGATTTAGATATATCATATTGGGAAAGAGAGCGTATTCACCAATAACACACAAACAGCTGGTACACCTTTGGGGGATTATCAGGTGTTCCGATCCTCACGAAATTTTGACGATAGTCCTTACAGCATTTTGTAGGAAGCAGATTTTTATTTTGGTTTTCATTTGAAAGTCAGTTCACTGTTTTTCCGAGCTATACCTTCTTTATTCAGTGTCAAAATATTACATTTGCTGACAATGTACTCCTCCAACGTTGCAAGGTTCAACGTTCAATGTTCAACGTTCAACATCCATCATGTTCCAATCATTCTCACAATCTTTTACCAAACTTACGGTAAGACTTTTCGTACTCTAAGCCTGACCTTGGGAATTTAAAATGGAACTAACGTTCACGCCAACCCCAAAGGTCGTGTCTGTTTTTACGGCTATGACATCTTACAGGATTAAATATGCCAAAGCCAATCATGCACGTGGCCGCTACTCTTGGGAGCCTATGTCCCAAGCGGTGGATATCCTGATAGCAAAGACGGGTATTAGGATGTTCGACACGGAGACGGCTCTCGTCGATCCCACCGTCCCTGGCGACACTATCATACCATGGAATCGATCAGAGGAACCGATGGTACCCCTCTTAGCCATTTGTTCCAATCACCCCAAGTCATACCGGAAGCCCAGTCAGGCGCAGGTCGACCAATTACCGCATATTTTGGGGAGACGATTGACTATCACCCCCCTTCTTTTTATGAGTAAGCCGCGAGCCTGTGGAATGAGTTGACATACTTTACTCTGCTGTACGTTTGCTAGTAAATAGGACAGTTCATGAGATTCCCAAGGGATATGTTGATATGCGTTTGGCGGGATCGCACTGTGCTTTACAAGCTCTCAAACTGGTCTGGGGTCCAGGATGGGTACCAACACAAATGGTCCTGCCATCTGCGCAGCGTTTCTTCCATTGTTTCGGATTCTATTTGCTTTGTCTTCACCAGGTGTATTTGACACTCTAATCTTGTTGTAGAATGCAGAGTCCTCAGCCAAAAATTCGCTATCTAAATTGCAAGACTTTGATGTAAGTTTTACATGCAATCGGTGCAATAGGGTTACGCAGCCAAAAATCTTAGCTTGATTTGAGCATGACGGAAATCCAGTCCCTCTTCGTCCAACGTTATCAGCAGCTACGGCTCATAGTAGGAGGCCGCCGCAAGGTACGCCCAATGGCCACTGCTTTGGCTTGAGAAGAAGATTTTTTCATTTTTCTGCAAAACGGTTCTATTCATCGTTAAAATCATTCTGGCACCGTACGGCGATGATATTGAAAGATAGGCCCAGTTGCAGGGTTAGAGGCAGGGTTTGAATTGCTCTTTAAAGGACGTAGATGTGGGTGAGGAACTGGTTCAGGCTGCCCAGAGGATGATGATATTGTCATTGGGAAAATGGGTTCAGAGGTTAATGTGGCGCCAGTACCGGCCCGATTGTAGGTTGGACGTGTTGAAGGTCGACGTATTCGGGTAGGAGGAGCGGCAGCGACGTAAAGGGTGTCGGCAAACGAGAAGAAAACCGGATGGGAATGACGAGGATTCTGATGGCTCGTCTCTTTCTTTCTTCATAGAGGGTCGGCTAATAGGTATCATCGTGGTAGATGTTAGTTTCGGCGTTGGTTGCGATGCAGATTGGCGACGTAGGCGTAGGCGTTGGATGAGGCCTCTTGCGTCGTACGATACATTGGTTCTTCTAGGCGATTTTTGAGGGTTCTTTTCTTTTCAGATTATATTGAAGTGAGTTGAGAGGATCTAATTCCTGAGAAAAACAGGGGACGAACCTTCATGACACCTTTGTCTATCTTTCTCATCTTCTCATATTTTCCCTATTCACCACTCACTGGATCTTCGCTCAACCGACTTCAAGCTTTCCTCTATGCTTCTTTCCCGATTTCGGCTCTTCTCATCGTTCATCGCCCATGTGCTACAGAGCTTCTTTTGTCTGTTTCGTATCAATCACCTCTGAGTCTTCAAATCCTCCCGTTTACGAATGATGGCCTGCCTGACAGACATTTCGAGTTCTTGATGTGACACCTGATATGATTGTTGTAGTTGGCTCACAAGTTGGTGAAGAGAAGCAATTTCTTCATCATAGTGGCTTAAGAGCGACGCTACATGTTGCTCTTTCTCGAGTATTGCTTGTTCTCGAGATAAAATTTCACGTTCTTAGTTAGTTAATGTAGCCCGATGCCCTTTTGACCACGGAAAGCCTATTTTTTGGACTTGAAAACGATAATACAAAGATGGAAAGCAGGAAACGCACATTTTTTTCGTTTGGATAGCCCGGTCCGACTCTGGACAAAAATTGGTCGAAAAATTGGGATTTTTAGGGTAGCTTTAGCTGGGAAGATGATGCTGACATGGAGACAGATGGTGAGAGCATCGGTAGGTATATCGTTTATATACCTATTATTGCATAACACTTGATCCATGGGCAAGAATCTGTCGGGACGAAAATGGCCAGATTGTGGGATCAAGGATTTTGACGGAATTTCCCAGGTCTTGACTAGTCTCCTAAAACAGACCTAATGATAATGACAATCGGTCATTATATAGGTCTTGATAGGGTTTTAGGAATAATCTTGGCAAGGGCATTCCGTAGACGGTACAATACTGGTACAGTAAACGAGTGTTGGTGGGAATGACAGAGGATGCTATGCTTCTGAGAAAATAAATAAATTCCCACAGCTTGTATCAACGACCACCTGGCTTCGCCCGTTGCTTCTTCTTCCACAGTGCCCAACCTTTCCACCATGATCAGTATACGTCCTCGTTTAACCCGGGGTTCGATGAGGTTGGGTTTTATTTTGCTTAGTCTTGTGGTCATCTATATCCTCGTCGTAGATGGCTACCTCCGTCCTCGAACAACAACACTTACTATCGAGGATTTAGACGAGTCTGATTTCGGAATCATACCCTTTGAACCAGCATCTTCGCAGTACGGAAACGATACACGGATCCTCCTGGTTTCTGCCATGTTCCCCCTAGCCAAGTCGAAACACAGCAAAGACGACTATGCTATTTGGTTAGGACGTTTTGTGGGCGTAATGACGACAGACATGTACATGTATACAGTACCTGACCTTGTGGAAACGTTCAAACAGATACGTGGTTCGTTACCCATCACGATCGACACCTCGTATTCCTCCCCCTTTGAAGTGCCTCCAATGGTCGGGCTCGAGGAGACGTATACAAACATGAGCAGCCTAGATAAGGAAAATTGGCGTCATTCTCCAGAGCTGTACGCCGTCTGGAACGCGAAGCCTTTTTTATTGCAGACCGCTCTCCGGAATCTAGCGGATAAGGGGATACATTACGATTATGCGTTTTGGAATGATGGAGGCAGCTTCAGAAACATCCACGCTTATAGAGATTGGCCTGATCCAGGTCGCGTAGCGCAAGTATGGGACGAGACTAGTAAATTGACAGGAAAGGACAAGAACGACCTTTTGTTCCTCCCTATCTTTCAGCCGCCTAATAAAAAACTTTCGGATTGGAAGGAGGACATGGGACCTATAACTTCTAACCCAATACAGTTCACCGAAGGTTCGTTCTTTTTATATTTCCTCATCTGTTCAATCACTTACTCTTTACATAGGTTCATTCTTCGGTGGATCTCAATCCTCAGTTGAATGGTTCTCTCGCGTTTACTATGCTTACCATGATCACTATCTTAAGAATGGCTTCTTCGTTGGCATTGATCAAGATATTTTCAACGCTCTCTTGCTGCTCTTCCCCGAACGAATCTTCACCGTCTGGTTGAACGACCCCCGCGCCCCCGCGCGCCAAGGGATTGTACCCAGCCCTAGTCTCAAACCCAGCAGTCTTGAAAGCGGTTTCCTCGGAGAATGCGGTCCTGAATGGTTTTACTACCAATTCTGGTTCGCGGATCGTACGGCGCGTCATGAAATGAGAAGGATCTGGATTTCGGAGGAGAGGTGGCGGATGTGGGGATGGTGGCAGGACAGGAAGGCTTGTCGATTGACCGGAGCGATACCGATGATGGATGTCATTCAAAGGTCGTTTGGTGAATCTTGGCAACCCCCTACAAAAAGAGTTCCTACCTCTTCGTGATTTTTTTGGGATTCATTTCAGTTCTATATCTATAATATCGCCCTTATGGTGGAGGAGCTCCATTCATATTTGTAATATAGTGACTTGCTGTTCGTTATCTACATTTCTTGTATACACCAGGCCCAAAACTATATAATTTTTGAAAGCAACTTGATGACCGCAGCCCAGGCTGCAGCCTGAGTGCCGCAACATGCCGTAACGAAAGCCTGGGATTTTTCAACTTGATGTTCTTGGACATGGATATTATGTATATAACCAAACCATAGGTATGAACTACATCGGACTACATTGAATGTCCACAGCCTTCAACCTTTGTGCCTTCCCAAGCAGATTCGAACCCCAGAGTACTCTTTAAAGTCAATTCTCTAAGTTTTACTTACGCCAGATTTTATCCAGATCTCAGGCAATATTTACATTGCCAGAAGAAAGCCCCATGGACGCACTAGGACTAGCTTGTAATGTACTGGTCGGATTTCAACACTATGATCTTGCCCTCATCGACCCCCCTTTGAACAATTTTTACAAGGCAATCACAGCTCAATTTATCGATATCATCCTCAAGCACGCGAACAATGAATTGCCAAAATACTTCCCTAACCCAACGAACGTGTCGACTACAGGATGTCGGAGCCTATTGTAGGATCTTGAAAGCTATTAATGCCAACCCCCACGATCAAAAGGCTGCAGATACCCCAATACGACTCCTATGGTTCCTTGTCGCTAGCGTTGGGGGATGAAACCAACGACCGCCTCGACGATGTTTACTCGAAAAGTAACAATGGGCTGGGGAGTTTGGACGTTGCGCCTGACAAATCCGCCTAACATCACTCTTCGGGGCGTCGACGATCGTTGTGGACCTTCAGATGCTTGACCGTGTACCTTCCGTTATTATCCGGATTGGTATTAAAGAACCAATGCAACCATCAGAGCCACAGAAGAAGAAAGAAAGAATGGCATCTATCTTGCTGTAGCAGGCTCGAAAGCAAATGCCCAAACTTCCCTCACGAATTTCAAAGGAGGTATCGCCCCAGCTTGGAAAGTGATAAAATCATCTCTGGAATCGCGTTCCTGCAGGTAGGATTTGAGCTAAATAATATTCCTTTGGGCAGCGGTCTACTAATGAACCCAGAGGATAATTGGAAATGTAGATAGTGGCTTTTTACCAAAAAAGAGGTCTAGAAGATTCCATTTCCATCAACAAAGTAAGAGATGACTCGGATTTGGAGTAACTGGAAGGTGTTTGGATTTATTTAATTGTATCGAGAGGCTTCTCCGATACCCCTCTTCACCTGGTCTTCATCTTGCCGCTCACCGTTGACCGAATTACTTTAGAGCCGATACAGTATATTTTCAGAAGCACGTCGCAGCGGTGCCGCGACATGCTGTAGCGAGAGAGTCGACACCTCTGGAAACCTGGGATTTTTCAACTTGATACTCTCAAAGTTCAATTTGAATAGTGAACGATGTCTTATTAGACTCAAATTTGTCGATACAAAACTCTGCCGCTGTATTTAGGGAGCTTGAATTACATACTACCACAACGGCATGACAGGCGGCTTATCTGCAGCTCAACTTCTTTTTCCGCCTCGATCGCCTTACGCGGCGGAAGGTTCCACCCGTGGTCTTTGTTATCAGCCATCGTTCCATGGCTCGGATTCTCAAACTGTCCCTTCGGCGTCGAAATATCTCGCTTGTCCTCTTCACGCTTATTCTCATTAATCTCTTTGTACTTTACGAGTATATTGTGCCTCGCCGACTAACTCTGGAGGAAGGACCCATCCGAAGCTATTTTCTTGATGACTCTGGCGATAGCTCTTCTTCCGCTACTATCCCCTATGGCAATTCGACTCGCATATTGATTGTTTCTTCGCTGTATATACTCTCCAAATCAAAGCATTCGAAGGATGAATACCATAACTGGCTTCAGCGATTTCTAGGGCCTGTCACCACCGAGGTCTACTTCTATACTTCCCCCGATCTTGCACCAACTGTGAAAGGCCTGAGAGGAGAGGGACTCCCACTCACTATCGATATAAATTACATTACCCCCTTCGATGTTCCCCCGCTTAAAGGCCTGGAGGGAGTATACAAAGAGATGCATAGTCTCGATAGAGAAAAGTCATATCATTCCCCCGAGCTATATTCTGTGTGGAACGCCAAGCCGTTTTTCGTCGATAACGCCGTTCGGGTCATGGCGCGTAAAGGAAAGACTTACAATTATGTCTTTTGGAGCGATGGCGGAAGTTTTAGAGAGATTAATGTGTATAAGAATTGGCCAGATCCGACTCGTTTGCATGAGATTTGGCAGGAGGGCAGTAAACTGTCGGGTACAGAGCCGGAGGATCTGTTGTTTTATCCTATACAACATCCTCCTTACAGCGCAAGACATTGGAAAGAGGATATGGGTCCAATAGACACCGATTTCAGTGAAGGTAAGCACGGGCCTCTAAGGCGTTTTCTATCCTCCCTCTGAAGTCAAATAATTTCATTGCCGCCAGGTTCATTCTTTGGTGGCTCCCCGAGTACAATGGCTTGGTGGGCACGTACATTTTATGCTTATCACGACTACTACATCAGCAAAAACCTCTTCGTCGGGAAAGATCAGACTCTCTTCAACGCCCTTCTCATTCTATTCAACGATCGCATCATAACCGTATGGGTATACGACCCCAAAGCGCCCGCTGTAAACATTGGACTTGGTTTCCAATCTTTGAAATTTGTCTACCGCAATTTCCTGGGATCATGCGGCCCCGAATGGTATTATTATCAATTCTGGCTTTCAGATCGGCAGACGCGCGATGAAATGAGGAAGATTTGGTTAGCGAATGATAGGGAACCGGAAAATGCGAGATGGTGGAAAGTGAAATTGCAATGTCGGCTTACCAGGGTTTTGGCGTTTAACACATTGTTGAAACGGACCTTTGGGGAGGAGTGGAAAACACCTGTGTCTATGTTAGTTACTCCTGTGCGCAGCTGGCAACACTGATTATGATTTCAGTGTGTTTGAGTTATAGGAAATTTTTCCTTGGTTCGTTGTTGAATTTCTCATAATGGGGTTGGTTCTTGCAATGACATTACAATATGGTACTGTGGTATTTTAATCAATTTGTCAGGGGTGGGGACAAGTGTTGGATCATGGATGAAATTAGATTTCTGTCCATCAGTAACAGGACCCAGGACAATTGCCCAAATTTGTCCAGGGCCATCAAGAAATTCAGGCTAGCCCAAGGCTTAGTGATTGCCACAGGTTTTTGAATTCCTGCGGGTAAGCAGGCTGGGTACAGATGGGTACAGGTACGGGTATGGGTACACATTCCTGTATACACCACCTACAAAACGAGCCCTAGAACATCCAAAACGGATGAGAATTGATGGAGATATAGCCAAAATAATATAACATATCATTTAGCACATATCTTGCTCATTTCTGGGTTGTTTTGGGTGTTTTTGGGCTTGTTTTGATGGGTAAACCATGGGTTTAATGGGTAGAGGTCTCAGGGGTATGGGTATGGGTCAGCATCGAGATACCCCAGGGTGTAGAATATGCAGGGTAACCGGAATGTTATACAACTGATGATAATAAACCTCAGTGATGTTCAAGCACTGTAAGATATATTATAGGATATATACCTAATGATAATAACTAAAAGAAAGTAAGTAATAGTTATGATATAATGAATGAATGACTTACACCTCAGTGATGTTCAAGCACTGAGGTGTCACATAGACGACAATGAAAATAAGTAAAGAGTATTATGTAATAATATGTAAATAAACAAATGATAAGTTCAACACTCCCCCTCGAGACGGATATGGAGTTACTGAAGTCCAAGTAGTTCTCGAAATTTGACGAACTTGTTGTAAGTGAGTGACTTCGTAAATATATCAGCTATCATATCTGATGTAGGGCAGTATTTGAGTGTGATGTGACCGGAAGAAATAGTTTGTCGAATAAAATGAAAGTGTACGTCAATATGTTTAGTGTGACCATGAAAAGTGGAGTCCTTGGATAAATGAATGGTGCCTTGATTGTTGCAAAAGAGAGTAGTGGGTAAACTAAAAGAAAATAGATTAGAAAATTTGGAAAGTAACTTATGTATCCACAAAATATCCTTCGAAGAATGAGTGAGCGCCACATATTCAGCTTTGGTGCTGGATAACATGACAATTGGTTGTTTCTTACAACTCCACAAAACAATTCCGTTGCCAATAAAATAGATGAAACCAGAAATTGAATGTCAATGTAGGTGGGAAGTCCAATTGGCATCGGAATAACCAGATATTAAGCAGTGAGGACCTCCAAGTACGAGTTGAAGGTGTTTTGTACCAGATAAATACCTAAAGACACGAGTAACAGCCTTTAAATGGGTTGTGTGTGGTGTTTCAAGGTATTGAGATAACATTGATACAGCAAACACAATATTGGGTCGTGTCATGACTGTTACATACATGAGTGAACTGATCATTTCTCAATACTTGGTTTCTCATAAGGCATTAATAAAGTCGGCGAAACTGCAGGAGAGTCCAGGGTGAGGTCAATACCAGGTTCTAAGGGTGTGACAGCAGTTTGCAAGTCCTCGAGACCAAAACGAGTGAGTATCTGTTTGATGTAAGAGAGCTGGGAGAGTGAGATGGTGTGATTTTTTAAATCGTGAGTTATCTTCACTCCTAATAACCAGTTGATTGGTCCAAGATCCGATAGTTCAAAACGTTCATGTAGTTGTTGTTTGATGAGTTTAATAGACTCATCGGAATCTGCAATGATAGTAAAATCATTGGTTGCAGCGGCAATGATGGTGTACTTATTGTTGTTATATTTATAGAAGACAGCTTCATCAGCCATTGAAATGGTATACATCAGGAAAAATGACTTGTGCCCTAGGCCGTCCTGAAATGTCCTGGGGTGCCCCAGGCAGCTCAGGGCGCTCAGGTCAAGAGGTCGCCCTGGGGTGCAAGTTACCTATGTATGAAAAGTCTTAGGCTGTCCTGGGGCAACCTGAAATAAAATATAATTGTAAGAGTGGGTTTGCTGGTGTCATGGTTGTAGGCTATAAAAATAAAAATAAAAATTTAAACAAAACCTGGGTGAGGTGTTGTGGCCGTTGTTGTTGTCATACATGCCTATTCATCATCATATGCACCCATTCATTGTTATACCCACCTACTGGTTGTTGTATGTGCCTATTTGTTGTTGTATGCACCTATTCATTGTCAAATGTGCCTATTCATCATTGTATGCACCTATCTGTCATTGTACATGCCTATTTGTTGTTATACATGCCTATTTGTTGTTGTATGTGCATATTCCTTGTTGTACAGGTGTGAAATGGGTGGGCTGAGACAGGTGGTGGGTTATGGGCAGTGTGATGTGGTGAGGTGGTGAGGTGGTAGGGGAGATGGTGGTGTCGTTGTCAGTGTGCTGAGGTGGTGATGTTGTGGCGGTGGTGGGTTGTTGTGGGGTAGTTGTTGTTAGTTGTTGTGGTTGTTTGTTGTGGTTGTTCAAAGCTAATAAGTAAAAAATTAGTATAGTGAAAAAAAAATGAAAAAAAAACAAACCCACCCCCCTAGCAAGGGGTAGAGCTGTCTGTCGTTTGACATGGCAGGGGAGGTAGAGGTGGTGTCGTCATTATTAGCCATGGTCATTGTTCATCATGGTTGTCCAAAACTAAAATTAGTATAGCAAAATAATAATAAAAAAAAAACACCCCCTAGTGGGGAGGGGGAGAGCTGTGTTATGATGTGGCAACGTAGCAGGGGCGGTGGTAGTGGCATTGTTGTTGTCAGTGTGCTGGCGTGGCAGGGTGGTGGTGGTGGGTTGTCATGGGGTTGTTGTTGTTAGCTGTTGTTGTTGTCATTAGTGAAATAAATAAAAATAAAAATAAAAAACCACCCCCCTAGCAAGGGGGGTAGAGCTGTCATTGTGGTCATTAGCCATCATTCAAAGCTAGTCAGTAAAAATTAGTATAGTGAAATAAAAAAAGAAAATAAACATACCACCCCTAGTGAGGGGTAGAACCATCATCATCATCATCCAGTGTCATCCTCCATCATCTCCAATCATCCATCATTGTGCTCATGCTTGTTTGTCTTTGTTGTCATCATTGCAGTGGTGAAGTAGTGGTCATGTGGTGGTGAGGCAGCAGTTCATGTGGTGATGAGGTAGTGGTGGTGGTGTGGTGGTGGTGTGGTGGTGGTGGTGGTGTGGTGGTGGTGGTAGTGTTGTAAAGGTGGTGGGGATGGGTTGTGATGACAGGGCAAATGGTTGTGACATGGGAAAATATATCTTGTTTAGGGTACATGTTCCCAGGTGCTAATATATTAACTAAGCTCTGACACCTAGAAAGTGCTGCTATGGCTCAGGTGTTATATTGCTGATTGTAATTGCTACTATATCAATGGTTTGACTCCCGGTATATGTGATTTTTTAAAAATTAGTAAGCATAACCTATTAGGGTGTAACATTAATTCCAAGTGGAATGTGTTCCAACCAAAGTTGCAAATTTGAGGGGGTTACCTGCCAGAAAATATTCCACTTAGAGTCCAAATAGGCTCCTCAGAATGCTTGGAATCTGCTTGGATTCCATTCGGATTCTGAGTGGAAACCATGGGGCACTGTAAAGACCTTGAATATATGACAAATTAGTAGCAGGCATTTACTATACCAAATATGGGCTTGTAGGAGTTTGTTCTTTCAACAACACCAAATTTTGAACTTTCAACTGCTAGCAATCAGAGTAGGAAAATCATGAGACAATTGTTTTTGCTCCTTTATTTAACCCTTGACAAAGGTCTAGGGACTTCTAGGACCAGGAGTGAATTGTGAAGAGTTCATTTTGTAGGTAACCAGCAGAATGTTCCTTTTTTTATGAAGTCTAGTCAGTTCAATATGGCCAATGAGTTCAATGGAACCCAAACTTTCTTGTAGAATCAGATGTGACTAATCAAAATGAGTCAATTGCACTATTTTTCCAACTATTCCAGATGGTGTGGTCAAAAATTTGAGGTATCTGAACCAAAAATTTCGGGGTAAGGAAACCAGTAGAAATGTCTTCATTACAGGGTTTTGCATAATATAATGAACACTCGTTTTTTTTGTGGCAGTCACGTGTAAGCTTTCCCACAGCCAAACAAAGGCCATATTGGGGATTTTTGATCAGTTAGATATGCTGCGACTCCCTCACCTTTTGAAAGATCTACGTGATCGCATTGTAAAATGGCAGAGTGACCGCGGTTACATGTACCGAAAGCTGGCAGATCTCGCAGGATGCTCAATAGGAACTATCACAAATATTTTAACATATCATAATCATTATGGTACATTGGTCAATCCCTTCTATTACTAAGGGGAATATACCAAGAGCAAGCAAAATTTTGGGATTTTTGCATGCACAATGTGCTCTTAATATCTAACTAACTTGGATGCTACTGAACGATACATGTAATGATATCGATCCAAAGGTTCAGGATGAGAAATGAGGCAGACATGTGGTCTTGATATCAAGGGTGATGTTGCATAGGGTCCAACAGGCAAAAAATGGTGAAAGTAGCAGTATATGTGGTGGATGGCTATAGGAACATATTTCTGAGTTTACGAGAGGATAGGATGTGTCTGGAAGGTGAGTGAGTTCATCGAGGTTGAGCCAGATTGATCAGTTGATAAGATTTGGCTGTGGGAAATCTCACACGTGACCGCCACAAAAAAAATGAGTGTTCATTATATTATGCAAAACCCTGTAAGCTGCATTCTACACATTTTGATGATTTTTTGGAGACCAGGAAAGGAAAAAACATGGTATAAGTCATGCATTGAGCATGATGCTAAAACAATGACCAAAAAGTAAAAGAAAGTTTGCAACATTTAAGACATTAACATTGGAACTATATTTGAGAGAAAAGAATTAGCAATGAAGTAACATCCATGAAATATAAGGACCATACATACTTCTAAAAGCAAAACTTCTCCTAATCCATACCCAAGGCATATTTTAGATTTGTGATAGCTGATGGATTGTGGGTTGCGGAAAGGAGGTGGAACCCAGATTCTCTGAAGGCTTATACTGTGGAGTATTGTTTCTTTGCATATGTAAAGGAAAGATGGCTCAAGGAAGACATTGATGTGGCCATTAAAATCAGTGTGGATACAAATACCATCAGGGATTGATGATAATTGATTGTTATCAGATGAAGATAAAACAGAAGTGTGCACTGCCTCACACTCTCCTGTGGCTGCATTCCAGATCCGTGCAGTATGATCCCAAGATGTAGAGACAATATACATACCATTAGGAGAGAAGACAGCAGAATTGACCCAATTTGAATGTCCTTTGAGCTCTGCCTCACACTCTCTTGTGGCCATATTCCAGATTCGTACAGTGTGATCATCAGATGCAGAGACAATATGCATACCATCAGGAGAGAAGACAGCAGAGTTGACCCAATCTGAATGTCCTTTGAGCTCTGCCTCACACTCTCCTGTGGCTGCATTCCAAATCCATGCAGTGTTATCTGAAGATGCAGAGACAATATGCATACCATCAGGAGAAAAGACAGCAGAATTAACCTTATTTGAATGTCCTTTGAGCTCTGCCTCACACTCTCCTGTGTCTGCATTCCAGATCCGTGCAGTATGATCCCAAGATGCAGAGAGAATATACATACCACTAGGAGAAAAGACAGCAGAGATGACTATATTTGTATGTCCTTTGAGCTCTGCCTCACACTCTCCTGTGGCTGCATTCCAGACACATGCCATGTGAGCATCAGATGTGGAGACAATATGCATACCATCTGGAGAAAAGACAGCAGATTTGACCCAATTTGAATGTCCTTTGAGCTCTGCCTCACAGTCTCCTGTGGCTGCATTCCAGATCCGTGCAGTGCAATCATCAGTCGTGTGGACGATACCTAATAAGTGGGTTCTTACGTCCTGGAAGGTCCTCGTCTTGCGTCGTGAAGTATAAATAGAAAATATAAAACCAACGATAAGGAAAATAATAAATTCATGAGCTTCGAACATACATAAGGAGTCAAGTTTATAGTTGAAACAAAGGAGGAGGATAAGAAGGAGATTCAGTGACTCCAGAAGGCTGAATAATGAAAAAGAAGGCAAGGCTTTAGTCCTGTGGAATCCTCGACCCGCCGTGTCGTGTGTGCGACTCCGGTTGCAGGAAAGGCGAATGACAAGGTCAAGGCAAGGCAGGCAAGGCCTCATTGAGGCTGCACTGAAGGAACAAAATTTTAATTGTCTACCGACCTTGACCATTTTGATGTTAACGAATGAGTAAGTCAGTTTAGGAACTACTTTCCCTTAGGGAACCACCATGAAAGAAGAGAAGAGTAGAGGTCCAACTATGGTCACTACAAGCAACGTAGTAGGGGTGATAAACGGAAGTCAACCGACGGTCACCCATAGAAGGGACAGACAGGGTTGACTAGGATCTACGTCATCTTCGGTTAGGACTGACGTTTAGAACCTCCTAACGGTTTGTTAAGGACTTAAAGTAACAATCTGGTGAGTGACGACGTATGTCCCTGTCATCTCTTCCTCATTAACAGGGTCAATAACAAGAACTACGAGACCTACTCACGAGACTGGTCAGGGAACACCGACTCAACGAAAGACACTAGAATTTCGTGTCATTTAGAGAAGGTCATTTCAAGAAGTAATGATCAGCAGGTCTTTATCACCACTTCCTCTGAAAACTACCAAGAAACTTAGTAAGGTTAAAGTAGGAAGTACTCCAACTTTTCCTCTAACACGTTCGACTATAACTCGAGATGTAATTTCGAACGAACGAACCACCCTTTTTATTCATGTTATCCGTATTAACCGGTGGAGTCCGACTTCAACTTTCGGAACAATTCTACAGACCATGAAACAAGTAAATACGTCGTTGACAGACGTTTATATAACGAGTCTCTCCATCGGGATCGTACGGATCCGCAGAAAGTCTACACCAGTTAACACGTAACCTTTGATGTAGACCACATTGGGTTGGTGATGTACAGGAAATACTTTCTTAAAACCTACGACGAATATTTAGACGTTGACCACCCCTCCAAACCTCATATCTGTACCAAGACTGTCGACAACATATACATATATTGGGAGAAAGATACTGACGGTAGTCAAGAAACTACCTTTATGGGTACCTTGTCCAACTACGTCGGGAAAGAAGGGAAGTAAGTAACTATGTATAAGGTAGTATAGTTGTGAAGACGATTCGTCTAGAGTCATGAGGTACGAAGGAAAATACTAAAGTAGTCATTAGTGTGAGAAAGGAGTTTTGTAATAGAACTGGGAACACAAAGTGTATTGGTAGATCGTGAAGTCACAGACAGGAACTACCTCTTTCTTACCAGTCCCTTTCTTTCTCATAAAATAAACCCTCTCTCCTCTACACTTCTTTAAAGACTTCGAGAACGTATACGAACACCATCGACCCGGTAAGTAAAATGGGTACCTTTGTTTTTGTTACTTACACAACTCAACTTCTTAAAGAAAGTTTCTGTAGAAGACGCTACCTACCTAACAAACTCATAAAATCCGTTTAACCTCTGACGTTACGTAAGTAACGTTTTTGATCTTTTAACCCGTTTACATTCACTAGAACAACGACGTCTACCTAACGTGAATATTATCTTTTATCTGGGTTTTCTGGAACCGTTGTTGGTACTAACTACGTTTTGTCAAAAACTTTCTTTCAAAACCAAAGTAATTTTTATGGTCAGAACTTCCTACAGGAAGTCGGGATCGAACCGACGGACTTTTTAGACTATAGACCTTTTGTATACCTCTATTCTACCTGACAGGTACCTTCGAGACAGACCCTTCCTCTTTCCGTACCTCAACCAGACTTCGTCAAGACTCTGTAAGATGTCCACAGTTGAGGCGACAAAAGAGAACACTACCATACGTATAACAGAGATGTAGACTACTAGTGTGACGTACCTAGACCTTATGTTGATGTCCTCTCACACTCCGTCTCGACTCTCCTGTAAGTAGGAGTCAGAAGAGACGACAGAAGAGAGGACTACCATACGTATAACACAGACGTAGAATACTAATGTGACGTAACTAGACCTTACGTCGGTGTCCTCTCACACTCCGTCTCAAGTTTCCTGTAAGTCTAACCCAGTTGAGACGACAGAAGAGAGGACTACCATACGTATAACAGAGACGTAGATTACTAACGTGACGTGCCTAGACCTTACGTCGGTGTCCTCTCACACTCCGTCACAAGTTTCCTGTAAGTCTAACCCAGTTCAGACGACAGAAGAGAGGACTACCATACGTATAACAGAGACGTAGATTACTAACGTGACGTGCCTAGACCTTACGTCGGTGTCCTCTCACACTCCGTCTCGAGTTTCCTGTAAGTCTAACCCAGTTGAGACGACAGAAGAGAGGACTACCATACGTATAACAGAGACGTAGAATCACTAGCGTGACGTGCCTAGACCTTATGTCGGTGTCCTCTCACACTCCGTCTCGAGTTTCCTGTAAGTCTAACCCAGTTGAGACGACAGAAGAGAGGACTACCATACGTATAACACAGACGTAGATCACTAACGTGACGTGCCTAGACCTTATGTCGGTGTCCTCTGACACTCCGTCTCGAGTTTCCTGTAAGTTTAACCCAGTTGAGACGACATAAAAGAGGTCTACCATACGTATAACAGAGGCGTAGATTACTAACGTGGCGTGCCTGGACCTTACGTCGGTGTCCTCTCACACTCCGTCTCGAGTTTCCTGTAAGTCTAAACCAGTCCAGACAGTTGAAAAGAAGACTATCATACGTATAACAGAGACGTAGATTTTTTTTTTTTTTTTTTTTTTTTTTTCTTTTCCAAAAACTCTATTAAATATTACAAGTGAATAATTAAATGATGGGTAATGAACACGAATAGGTAAATGGGTTTTTGTAGGGATACTTTGGAGTATTTTAACTTCTGGTCAGTGACAACAAACAAAACCTTCGATTTTCTGTCCAAAGACTCAAGTTTCCACAAAGAAGGAACCCAGGATACCTCCGCGAGACCGGTGTTATTACATTTCTCCAACTATGTGTATTCTTATAAAAGAGTTATTTTTATATATATTTTTTTAATATTATCATTATTATTATGTTCCAAGACGTTATAGTTATAAATAGAAAGATTTAATAACTAGTTAAAGTAATAACCACGAACCTTAAAATAAAAACTGAAGACCACTATTATAAACATATAGTTTAAATGTAACAAATTGTCCTTGTATCACTTTGACGTTTGTTTCTTTTCCCTATGTAAATATATAGTATGGTTTATTATGACCGAGTCATGGTCGTCTTCTCCATATTTAGAACTTGGATAAACTTGAGTTAAAAAAATTATGTAATAAATCGAAAATGATCAGTAAAAAAATGGGGTCAAAGTTATCTAAAACTTAGTGTCACTGAGGTTATAAGAATTGGAAGATAGGACGTCACGAGAGAGTTGAAACTTCTAAGTTTCCGTTGTCAAGTCCTAAAACGTCTATACATTCAATAATATTAGGAACGTGTTTGTATAGAACCCGTATAAAGTGATCTTTCAACAAATCATTCTAGGATACGAAAAGTGTTTGTCTAAATGTTGGGAGTAAGTGAGTACCCAAACACTACCTATAACCGGAGGTAGAGTAATAAATGTTGGTATAATTTGACCTGGTGTAAGAGGTTCTTGTTGTTCTTAATCCTCATGTATGTTTGTAACAACTTAAGGTCGGGTCATTTTGAAATTGGAAGTACACCTATGTAGGATCACGTGTAGGTTACCCTCAACCTCAAAGATTGGTCACAGAGTCGACTTTAGTGGAGTTTTGATACTTTGGTTGAAGGTTAGTTGAGTTGAGTCTTTAATGGAATTTTAGATGTCATATGTTAAAAAACTTTTGTGAAGTGAAGGGAGATCTACCTTTACCTATGTACCTGGAGGTTGATCCCCATTACGTGTTCCCCGTACCTACCAAAAGTGGTTACAATTTTTTCTACTCTTAAACTACCTATGTCGGATCTCTGAAATGTAGTCACTAAGACAAAAAAAAAACACCATAATGTAAGTTTAAGAATAGTACTTTTATTACTGGTTGTTGACTTATAAGCCGAGGTTTTTTGGACAGCTATCGCTTTAGTGTAGTCCTTTTTACTAAAACCGGGATCCATCGGAACCCATTAAACAATCATAGTGTAGTGATGAGTCCTGTAGGGTCCTGTGGGGTCCTGTGGAGTCCTGTAGGATCTCGTCGTGTCCATTTTAAAACTCACAGTGGGTAAAAGAGTCCTGGGGAAATCACATAGGACCACGTAACTGGTAGGCCTAATTTAGTGTAGTCCTCCGGGACCCTCAGGGAATCTTAAATACTTAAAACGATCTTTTAGAAATTGGCGGCGCAGGTCTTTTCATAAAACGTCAAAAGAGTTATTCCTCTCGACGATAATTATATTAAATTTGTATAAGTCCCAGGATTTTGTTAATAGATGGTAGAAATTTTTTAAAGGAAAAAACCTTAAATACATTAGATGGGACTGGGTCGTATACGAACTTTAGTACGAATAGACACTAGTACACTGGTTACCAGACACGCGGTAGGTTTTCTATATATTTGGTGGGTGTTAAAACAAAAGAATAAAGGATGAAGGGGTCATAATATGATCATATAAATACATAGTGATAAAATAATAATAAAATAATGATCATGATATATACTACAAATCTTATTAACTTATATTAAAATAACAATAATAATAATAAGACAACACACTCTGGTGAGTTTATAGACCAAATATATACAAAAGATCGTAGTCTAGGTTTCCCTGATTCCGACGGAGTCCTACGAGAGTAAAACAAATATATGACAACAACACATTGCTGGAAATGAGTTATTGATCATTGTTTGCTTCCTGGCTCCCATCATGATAGTTAGTCACAAATAAGCAAACCGGAAAAAGCCAATAACCTAAGTATAAACAGGCTCTGAGTCACATTACCTGATACATGATTGCTACTAAGAGCTTGTTCGGATGCTCTGTATGGCCGGGTGTGAGAATGCTCAACACTTTTGCCGAAGTTGCCGGTCATCAACGGAGTTTGAATATTTCCAAAGGAGAAGTGATGACTTGGGTGTCTATTAGAGATATCAGATTGTGCCATGGATCCTCGTTCACGTCAGTGGCGTGCAGCTCAGCAGAAATTATTCAATGATATTACTTTGGTTATTACTCAAATCCTCACTACCATCTTACCTTTCTTTTTCCAGGTTTTGCAACGCTATTATGTCAAAGAACCTTATCACACATCCATCCTCACTGGTCGTGGTTGGGTGAATGAACTTCTTGAGGGTCATCCAGACCGTATTCGTACAGAACTTGGTGTCAGCAAGGAAGTTTTCCTTGCTTTGATATCTGAGTTGCATGACTATGGTTACACTGATTCCAAATATGTAACATTGGAGGAGCAGCTCGCAATCTTCCTATATACATCGGTTACTGGTCTCACAGTTCGCCATGTTGGTGAACGATTCCAGAGGTCAAATGAAACAATTTCAAAGTAAGCAAATATTATTTAATTCTTTGTGCTTCTGAGTCTGCTCTTGATAAATAATATATATTATCAGGTATTTCCGGAAAATGACATCAATCTTTGCCTGTGCACCATTCTACATAAAGTATGTCCGACAACTCACACCAGATGATCCCCCTTCGCAACGTATTATTGGAAACCCAAAATTGCGTTATTTTTCAAAGGCTCTGGGTGCAATCGATGGTAGTCACATCAGTGTTGCAGCCCCATCTAACATGCGTGAATCCTGTCGCAATCGGAAAGGCTTTGTATCACAGAATTGTCTCTTTTGTTGTTCATTTGATCTTCTCTTCACATATTCCCTTACTGGATGGGAAGGATCAGCCGCAGATGCACGAGTATATGATGATGCCATCCGATCTGATTTGAAAGTACCACATGGATGGTATCTGCTCGCGGATGCAGGTTTCCCGCATTGTGATGAACTTTTGGTTCCTTATCGTGGTGTCCGCTACCATCTTCAGGAATGGGGAAGGGCAAATTTACGGTAATGCTTTTACTATTTTTTTCCTTTCTTTTTTGGGCCATAACTAATTTTATTGATAGGCCAAGAAATCCGCAGGAGCTATTTAACCTACGACATGCACAAGCAAGAAACATAATTGAACACATCTTTGGAGTTCTGAAGCGGCGTTTTCGGATCCTTCTTATTGGACCAGAATACAGCTATGTTGTCCAAACTCAGATTCCTGCCGCTCTATGTGCAATCCACAACTTCATCCGTATCCACAATCCCACAGAAGAGGTAGAGATTGTCACTGAAGATCAAGTTAACCACTAAGCAAATGCAGGAGATGTATTTGTACATCAGATTGAGTATAATGAGGCCGTGGATGGTGATGTTGCTGCTAGACGTGACGAAATTGCTCAAAGGATGTGGCAGGACTACCAACAGGTGTTAGAGGCTAGGCAAGAAGAGAATGACGAGGACTTAGAAGGGAATCTAGATGATTATACCGACGAAAATAGTGATTAGCAATTCATACTAGTAGTCATAGTCAAACAACTTTTTTTCTACAAGAAACTGTACTATGACATGTACATACACCGAGACAATAATGAACATAAAGAAAAGAGGAGGGAGAGGTACTGATGGATGATGGTATTACATAGACATGACATTGCTTCGGATTAACTGGATACAGGATGTGAGTGATATTTTGAGAGTATTGTCGTCAAGCCCAATCAGACCAGCTGCAGCAGTAGGGTTTCTGCTATAATAGTTTACAAGAAGGCCGCGGTCTTCATCAGACAGCCAGTCCATCTTGGAGACGATCGCTACAGCGCTCTGGACGGTGGGAATATCTCCTTGTGTGACGCTCTGATTGAGAGCGGTGGTGATACCACCAAGGGCACCAGTCATTCCGACGAAAGCAGAGATTGTTGTTGGGTCTTTGGATGTTGTACGCTTTGATGAAGTACGACGGCTGGAAGGCTCTGGCTTGATATCGTCAACGGTGGCTCGCTTGCGCTTGTTTGCAGATGAAATTGAGTTGGAAGGTGAAATCGAGGAGGTACTAGTGGGTGGAGCAGAGATGGGTGGTTGAAGGGAAGTGAGAACGGCAGCCTGGGGACCCAGAGCCTGACTCTGATCATCAACCTCCATTGAATTTAACGCCAACACGGTATAAATCGTTGTTTGTGTTGTTATAAAACACCAACCAGAGAGCAATGGACCAGTCTTTAAGTCAAAAGCCTCCCTGTTGTTCGTTTAGGGAAGGTGTAACCTTGACTTGTATCACACAGAGGTAGGGAGCAAGAGTAGAGGTGAGGAGGATGAGGATGAATGAGGAAGAGTCTTCAGTAAGACTATAGCAGTTGACAGTAGGTTGACAGTAAAGGACTGAAAAAGCGAACTTAGAGGGAGGAATTCACTGGAATTCCACTGAGATGATGACTGTTGGGGAGTAAGAATGAATTGAGATGAACTACCTATCCTGGTACAAAAGAGCAGTATTTATACCCTAAGGATGAGGCTATGTAAAACAATAAAAAGAAAGAAGTACGCGCTGTCAAAGGAAGAAAGATAAAGAGAGGACAGCTGCGAGAAGAAAAGAACAATGGAAAAGAAAAGGAACAATAAAAAAATCTGTAAAGTGTCAAAGTGCGAGAGAAAAGAAGAGAAGGCAGTGTACATAGTCCAATAGCAAAAATATATCAACTCCATAGGCGTGTGGTCATGTCAAAAATGTGAAAGGTCCTGAGTCAACACTTGAAAGGCGCAGCCTTGTTCCCGAGAAAACACTACTTGCCCATGGTCCCATGTCGCGCAGCCTTGATAACACTTGACACACTGCGAGAATAATCCTCTGCTGCTGATTCATCTGCAATTCCTGCTTAGTCGTGATCCTCCTGGACTTCCTAAATTGTCATAAAGAGGGTGGGAAGGCTTCAGGTACCGCGTGAATGATGGTTTTGGCAGTGAATGATAAGATAAGAGGTAGATGAGTGAGGATAGGGGACTGAGTGAGATCCAGGAGCGAGGGATGGCAAGATAGATGGCTGAGGGGAAGACTTGTGGGTCCATAGCCACAACAACAATGACAAAGCCTTGTACATAATGGGAGATGTAGTTGATGCGTCCATAAAGGGGCCGTTCTTGAAATGATGGACCAAAGATACGATCAAACGCGAGCCGATGACCGATGCGAATAGTAGATTGATCGCTTTGCTGGATCACTAGCCAAGGAACGAATGGATGGTATATGCTTAGGAGCATGTCGATAGTGAAAACAATGGAGAGCATAGTGTGAGACATTGAGAGTATGATGAGCAATGGGGATGTTATCGTTGAACGAATGATTTTGTTGACCAGGAACACGATTCAGGGCTGCTTCCAAAATAGGTAAGTGAATTTGAAGTCCGCTTATTTTCATGATGGCAACTTTTAAGCTTTCTTCTCACGCTACCAATCAGTATTGGTGCGCGATAACGGACTGTGAGGAACCGGCTTGTGAGGAGCCGGCTTGCGAGGAACCGGCTTGCGAGGTCACCTGAGACAGGAGTTGCATGATCTCTGGGGGTATGTTGACCAAGTGGTCGAGATTTGAGTCTTGAAAGTAACGAGAGAGAGAGTTCTGTGCGTCCGTCATGGACTGGAGAGATAGTTTGGGAGGCTCGGGTTTGTGCCCGGCAGCGGGATGATTGGATAAAAGATTTGACAATGACTGTGGATCCTCTTCATCATCGTTATTGGGAAGTGTGGGTGGGGAGACGACAGAATGAGTCCCACGATGAACAATATCACCTTTCGCACCAGCGTCACCAACAATATCTTTGATCTTGTCATAATGAGCGAAGGTCTTTCCACAGAGGCTTTGAAGTGCCGTCTTTTGCTAGATCTGCTATCAGATATAGAGTATTGTAGATATTATACAAACATACCTGTTTATGACTTATCGAGGCAACATGCTCTTCAAACAACTTCTCTCCCGGTGCAAGAATGACGGAAGATGAAGGGCCAACATTACCTCGGCCTGTTTTCTTGTTCCAAACATCAAGAGCATTGACTGCATGCTTCAACTGTAAAAAAACGGTGAGAAATGGTAAAAAAAACGGTGAGAAATGGTGAAAAACAGGAACAATCTTACTATCCCATATTTGCTCTTCACCGCAGGTGTGGTTCGAGAGGTATGGAATGTCTTGTTAAGCTCTACCACGAGAGCATTCCAAATTGAGGGCTTGAAGTTCCCACCACTTGACTGAGAGCGATGTTGGTGTAGAAAGTGAACAAGGGCCTGGATCTCTGCCTCGGACCAGGGTTTGCTTCCCTTGCCTGATCCTGTATCGGATGTTGGCCCATTGACACCTGCAAGGACCTGCAGATCATCCATGATGAGTTCAATTGATGCTGGGATACAAAATGCAGCGACGATAAGGAGAAATTGGTGGAGAGCTGTTGTTGATAATCGATTGCCGTTGCGTTGTGGCATGAAAAGGTTGGAACTCCGAAACGGAGTCCTCCGCACTCATTTCATGTGTCTCATGCTATATGACCATCATATTTGTTCATGTGACATATCCGAACAAGCTCTAATGGAGGTGAACAATCCCCGGTAACAGCCTGACCCAGTCACACTGTGTGACACAGCCATTGGTGTCACATTTACTGATACAGTTGCAGTTCCTTGAGTTATTGACTGTTTCCCTCCATTTTTTTTGCAAAGTATACATAGTATAGTGTATATAATACAATAATCCTGAATATTACCCCTAAATAAATGAAATATTCTGGGAAAATTGCAATATTATGACCAAGATCTTATACATTCTGATGTCAATCATCCACATCCTCCCAATCCTGCTCATCATCTCATCAAGGATGAGCTTACAAGTGCCAAAGAGGCCTAAGTGAAGGATATGAGGAACAAGGTAAGGGTATGGATATTCAGATCCTTCTAGGAATTGTCACAAGGAATTTTGTGTATTTTCAACAATTTTCTGCTTTGAGCCATGTAGCTCTTTTTTTTCTGAATTTTTTGCAATTTGTTTTATCAAAATCCGTTGAGAAATGACCTGGCTACACCTCCTGCATGGTGGCCCTGCTTCGTCAAATATGTCCAAATTAGGCAACTCAACTTGCTCACATCAATTATTGATCTACCATGGTGGGCCCACAGATTACTCATTTCTTCACCATTCTGGACAAATAAAATTGCAAAATGTAGAGAATGTTTAGATGTACATGTCCATGGGTCCAAACCCGGAAAATTTTATAGTTTACCCATGACAATCACCAGTGCATCTCTTGCTTCCACCTGTGCCTTCTTGGGCTATTATCTTCACAACAGATGGGATTTAGGATTATATTTGCAGAGATAAAATAATCTACTTGTATATGGCTTCAATTCTACGAGTTTAAAATTTTAATTACTGGCCCCTAATCATGTTAAAGTGCACATTTTGAGGGTCTATCTTGACATAGGGGGGACTAATTAAAATTTTGGACTCGTAGATCGATTTGAATTTAAATTCTAAGCAAAATCCTTCTGCAAATCATGCTCATAGGTGCTGTGGTTGAAGGGATAATGTCCAATCTCTTTGGAGCCTCATATTTGGCAGGCAATTGACATTCATTTCGCATTTTTGGGTCAAATATAATGTTTTTCCTGTAAGGAATATCTTAGGCATGTATAATTACTTCTTATTCTTAAATACAGCACAAATTATTTTGTATCTCAGAGGTGTGGAGAGCACAAATGCGATGTCTCAAGAATTTGGCTGTGTCACACTGTGTCACCACATGTGACCGGGTGTCACACATACTGAGGATTGTGCAACCCCACTACTAATGAGGTTGTACAATCCTCAGTATATGTCATCAGGAAAAACACTTTGGCTCTAAGAGTCTCTCAGAGCAACCTCAAAAATTCAAGTGTACAAATCATTAAAAAATGCATTTGTAACATATTTATTTTTTTGAGGTTGGTCTGAGACTCCCAGAGTAGCTAGAGTGTCTTAGAGCTAAAGTGTTTTTCCTGATGCTATCCAAGGACACCTCAGGACAACCTAGGACAGCATAGATAAAATTTTGAGTGTCACCCATTTTCTCAGGACACCTTTAGTGTATCCTGGTGCATTGACCATCTGGATTAAATCACATCAGGAGCATCAGGAAAAACACTTTTGCCCCAGGACAGCCTAAGGATGCTCTAAGGATACTCCCAGAGCTCTAAGAGTGCTCTAAGAAGGTATTATTCCAATGTCCTTTTTTTCATAAACTCTGGGGGTGTCCTGGGTATGTCCTGGGTATGTCCTGGGTATGTCCTGGGGCAACCTGGGAGTGTCACCTGAGAGCATCCTGAGGCAGCCTTAGTCCCTTTGGATCTGATGCTAGAGCATATATAAACCAGATATTTGAATAGTCTCACACAACAGAATAATAATAATATAATAAAATCATATTCAATTATTCTAAACATCATATATACTAGTAATACAATAATAATAAAATAGTGATACAAAGTTATATAGTACTATAATACTGGGAAATAAGAAAACAAAATTGTGGGTGGTTTATATATCTTTTGGATGGCGCACAGACCATTGGTCACATGATCACAGATAAGCATGATTTCAAGCATATGGTGGGTCAGGGTAGATTACATAAAATTCCAAAAAAGGAAATTTTTTAAAGATGGTAGAGAATTGTTTTAGGACCCTGAATATGTTTAAATTATATTAATGACAGCTCTCCTTATTGAGAAAATTGCAAAATACTTTCCTGGATGCTGATGTAACTGCACAGAGGTTGTTGAGAAAAGGTGTATTTTCAAGATTATAAAAATCTCTACTCAAAACAATAACTCAATCAATACTTTATACCAATCTTAATAATGCAAGTTGGGTTTTCTAGAAAGTATAACCTTTCCAAGACTTTGAATTTCACTTCAACTAGTACACACAATAACAACAATAATTTGGATCAATTCAAGGATGATCAAACTTTTAAGTAGCTTTGCAATTTATGGCTTGCACCAACAATCAGTCATCAAATTCCTAAGACTTTACTGATTGATTTAAACTTGTGTACACAAAAGTCCAAGACTTTGTTACAGCTTCAACACAATTGCATACACAAGAAGACCCCTTGCTTCTGTTATGACTTCAATACAATTGCATACATAAGAAGACTCAAACTTCTGCTATGACTTTAACACAACACAACTTTTATAACAATTCAACAATTGCTACAACAAGTTCAACACTCTGAGAAACTGATTTATGTTCAATACCCTGATCTCAAAGACAAGCATTCTTGCTCAATGTCTAAGACAGTGAGCTGTACTAGGTTGCAAATGAGGGGGGAAAGAAAGAATCCAATTTTCTGACTATTTACAAACCCTGGGAGGTATTTTATACATTTGAGATATTTAAAAATAGATAATGTCCAAAAATAGATGTACTGGTTCCTGGTACCCTTGCTTTGGTTCTGGCACCATGTGCACTCATTGTTCCTGGAAATATAGGGGTTGTTCTATTTTTAGCCCCATGTTGCTAATTTTAGGTAGTTTCCACCCCTCTTGATGGTAACTGTGCCTATTGTGCCTGGAAACAATCTTTATGATTGTTCAGCACTCCCCCTATCCTTAATCATCATGATTCCCACACAATCACATCATTCACATGGTTCCACTATCTTGGTTATTCTGCTTCCACTGTTGCTAGGGCACCAACCTTCCCCCGAATATTTATTAATAATATTCTGTTGCTCCACAATCACACCCCATGACATTTGCTAACCCAATATTGTTTATTTAACTTTTCCTGTGCCAAGTCTATAAGGATATTCATGGATTTATTGATTTTAATCCAGACATGCAATTTGTAGTGTAACAAATGATAGTCTATTGACCACACTTATTAACTATATGCATTTAAGTCACACAGTAATAGGTTTAATCAGCAGTTGTAGGGTAGACAACTCTGATTCCCTTGTTTATTATCAGTTGTATTAGCCAGTTATTGGTGCATTAATTAATATTTATACTGAAATAATAGATAAAAATTGCAAAAACCATGCTTATGCAGATTTAAATCATATCAACGCAGTGGTTGAATATTGTCTAGTAAAAATCATAAATTCTAAAGGACTCCCAGGGCCTCCTGATGTGATTTAATCCAGATGGTCAGTGCACCAGGATACACTAAAGGTGTCCTGAGCAAATGTGTGACACTCAAAATTTTATCTATGCTGTTCAGGTTGTCCTGAGGTGTCCTTGGATAGCATTTAAGACACTCTAGCTACTCTGGGAGTCCTCAGACCAACCTCAAAAAAATAAATATGTTTCAAATGCATTTTTTAATGATTTGTACACTTGAATTTTTGAGGTTGCTCTGAGAGACTCTTAGAGCCAAAGTGTTTTTCCTGATGTTTGTGTCGGGGTCAAGCACTATCAAGAAAAATTAGACTGTGGATGACAAATAATAAGAGAAAATATGCACACATCACAAAGGTATATGCATGCAAAGTAGCTGTCCCGACACAATACTCTTCAACCTTCACCATCACTGCCTCCAGTCCATCCAAGAACAGGTCAAATTTTGGATTCTTCAAATGATTCTTCCATGCAGTGTGCAAGGCTTCAAGAGCTGGGATACCCATGTGAAGACATGGCTTGCTATTGTATGAGAATGCTTGTTGGGCATCGTCTGCATGCTACATGTGTATCAGTGAAAAACATTCATGTCCTGAAAATGGTAGTCACATACACCCAACAGCTTTATCAATAATTCAACATGCTTCCACTTGTCATCGGACAGGACAAGTGCCTTGAGTCTTTGCCACTTCTCCTGGTCTGTCTCATCCCATGCTATTTCAAAAATAAATTGTTCGAGGAACTTAGGACCCGACCCACATATCATTAACCCATATGAAGTGATAAAAAGTGATGCAGCTTACCTCTTTCAGCCCCAGAGCTCTTGCAAGCATTTTGTAGGTAGACGACCAGCAGACCTTCATGTCCATAAGGAGCATGAGCACCTGCTTCTGTCCAGCATGTGTCTGAATTTTTAAAAGGCATTCTTTGCACTTTGCTGAGGAACAAGCCTTCAAAGTGACCATTTGTCAATCAGGGAGACAAAAGCCTGGCATAAGTGACTCACTTTAACTACAATTGCCCATACCAGCCCAATCTCATCGCAAAGGTACCCATCAACATCTGGCTTGTGTTCCGTTGGCTTAGTTGGATTGTAGTGCTTTGCAGGGCTATGTGCAGCCAGCAATGCCTGTGTTGCAAGGTTGATGATGTGGGCAAGGCACCTGGATATGTGAATTGAGCCCTAACATCTCAAAATGATGGTGAGCCACTTACCAAATATGAGATGCTTTATGGTCCCATGCCTTACATCCTTTCCACAAATCCAAAGCATTGAGGGCACTTTCAAAGTGGCATAGCATGGTAAGATTGTTTGACACATTATCATATGTTATTCAGCCAACCTATCATAGATTTAGTATGGTATAAAGGGTCAAGAAAGTCCTAATGTACCTTGTGGGCAAATCCCAAGTGTCTAACAATTTTAAAGAGTGCACATCCAAGCCTAACACCATCGTGGGCAGTGTTCATCTGCGTGAAACCTAGTAATGCGCTGTGATCCTCCCAAACTCCTGGTGATACCTCTTCTGTCCAGTGGCCAGTTACAGCAAAGTATGCATCTTTATTTCCTGCTTGCCAGGCATCACATGTGAGACTTATAAGCCCAGTCTTGTCACTCTGAAATTATAATTAATATAATGAGTATGAGCCACATAGGTGATGGGGGTCTTACTGTAAGTTTGAGGCGCAAATTGTCCAGGTTTTTCTTGAAGAGCTCAACAATATGCTTACATGTAGCTTTGAAGTTAGGAATATTGATGCCCTTGGTTGCACAAGCTGCAATGTTGATCATATTTTGGAAGGATGGGTGGTCGAGAGCTTGTATTGGCTATATTTCCTCAGATCAGCTTTGGTGAGAGGTTGGAGAGACTGAAGAATACTTGATCAGTTGCAATGAGCCATTCAATAGCAGCCTCTTGGAAAAGTGAGTCAGAATAAGGAACAAATCTTTCCTTGGGGCATTCTTCAAGGTGTGGGTCAAGTGAGGACTGCTTTGAGTGATCTTCAGTGGCCTTGGCATCTTTTTGTGCTTTGACTGCCTTGGGAAGCTTCAACTCAAAATCATTCTTGCTACGCCACACATTGTATTTGTACTTGAAACATACAAAGTCAGTGAGAGTTTGATGTAATTAAAATACACTTACAAGATGATTGGCCTCAATATGGCGACAAAGAGTTGTCAACTCAGCAACAATTGTCTGCACTGAGCCTTTTGCTCTAGGGTGGTTTGTGAGTGTTGGGTGAAAGGCAAATTTTTTGAATGTACTTGCAAAGAACACATGCTCTTTGCAGCTTTCCACCAACCTTCTCTAACAGATGGAAAAATGCATCAACATCCTTGGTTTTGTCTTTGAGTGAAATGGTGGGTGCCTCAGGTTCAGTGTCTTTGGATGCTGATTGCTCCTCTGCAATTGGAGCAGCTTCAGAAGTTGTTGTGGGTTTTTCTGTGGTACATTAGAGGTGGATTTGGATGTAAAACCCAAAAAAACATACTCATGGGCCTGACCTCCTCTATCTCATTGTCAGATAGCACAACATAGGATTTCTTTGGAACTGGAGCTGGGAAAAAAAAATAAGAATAAGCAACTGCAGAAGGATGAGAATCAAATTCAATTAATCAATACCTTTTGGAACTGAATCTTCATCTTCATCCTCAACATCATGAACAGATGCAGATTTTTTGTATTTGGCAGCTGTTGATTGTGAGGAGGTGGTAGTGGGTACAGGACAAGTACCTGTTGAAGTTTTATTTGTGCAAGTTGATGTTGATGTTGAAGGCTGCGTGGCCTTGGACTTGGTGATAATGAGGTCTCAAGCTGCCTGGTGGGACTTTACCCCTGGTTTGCTTATGTTAACAGCATCTGTAACCTTTGCTGATGCCTTCAATTGTTGTTTGTCATGTTCAGGGACCCATGCTGACATTGGGGCAGTGTTGAGGCAGTGAAAGATGCATGTTATGCCACTATCCCACCTTAATTTTTTTCCAACTGTACAGTACCAATCTTTTTTAAAATTCAGCTTCAAAGCTTCCAGGCCAAGCCTCTGGCCTCTTAAAATTGCAGGCTTGGCCTGGCCTGGCCTCTGGCTTCAGGCCAGAGCCAGCACATCACTAGTTTTAATTTGAGTGAATGGAAGTGGTTACAATAACAAGGTGAGTGGAAAGATAAATGAAGACAGAGAGGTGGATGGAGATGGGTATATGGCTAGATGGGTATAGATGAGTGAGTGGGGCAGGTAGGTGGTAACATGGGGGTTCTATGTTTTGTATTGGAATACTGTACCATGGAAATTTTGAAGATGAAAAATTGAGATAAATTGAATTACATTAAATTAAGTTGGATGTGACAGATTAAAGATTTGATATGATTTAGGATATGTGGAGCTACTATTAATCCAGCTACAATTTGAAATTGAGAAAAATATAAATGAGGTGAAAGTTCAATGTATAATAGATACATTCAATGATGGATACAGGGGTATGACCAGAGTGAGTAAAGAGTAAGAACTAATTATTTCTGAAAAGGTAGGGTGGAAGTGGAAATAATATATGAAGAGAAAATGAAGCTTAAGGGATCTTATGGTAGATGTTCTGTGTGTGTTCATAATTTGTATATAGACCATTGAGATGAGGGAAATGTAGAAAAAGAAAAATATCAGTACTTTAACAGAAAATTAAGTGAAAAGTAGGTGGAATAAAAGAATTGGGAATAGTGTGAAGGTTTTATAAAAATAGATTCAGGGAGTATAAAATAAATTATACTTTGAATTGTAACTACAGGGAACTCTGGATTTTGTGTTGGGCTCAATGTGATATCAGAATATATTTGTAGACATGTGGATTTTTTGATGTTGTAATGGTGTGATTGGTGGATGGGAATACTCTCAGATGGTCAGATGAGTCTACTATTGGGATATCAGACTGGGTCTACCATTAGGATTTGAAACTGGGTCTACCATTAGGATTTTGAAACTGGGTCTACCATTGGGATTTGAAGTCTACCATTAGGATTTTCAACTGAGTCCACTGTTGTGATGCAGCCAGGGGTCCAGGGGGTGGAGCCCCTGGCAAGCCCTGAATCTGTGCTGGCGGCCAGCAAAGCAGAGCAGAGCAGAGCCATGCCAAAGGCATGGGTTCATGGCTTGTGCAATATTTATGCGATGTGTTTTCAAAGTCCAAAGATTACATAACAACTTCCTGACACAGTTTTGGGGGCGCGGTAGAAACAGGACTACCACACATATGCATTGACATAGTACACACTTGCACGGTGATAGGATTCATATAGCCTCTAGGTTCATAAACTGGTTATTTTTGCGATTTAACAACTTCACAGTATACACAGATGCCTCATGGGTAACAACTTCATTCGCACTCTCATTTGCGGTTCTCACACATCCTTCACACCTTGCACAACATGATATAGTCCTCACATGACCTTCGCACATCACTTCTATGACCTTCATAACTATCCAAAGCACATCAGTAAATCTTGGTTGGCTATTTGTAGCGTGGGTCTCCTTGTTTGTACCTGTGTACCATGGGTCCCTCAGTTTGTAGCGGTATGTACCCTTGTATATGCCTGTACCGAAACCAGGGTTTACTGATGCACCCTCATTCCTCTTCACACTTCATACTTTGACATATCTTCAGTTCTCTCAGTCAATATAGGACTTAACCATTTGATCCCTTCGCAACCACACCTTCACACAGCCACTCTCTAATCTCACGGTCTTTCACGGCTTGCATACACATCCCTTTCACTGGTTTTATTATGGTCCGTTTTGTTTTCAACTTAATTTCTTTCAACTTTCCATATATATATTTTTATTATTTCCTTCGAAACAGGAGGTCATTCAACTGACCTCCTTACTCATCACCTTTACTTTTACTTTATCTCCTATTCCTTCATTACCAAACTATTGGGCCCATGTGACTTCACATTAGCTCAATTCTTACATTACTGTTTCGCATATCTGCACCTGGTTAGTTTATTACTCTTGTATTAGGTACCTGTAGCAAGTAGGAGGCCAGGTGCACAAGAGATGGCCAGAGTTTTGATCCCATAAACTTTGCAGCAACATTCTAAGTCAATAGTCTCATTCTTTAAGCTACTTCACATACTTCACTACTGTTCGCGGTTTACTCTCCTTGCGTATTTCAATACCACGAACTCTTCTAAACTCTATCGAGGAAATCTACATTAACCCCATGAACTACTTTACTACTTGCGGTCTGATCCCACCACAGGTACATCAACGGCACATGCCTGAATGCCCTCATACTTTCATCTTGTTGAACCACCTTCCTTCTTCCAACCCTCGCCCAGCGTAGCGCTGTGCCGATGTTCATATCTATGACTTTCGATATACATAGTTCAATATGTAATAATAATTTAGTTAGATTTTTCTAATACCATTGAATTTTCAATTCTGTCGAATCACGTTGAATTACCCTGTGAGACCGAAAGACGGAATGCCATAAGTACGGAATTCAATTTAATTCTTTACTATTTGATGGAAAAACTATTTTTCTTCCTCAATATAAAACATTCGCCATTCAAGATCTTATAGAGCACAATGCGATCCTGCCAGTCACATATCAACATATCCCCTGGGAATCCCATGAAGTGTTCTATTTAATAGCAAACATACAACAGAGTAATGTATGCTAGCTCATTCCACAGGTTCACAGATTACTGATACGAAGAAGGGAGCTCATAGTCAATCCACCACCTGGGCTGTCTCCCTAAAATAAGCGACAATTGGTCGACCTGCGCCTGACTGGGCCTCCTCCGTAATGACTTGGGGGCATTGCAGCAAATGGCTAAGAGGGGTACCATCGGTTCCTCTGGTCGATTCCCTCGTATGATAGTGTCGCCAGGGACGGTGGGATTGACGAGAGCCGTCTCCGTCTCGAGCGTCCTAATACCTGTCTTTGCTATCAAGATATCCACCACTTGGGACATAAGTTCCCAAGAGTAGCGGCCACGTGCATGATTGGCTTTGGCATATTCAATGAGCCAATCCTGTGAGATGTCATAGCCGTAGAAACAGGCACGACCTTTGGGGTCGGCATGAACGTCGGATAATGTTGGGTATGGGAGTTGCATTTTAGTTGGTGCCGCGGGTGTAACCTAATTCGCAAGGTCAGGCTTAGAGTACGAAACACGGCAGAGGTGTTACCGTAAGTTTGCTGAAAGATTGTGACAATGATTGGGACATGATGGATGTTGAACGTTGAAAGTTGAATGTTCATGTTTGACCATCTTCCTTTTTTGGGGTGGCATGATCCCGTTTTGGGAACTAGTTGTCCCAAATCAACATATTTCTTTACAAAATATCATTTTCGTATTAACAGTCCAGAACTCTCAGTTGACACGTTCTGTGAGTCAACTGTATTTGTACAATACCTATTAACAGTCCAGAACTCTGATAAGGTACATAAGTAAATAGGAATCGGTAATAAAGAAATATACACACCTCAGTTGACACGTTCTGTGAGTCAACTGAGGGAAAGAAAGAATAACGGGGAAAAAATGAGAATATATACTCAGGCTGGGTATCCATTGGTATCAGCGGAAGTAGCACTCGACTCGCACGTGCTAACACCACATGACGAGCATATATCATTACATTTCGCGTATCTGTGACTATAAACTACAAATTGTGGGCGACACTTTTGCAACATTGTCCTCTGATCCAGCAAGAAACGCGTGTTTCGTTGTATCTTCTTCCATTTTTAGAGATGTCGCAATCCTCACGTGATCGTGTTCACGGTTTTTTATCACTCTTCACCTTGTCAAGTACTACAGATAGGAAGAAATTATCCGAGTCGTTTCTTAGGCTTTCTTTGCAAGTTGGTTTACTGTTGGCTCTTGTTTCATCATCATGAATTTGTGAAGGCTTAGTCAGGCGCGGTCGTCTGACTACCTTTTGGTTACTGGTCGTTGAAATCCAGGTGAACGGCTCCCAATTACTACCTTAATCCATTATCTTTGGAGGCCTACTTCATCTCTCAAAATTCGACTGCAGTGATCACGTAGCATCGGCTCTGTACCAGCAGTTGTCGATCTTGTTACCGGTACAGCTCCTTTCAGTTCCTGGTCATTGATGAGCTTTCCGAATGAGAGCAAACTCAAATAGCCTATTAGCCATATGCGCAATAAACCAGCTTCGGAAACAAAGGAAGGTGCATATCTATATGTCATGCATCTGAGGATAGGGAAGGTATCGGGTGGCCACGCATCCACTTCTGCCGGGGAATCTAGGCTATATATCATGGTGTGCACCTGCACCAGACGCATACCAACATATCCCTTGGTAATCCAATGAACTGTTTCATTTAATAGCAAACATACAGCAGAGTACTGATGTATGCCAGCTCACTCCACAGGCTCGCGACTTACTGGTACGAAGAAGGGAGCTCATAGTCAATCCACCACCTGGGCTGTCTCCCCAAAATATGTGACAATTGGTCGACCTGCGCCTGACTGGGCCTCCTCTGGTATGACTCGGGGTCATTGGAACAAATGGCTAAGATGGGTACCATCGGTTCCTCTGGTCGACTCCCTGGTATGATAGTGTCGCCGGGGGCAGTGGGATTGACGAGAGCCGTCTCCATGTCGAGCGTCCTAATACGTGTCTGTGCGATCAGGACATCCACCGCCTTGGACGTAAGCGCCCAGTCGTAATGGACACGTGCATGATTCCTGATGTGGGTTTTGGCGTAATTGATGAGCCAATCCTGTGAGATGTCATAGCCGTAGAAACAGATGCGACCTTTGGGGTCGGTGTGAACGTCGGATAATGTTGGGTATGCGAGCTGCATTTTAGTTGGTGCCGCAGGTGTAACCTAATTCAAAAGGTCAGACTTAGAGTACGAAACACAGGGCGGAGGTCTTACCGTAAGTTTGCCGAAAGATTGGGACATTGAACGCGAAGGTTTAACGCGTTTAACGTTTAGTTATCAAAATTAAATAATTCTTATGAGGTCCATTATGATATCAATACCGTGGGAGTAAAATGCTATCTGACCCTCTCGATCCCCCAAGTTGGAACCAAGTTCAGCTATGTCAGAGTTTTCCAAACTCAAGCAGCAAAGAAAGGCCAAAGAAGCAAAATGTTATACTTTGAAGGAGATATCAACGTCCCAGACACCTAACGAACCTTCTAACCAACTTGAACCAAGATTTATGAATGACCCGGACATGGTACCAACCCACACCACTCACACTACTGGTCCAATTTCCCTGAATTCTAATGGTCTTTACACCGCAATTCCTTCGGTCCTAGATGTGCGGGTCAATGAAGGGAGACCCGAAAATGGGAGAGGTGTCTACAGTAAAATCCATTGGAAACCTGGTGAGTAATCATCAGTTCCGAAAAAAATATAGGCGTGCTTAAATTCGTTAATACAAGTACAGGAGAAGTGCTGATCTCTGTAAAACCCCACGTTGCGGCCCTATCAAATGACAATCTGGAGGCGTATTGTTCCAGTTGTTTTGGTCCAGGGTCTGGGTCTTTAAGCCGTTGTACAGGTTGCAAAGCAATCCTGTATTGCGATTCTGTAGGTCTCGTCAAAATACCTGTTGGTCTTTATCAAGTAACCTTCCTAGAAATGTCAAAATACCGATTGGGCTTTTCATAAACAAGAGTGTATGGCGATTCAAGGGTGGTGTTCGTCCGAGGCAGCGACATCTGGAGCTCCCACGCTTCCAGGCGATGCCATCCGTTGTTTAGGCAGGATTTTATGGAAAAGGCGGAAACTTGGTCGCGAAAGTGTCTGGGTATGTCTGTATCATGATTGTGCCTCTAAAGAACAAAAAGCATCTGACTCATTTATTGGGACAGTCCAGGGAAATTGATGCACTCCAATCTCGTAAGTGGCTAAACTGCAAGATATTGCGGCTTCTGATCAAGCCTTTAGACCGTACATCCCTCACGAAAGACCCCAATGCTCACGATTCGCAGGTGCACACACACCTGGCCCATGCGATTGTACGTTTTCTAGGCCTCACCTCACCCCAAGAACTTGCAGAATTTAGCGTGTTTGGTGCAGCTGACCTTGTGGACCTCGTATCTCGGGTTCGTGATCCTTCATCTTCCTTCCTTCCATTCCCGAGTAAAGCTTATAAGTTTTATTTTCGTAAAGTTTACGACTAACACATTTACGATATCTACGCCTTCTTTGACTCCTATTGGTGCATGCGTCTCGCCAATTGTTGCTTTGATCAACCATTCGTGTGATCCGAATGCTGTTGTTGTCTTTCCTCGGGCTGGTGGCGAATCAAGGAAAGATCAAGAACCCCTTATGCAAGTAGTTGCTTTAAAATATATCGCTCCTGATGAAGAGGTTGGTTCCCTCCACTTTTACATTACATCATTAAGCTCAACATATTTTTTAGATTTTAACTGCTTATATCGATACCACTCTTCCCCGCGAACGACGACAGAAGTTGCTGAAAGACACATACCATTTCACATGCCGCTGTCGACTGTGCGTACCGCCGATGGATAGCCCGATTGACTGGAGAGAGGTTATGTGGTGCCCCAAAACATGCGGTGGTGTCTGTCCTTTGCCCACAGAAGGTCGTTTGTCAGCTCAATATAATAATGTCAACTACTTACCGGTTCTGCAGAAACTAGCTTGGTTCGTTGTTCAAAATGTAAAACTCCTGTTAGGGATACAGACGCCGTATTGGATGCTATCCGGGTTGGACAAGAAGCTCTGGATAAAGCTGAAACACTTCAGTTCTCAAGTGCGTGCACTCCATATCATCAAAATGACATGACTGATACACTGAGTGCAGATCCTCAGAAATCACTCCAGCTCACTACGAATCTGATCCCCATAGTTATTTCGGCTGGACTCGTTCCAGCTGCACATCCCTTACTTGCACTTTCACGCCTGAATACATCTCTTCTCATAACCCATCTGCCGATCGCGGAACCTCTCACTGAAGAAATACGCTCACCGCAGCTGCAAGCTGACCTTCAGGATACACCCCAGAGGTTGTCACAGAGAGATGTTCAGGAGGCTTTGGATGAGGCTATTCGTTCTGCGACACGTTCCAATACGGGCTTAGGACAAATCCTTACGGAAGGACATCCAATACGTGGCATCGCTCTCGCCGAACTGGGTAAACTTCTTAGCGTGGATGAGCCTCATCCAACTCATATGATTCCACCACAATCGGGGCCTACAACTCCTGCTTCGTTGTCTTCAAGTTCATCGTCGAGTATGATAGTTCCTCCTGCTTACCCCCCTTCTGGACCGCAGAGGCTCAAACTGGCATACGAGACCCTCAAGAAGGCAAGGTCCGAATTAATGATTGGTTTCGGAGGAGGAAGTAATGAAGGAGGCGAGGTAGGTCAAAATGTACGTCGGCAAGTGGCTGAACTGGAAAAGGAGCTGGCTGTGTGGAAGACTGGCTTAAGGAATGTATATGAGGATAGGCCGAAGATGATGCGATGAGTATCTATTTTCAATTCTAAGAGATATGGCATTTTTTCTCCCTTTTGCTAGATGTTGAAGATACATTGCAGTTCACCACAGAAGTCAACAAACGTCGTCCAGTGCTATTGATGTTTAATACATGACAGGTAAAAGAGGTTTGCTTCAGGCGTCTGAGTCTGGGTACGGCTAAACCCCTTTCCTCTCTGTCGTCTTGTGTTCAAACTTCTGGCCTTGTGTCGTGCCTTGTTTCGATTGAATCAACCGCGCGTAGTATGATCTCTTGGTTAGTAGCTGGTTGGCTCGCTCGGCCGTGTGGCAGATTCTCGCCATGATTTTCCATCAGCTGTCACATAAAGCCAAATAAGATTTCCGAGGTGCTCTATGTTGCGTTTGTACTAATTTCCGACTCAACAACTTTCTGTCAAGGAATCATACCCGAGTTAATGTACAACATGCTCATTTACTTATCAGTGAGTTTCCTGTTATCAGACACGTCATCGATAAACTACTTGCACTGCTATGATCTTGCGTGAGTTTTAAACGAACTTACAAACGGTTCACAATTTTGGATCCCCAGGTCTTACATAGCAATTGCCTTCATTGCACAGTAGAGCGGAACGTACCAGGGCAAATCTCGGAAGCCTGAAGCTTATAATGATCTTTCTCTACTAGCTGACACCAGTCATACCACGGGCCGTTTCTTATCGTTTCTGCGGGCCTTGGGAACCCATAGCCGCTATCTCTCTAGTTTCCCCAAAGATTGACTTCATTGCCGCTAAACGTCATCAGGCGATCAACATTCCTTCAAGTCTGCAGAACTACAACGATCGCTTTGTGTTCATTGCCGCAATTTCGATAAGGTCTGGACTGACTGCCCTGCTTTTCTGTCATTGCACTACGTACAGACCTCTCAGTGTAAACAGACTTTTGACTGATGTCTGGATCTTTCAGACAGCAGTTTAGAAAACACGAAGAGAGTTATACTTATTGGTGCGTTGTCGAAGAACATCTTCTGGCAAATCTCAGGCGGCATAATAGTCGAATCGGGAGGACGTTTCGAGAGCATCTCGTTAAGCAAGACAACTGGCGTGTGTTCATGAATGGTAGGCTGAGGACTCTGCATTGTTCGAGGTTAGAATGTCAGATACACCTTTCCCATAGGTGAAAACACAGCAAATAGGATGAAAGACTTTGACAGAAATGCTGCGCAGATGGCAGGACCATTTGTGCTGGTATGACCCATCCTGGACCCCAGAACGGTTCAGGATCTTATAGAGCACAATGCGATCCTGCCAGTCACATATCAACATATCCCCTGGGAATCCCATGAAGTGTTTTATTTAATAGCAAACATACAGCAGAGTAATGTATGCTAGCTCATTCCACAGGTTCGCAGATTACTGATACGAAGAAGGGAGCTCATAGTCAATCCACCACCTGGGCTGTCTCCCCAAAATATGCGACAATTGGTCGACCTGCGCTTGACTGGGCCTCCTCCGGTATGACTTGGGGTAATTGGAACAAATGGCTAAGAGGGGTACCATCGGTTCCTCTGATCGATTCCCTGGTATGATAGTCTCGCCGGGGACGGTGGGATTGACAAGAGCCGTCTCCATGTCGAGCGTCCTAATACCCGTCTTTGCTATCAGGATATCCACCGCTTGGGACATAAGCTCCCAGGAGTAGCGACCGCGTGCATGATTGGTTCTGGCATAATTGACGAGCCAATCATCAGCAAACCTGACATATCATCCTTTTGCGTTTCGGTGTATAATTTTTCCCACAATCTTCTCCCTGTAATGTATTCCAAAAATAAAGATTGTCGTGGGTATAGATTGCTGGCAAAATCTCTAAGGTCATAATATACCTGTGTGTTCTTTTTTAAGGGTATACAAGAATGGAAAATACTTATTATCCATTTTCAAAGTTTTTATTCAATATCTATTGCAAATCATGGTATCGAGAAAGTAATTCCACACGTCGAAAAGTGAAGGAAAATCCTTTGAGCTATAATTTCTGCAGGAAGACTTTGTCATGAAAATCTATAGTGCTGTCAAAATTTAAGACACAATATGTTAACTGTAAGATATTCTGTCTTGACGAAAACCATGGCAAAGTTTCCATAACATTATGTAGCGAATTAAAGCAGCTGTTATTTATCTACAGGTCATCAAGGCCTTCTGCTTGTACATCATCCATCTCCCATGGTTCCTCCCCATCTTCACCCCCAAGGTCCTTGTCCTCTCCAGTCCTCTTCATCACTCTCTTCTACTTCTGAGTCAATTACATACCCATAGTCCTCTTCTTCCGCATCCCCTGCCAAGTCCTCCAAGTTGTCGCCATGGTTTTCATCTTCCAGAGAGTCGTCATCAACGGGATTGGTTGACAAGTTCCGGCTTCACCTGCGCTTGAGAGCGATAAGGTCATGTGATTCTTGATTTGAACTCAGATTGAACTCAGATTCCTTCTACCACCACTTGTACATCGACTAACACTCTTGGAACTCTGAACTCATGTCCAGCCGCTCTGGCGATGAAGACTCAGGCTGAAGAGGGCCACCCAAAGCAAAAAAGCTGATTTATTGACAGCCTGGAATCACACTCGGAAGCGTAAAAGGTGCGCTTGATTTCTACCTGTTTAACTCAGAACAAGTCTTGTTGCTTATTACCACTATATATGAACTGCCCAATGGATCCCTATAAAAATTTGTTGGATTCTATACCAGAAACCAAGATGCTTTCGTCAACTACAGTCTTGTTTTGGATGCTGCGATGTCATTTGAGGTCGAGGAGTTTGGAGATCACCAAGGAACGGTGTGTATCAAATTTTATCCTTCGTGTGTGGTACCGCACATTATTTGTATATTAGATTCCTTCACGAAAGCCGCAAGCAACCCGAGGTCTATGGCGCCCTTCGTAAAGCCCTCTCTCAAATTTCCAAGGACTTTTTGGACTTCCAAAAAGAGCCAGAGGAGCTTGAGGGGTTTTTGAAACTGGTAAATTTTTTTGTTCTCTACTCGAGAGACCAATTTTCAGCGCGCATATATTTATGATTATAGCTTGATGCAGCTGTGACGGCTGCCCGAGGAGCCGACATCTCGACACTACGTGAGGCAGGACTCGAGTCACCACTCTCCTCGTCATGCTCAAGGTTCCCCTCATCACGACCAAGGCTTCTCTCATCATGATCAAAAGGTTTTCTCGTCATGATCAAGGCTCCTCTCATTGAATTCCGCTTTCGCTGTCTCCGCTGTCCCGCAATCACGGCAGGCGATATGACTAATGAACATGCATTTGGTTCTCATCGCTTTGATTCTTATCGCTGTGGCTGCTCTGGTTTTTGCCTGCTTTCTGCTGTCCTAACACAGTTTCATTGGGACACAGCTATATTATGTTCTCACCTACCATTGAACTTGCTCTATTTGCCCTGTCTTGCTGTATCATGTTTTCGTGAAACGTGTTTGCCTCGCTTCTTGTTTGATAGATGCCATGTAACCGATACTATGCTCAATTGATCTGCTTTGTGCCCAAAGCTCCTGTGTGTTGCGTGTGTGGTTATATAGCTTTCTAGGCCTTTGGTTGCTCGATGAACTTATGACAGCCAGCAAAACTTTACTTACTATTTAATGCTGGTCAAAGTTAGTATGGCTATATATTGTCCCAAAAGTTAACTAGGTATTAAATGTTTCAAAATCTCTTGGTAGAATCCTACGAAAAATTAACAATTCATTGTTTCGACAAGGGGGCACCAAGATTCAAAAAACTACACGGGGTGGATTTTTTTCTCTAAGGCCTTGCCAACCCCCCCCCCCCCCCCAACCCATATCGGGTATGTTTTCATCCAAATATGGTATGTTTTTCCCACATTTTCGGGCTCCGCTTACTTCTGACCTAGAACTTGAGCCGCCCAAGCCACAACACTTTAGATAACTAGAATTAACCATCTTTGAGGATGTAGTAAACAGTAAATATGTGAGCAGTACATGGTCTAAGTTATTTTGAAGTCTTAACTTGCCTTTCACTGGACCATCAGTAGTCAAAAAACTTGGCCCAGCTGACCTAAATGGGGAACAACTAATCCATATATCTGTCCAGGGACTGTATTATCGTGTGCTACACCATTAGCAAGTACTTATATGCAATTTTTCAAAGTTTGACCCCCAAAAATTTTTTTTTTCTAAGCCTCCGGCAGCCCCCCCCCCCCCCCAACCCCGGGTCCCGGGTTTGATTCCCGGTGCCCCCTTGTGTTTCGATGTCATCTATGAGATAGTTATAGTGGGTCGGGAACTTTTCCTGCGTTTCTTGCTATATTGACAATATTTTGCAAACTAACGTCTGGTCAGGTTTGCTGATGATCCTGTAAGATGTCATAGCCGTAGAAACAGACACGACCTTTAGGGTAGGCATGAACGTCGGATAATGTTGGGTATGGGAGTTGCATTTTAGTTGGTGCCGCGGGTGTAACCTAATTCGCAAGGTCAGGCTTAGAGTACGGCAGAGGTGTTACCGTAAGTTTGCTGAAAGATTGTGACAATGATTGGGACATGATGGATGTTGAACGTTGAAAGTTGAATGTTCATGTTTGACCATCTTCCTTTTTTGGGGTGGCATGATCCCGTTTTGGGAACTAGTTGTCCCAAATCAACATATTCCGTTACAAAATATCATTTTCGCGTGTCTGTGACTGTAAACTACAAATTGTGGGCGACGCTTTTGCAACATTGTGTGACCCAGCAATAAACGCGTGTTTCGTGTTAATTAACCTTGTATCTTCCATTTTTAGAGATGTCGCAATCCTCACGTGATCTTAGTCAACATACGTTTTATCACTCTTCACCTTGTCAACTACAGATAGGAAGAAATTATCCGAGTCGTTTCTTAGGCTTTCTTTGCAAGTTGGTTTACTGTTGGCTCTTGTTTCATCATCATGAATTTGTGAAGGCTTAGTCAGGCGCGGTCGTCTGACTACCTTTTGATTACTGGTCGTTGAAATCCAGGTGAACGGCTCCCAATTACTACCCTAATCCATTATCCCTGGAGGCCTACTTCATCTCTCAAGATTCGGCCGCAGTGAGCACGTAGCATCGGCTCTGTACCAGCAGTTGTCGATCTTGTTACCGGTACAGCTCCTTTCAGTTCCTGGTCATTGATGAGCTTTTCGAATGAGAACAAACTCAAATAGCCTATTAGTCATATGCGCAATAAACCAGCTTCCGAAACAAAGGAACGTGTGTATCTATATATCATGCATGGATAGGGAAGGTATCAGGTGGCCACGCATCCACTTCTGCCGGGGAATCTAGGCATATATATATATCTTGGCATGCACTTGATACTTTCGTACTAACACCATCCCCCTTTGCCATTGTTCTGCTATGTTTCCCATCCTCCTTCAAGTTGTCATTGCCTATGCAATTTTCTATGCTCTTTGGAAGGTGCTACGAGAATTCTTTTTCAAATCAGCTCTGGACAACCTACCAGGCCCGCCTTCTAAATCCTTTTTATTTGGTGATTGTTATTCAATCCTTCGTCCTTGAAACTGCTTTCCTAACGTCTACCGATCTCCAGGCGTTTTTCCCCAATTATTCAATACTAATGCATGGGAATTTCACAAAGAAATTTCACAGAAGTGTATGGATATCTTTTGATTCCCCACGAAAAGGATGATGACGCCTCGCAGATGGAAGTGTTATCAAGATTAAGGCCTTCCTTGGGGTTCGTGCTTTACTCTTTTCCATCTTTCAATTGATGCTGATCGCAGCCTTAGGAAAATCAACTTTATGTATTCGACCCGAAAGCACTGCATCATATAACTGTCAAAGTAGGCTTCTCTTAAATTCATCATGATTCCAGTGCTTATCGCCTTAGGATCAATATATATATGAAGAAACATCGTCATTTATCCAGTAAATTGACCATTCAATGAAGGATCAATTCATGGATCACATACTAACATCTCACTTCAAGGGGAAATCGCTTGTATTTCGGTCCCGGACTTCTGGGAACATTGGGTATTGGTTTCCCGTCATTGCCACGCAAACTTCTCCTAACCTTAATCCAAAGGGGACCATCACCGAAGGCAGAGAAAGTTGTTGAACCCTGTGTTTTCCATTGCGCATATGCGTGGAATGAGTGTGCACAGCTCTTTACTTACAGATGGATTCTACTGATTGAAACTCTAGTTCCGATATTCTATGACGTCTCCTACAAGGTACTCTCTTCATTCACATCTTATTTCTTGTTGCCTGTTTTAATATTGTTTTGTCCCCCAAGCTTCGAGATGCCTTTGTCCGTAGAACCAAAGATGGGCCACAGGAAGTTGGTAGTTGTCCAATCTGCTATTTAACGTCTCATTTCGTTGGCTTTAGATTGAAGTACTTTCCTGGATGACTCGCACAGCACTGGAATTGATCAGTCAAAGTGGGCTTGGGTACTCGTTTGACCCGCTAACCGAGGACGGTGTCCCCCATCCATATAGTACTGCAGCCAAGTTATTCATGTATGTCACGTTATTTCCCTTCCCTGACACAACGCGCTGACGATCATACAAGGCCAACGTTATTCAAGACGTTGTTCACTAGAACCTATTTCCTGTCCACATGCCTAAAGATCGGAACACCTAAGTTTCGACGATTTGTCATGGATATTTTTCCCTGGAAGAATGTCCATGAACTCCGAGACATCGTAGACGTGCTTCATAACACTTCGGTTGAAATTTTCGAGGCAAAGAAGGCGCTGGAGGAAGAAGATGAAGCCGTTACTCGACAGATCGGCCAAGGCAAAGATATTATGAGCATTTTGAGTGCGTATCACCTGATCGTTTGACATAAGTGTATTTGACTCATTAGTTGTATAGTGAGAGAAAATATGAGTGCATCTGAGGAAGATAAGATGTCAAAGGAAGAGTTACTCGCCCAGATGACGTAGGTGTCAAATTTTATGTTTGCCACACAATGTCTGACCCAAGTAGTGTGTTAACTTTCACCGCAATGGATACTACTTCTAGCGCACTCGCCCGTATACTACACCTCTTGTCAATCCACCAGGATGTCCAAAGCAAACTCCGCCAAGAAATTGTGGATGCAAGGAATCGTCATGGAAACCTTGAGTATGACGAGCTAACTGCTTTACCATATCTGGATGCCGTCTGCCGTGAGACTTTGAGACTGTGAGTATTATTGTTATCCTTCCATTTAATGATAATCAAACCCATCGCGCAGTTATCCGCCTGTTCCGTATGTACTGAGGACGTACGTTCATTCACTCCCCTTGTTCACTTCTGTATTATCTTGGTAACTGATTAGGTATTCTGGAATAGTACCAGGCAAGATGTTGTTCTTCCTGTTTCAACCTCAATCAAAGGATTGAATGGACGAGAAATCAATGAAGTGCTTATCCCAAATAATACCAACGTCATAGTTGGAATTCTTGCTGCCAATCGAAATCCTGAAATATGGGGACCAGATTCTTATGAATGGAAGCCGGATAGATGGTTGGCCCCCTTGCCGGACTCGGTTTCCGCGGCTCATATTCCTGGGATTTATTCCAATCTGTGAGTTCAACTCGTACTATTGAAAAAAATTATCATGGTTTGATTTAAATACGCTCAGGATGACTTTCCTTGGTGGCGGTAGGGCATGCATGTCAGTATATTGTTTTACATGGTTTTTTCCAAGTACTGACTATGAGACTATATCAGCGGGTTTAAGTTTTCTCAGCTTGAAATGAGTAAGCAAATTGTCCACATTCGTTGACGATTCTGTTGTCATATTTATATTCGCTGCAGAGGTGGTCTTGTCGTTGCTGATCGAGTCATTCGAGTTCACTCCGTCGAAGAAAGAAATATTCTGGCAGATGAACGGTCTTGCAGCACCAATAGTTATCGGTGAGGGCACGCGACCCCAGCTCCCCATGATAGTGAAGTTGGTGCAACCAATTGACTAAATTTAATTCCTATTTGCGATGATACATATATGTACACCAGCCTTGACAAGTCAATATATTTAGGCCTACACCGCCATTTGGCCAAAACGTGTTTGCTCCGTGAAGTTCACACGACGTTGATGTATTTTTAGAAGATTTTGTCAACGTGAGCAGGACGTTGTCGACAGATTCAAATAGATTTGGACACCGTGTCAACAGTTGATGTCGCTAAAACATGTAATCTGATAAGCTTTTCATGATTTTTTCCAGCTGAGCCAAATGTAGGTAACAATGTCGAGTGCGTTTTGTTCAACTCATTGCTAGTATGCACTGTCTAAGTAGATCATTATACATGTAATGTGGTATAAGTTGTTCATGAATCCTGGCACCTCAGCGAGTGGCAGGTAACCATCTGCCATCCATCATATCCAACTCACTACTATGCACTGTGTACTTAGATCATTTAGCACATGTAAGTTGATATGCTGTTCACAAATTCAGGCGACTTAGGCACAATGTGCCTACCATCCTGTTCAATTCACACTACATGCCATCTAATTGGATCTCATGTCATGAAATTTCTTGTCTTGCACCCACATTTTTCAACTGTGCCACCATTTGAAGTAACAAACATTAGGGATGCTGAAGTTCAGTTCAGTTCGGTTCAGGACCCATTTTCTCAGAACCAGAACCAGAACTGCTTAGGAAAACCAGAACAGAACCAACAGAACCAGTTCTCTTGGTTCGGTTCTGGTTCAGAACCAGTTAAAAATAGACTTTTGTTAGGATATCACCAATTAGACAAGAAATTCTCATTTTAAATTTTATTTTCTAAAATTACATCTTATTTCTTAGAAATAAATATATCTTGAAATTTGAGGCCAGAAGTTTGTAGTATTGGTGTTATAACTATAACATCACTAAAAGTAAACATGAAAAGAAGAAAATACTACTAAATCATTTTGCCAACTAGTGACAACTTTGAATTGGATTCTTGCAATAGGAGTATATTAATATTAATAAAACCTGAAGTTATAAAGTAAATGAGACATATTATTGATTATGTACTATGCCAGACCAAAAAATGATGTACTTCTGATTGGAAATATATTGTGTTGGTGACTTGAATAAATATTTTCATTACAGATACAGGTACATTGTGGCCATTTAACCTGTAAAATAATGCAAATAGGTAAATATATCACTTAAATGTTTGCCTGGGGATATAGTGGTTCAGAATGGTTTGAACCAGTTCAGAACTGGTTCTCAGATTTCTGGCCAATCAAGAACCAGAACCAGAACCAGATGGCTGAGGCTGAACCAGAACCAGAACCAAACCAGATACTTGGTTTGGTTTGGTTGGTTCTGGTTCTCTGGACTGGTTCAGAACCAAACTTCAGCATCCCTAACAAACATACACTTAATATCACACTTGTGAATGATTTCCACGTCAATGCTGTACTAAAGGTGACACATTCAACCACACCCTTGTGATGTTTTTCAACAGCCCAGCTATTTGTGTATATTGAGATGTTGTCTGTCTTTGTAGTGGGCTATGTCAGGGGACCTCCCTTTGGTACCCTATGCTGATATGACTTAAAATTGCATATGCATGGATTTTGCAAATTTTGTCTATTATTTCAGCATTATTAAATTAATAATTGCACCCAACTGTTAAATACAACTGATAATTAAATAACAGAATTGGAGTTGTATGCCCTACAACTGCTAATTACTGTTTCTGTTGACTCAAACACTTAGTAGTTTTTGAATATGGTCAAATGACTATTTATTCACTGCTACAAGATTATATAGTCAAGAGTTAAAACCATAAACTCCATGATAACTCTATATTGTACAGAAACAGTACCTAAACACAGGGGGCAAAATCACACAGAGCATGCCAAACTTATACCATGGGAGAATCACTTGGAGTTCCAAAACAGCACTCATATGAGGCCAAATGGTTAAGATTTATACCATGGGAAATTTTTGGAATGTTCCGAAAATCATTGGAAATTGTGCAATAAATGATAGACATATGAAACAAATATAACTCTGGGCTCAGAGGTGATGTGGGAGTGATAATAATTAATCACAAACCCAGAGTAGCCCAGAGTATCAATCAATTAATTAATCTACCTGTCTCTGGCAGCTGTATCATTTGTTTCAAAGAGATTGTATAAAGACTTTTCTAGCTATTTCCCCTTTTGTAAATATTTGTATGTATATAAAGGCAACCAGAACTGTAGTTACAGTAGATTTTAGTACTTCTTGCTTCCCCCCCCACATTTACTATTGAGTACAGCTCTGAACCAGTGCTGGAAATTAGCAAGTGGGTCAAGGAAAAGTAGACTATTGAATTCTCTGAGGTGTACAAGAGGTGCAGAAATATTATTTGATTTAGTCCAAGTCAATTATATTTGAGTACGAGTTTTTGTGACTTTGTCACAGTGTCACAAAAAGCTTGTGAGTGTTGTTGAGGTGTTAAGTTGGTGTTTTTGTTAGTCACAGCAAGGGTACAGGAGTCCCTTAGTGTGTTCAATTTTGGTTGTTTAAGTCACATTAGGCCTTGGGCTTGTCTGTGCACAATATTTTGTTGAAAATCAATCTAGAAGATTTAAGGAACTTCTTGCTAGACTGTTGGTGCAAGCCATACATTGCAAAACTCATTCAAAAGTTTGATCACACTTTAAAATTGATCCAAATCATTTATTTTCTGTGTAGCACCAATTGAATTGAATTTCTTAATTTTGGAATGGTTAAACTTTCCAGGAAACCTGAATGCATCTTTTACACAGAGCTGATTGAGTATAAGATTGAGTAGAGATTTTATATCTCCAAAAGTCCTATTTTCTCTATCATCCCTGAGTAGTCATTTCAATGCCTCCCAGTCTTATGCATAAGCACCACCCATCTATTGATCCCACCCATCATACAATTACCCTATGCTACTGCCTAGACCTATGGCACTACCCAACACCCTCTGTCACCATGTGACATCCCATCATGAGCTTGCTACCCTAGTGCCTACCCTTACCCATCTCCTGGACCTAGATCCATAGTCTTAGTCATTATGCCTTAGTCACATGCCCAGTCAGCTATCTGCTTAGTAGTTTAGTATTACATGACTGATCCTTATCACTATACACACATGTACATACAAGTGAACAGACCATGTACCTTACTATAAATAGTTAAGGTGCAGATACAGGATCTGCACCTTGGTCAATAACAACACTTACAGGGTTCTCCACTAGTGTGACTGAGTACTACCTGGCCTGTGTCTTGGATTGTCCTTGACACAGTCTTGTTCCCTAACAGGCTATACACTATGTGAAGTAGGGGGCAATTATGTGTTACAAATTCCAGTCCATTATTGGTTCTCATGGGTGAAAATTGGCTGGTAATGTGACATGTTCATTCATGAAAAGAAAAAATATGTCTAATAGGCCCTGCAATTGTTATGACACCACATCTGCTATATCCCAGCAACAACATCATTGACCCTCTGCTGCCAGTCATCAGCAACAACATCTCCTATCTCATAATCTTCACCCATGCCATAAGTATCTCTATCAGTCTTGAGGATATCCCTGAATGCCCTGCATATGTATTAGGATGTGAGTGTATTATCATGGAAGGGGAACCAAGAGACAATATGCACCTTGCCGCCTTAGCAGCATTAGATTCCCAGTCTGCATACTAATGCAAGGCATTGGTCAATAAGATTCCAATACTTTTTGCCCCCATTGCACTCTTGATGAATTGCATGCTAACATTGTTCAGGTGGTAGCATTTGCAAAAAGAACAACTTGATGCTTACCATGAGTGCAATGCTGGAACAAAGCTGAACAGTTGGGTGACAGGGTGATGGACAATGACCTGTGCAAGGGTGAATACATTGGTGTTTTGAGTTATGCTATCTTGTATCTATAAAAAACAAGGAGTAAGCATTTTTGATTATCTTCATAATTATATGTACAAGTTTCTTGACTCTCACCTGACTTTGAGTGAGCGAATAGCTAACAGAGGTTGTAATCTTCTCCAAATTTGAGTAGTCATGTTCAATGCCCATCAGCAAATCAAATCAATACTGCTTGAGTATCTTCTGAAGAAAGAATAATTATAAGACTCATATGATAGGTAGAATGCATACAAGGTTATGTGGTTGTGAGGGATATCACCCTTGTAAGCACTTATATTCACTGACAGCAAGACAGCAACAGCATAGTTGTTTATGTTAGTCTTCATAAAAAAGTTTAGCATTGAGGACATTGAGGACAAGTTGGAATTCATACCTTCAATTCATCCAATACCTGGTAAGCCAGTGTGGCTGATTGGAAGGCATCAATTTTGTTTTCAACTGAGAGGATGCAGACAAACAACTTGGCTTGATGGCCTAGTGCTGTGTCCTGGCCAATGTTTAAACAGAGAGACCAAAATACATTAATGAAGTACTCACTTGTAAGAAAGCCTTGAGCTCAGTGCACTGCTCAGTGCAAATTTTCTTGTATGTTGCATAGTGTAAAGTTGCAGCAGTTACATTTCTGTGCAAATGTGCCAGCGATTGAGCCTGTGCTATCTCAGGGGAGAAGCTGAATAAAGATTGTTATTTCCAATTAGAATGTTTGCTGGCTTCAGGACTGCATACAACATATAGCTGGAGATTGGTGCAAGGAGACAGGATAATTAATATACACCTTGAATGCATACATAACTTCTGATAATAACATTTGGATATATTGTTGGAAATTCTAGTGTTGGCTTAAAGTACAGATTCCAGACAAGAGCGCTAACTGAGTTGAAGCTTAAGCTGAAGAGGGAATATACACTGTATTAGCTTAAACCAATGAGGAATTCCATCCTCAAAGGCTTACTACTTATACAATTCAGACCATGGCTATGCTTATTTGCTATCTACAAGCCCTTACCGCTATTGGTTAATATTCCTGCTATCTACTCTGGTTAGTGAGGCTGGCTTGAGCAATTTTAGTATTTTTCAAATAACATGACACTATGTACTTTGATTGCTTAGTGTTGGGAGATGACCCCCTGCTTATAGGGTCCTCTATATGTGTAAATATTTATAGAATTTTATAGGATTTATTGGAATTGATATTTCCATCAAGCCACTTGACAAATGGCTTGATGGTAATATAAATTCTAATAAATCCTATAGAATTATATGAATATTTACACATATAAAGGACCCTATAAGCCTGGGGGTCATCTCCCAACACTAAGCAATCAAAGTACATAGTGTCATGTTATTTGAAAAATACTAAAATTGCTCAAGCTAGCCTCAACAACACTAACTCTGGTCCATATATGATACATTTAGCTTGCATAATTACTAAAAATTCCAACATATATATATATTTGCTTGAGCATCATGGACAAGGCTGTGTCTTGAAGTTTGGCAAGTGTCAGAGAATTAGCCTTGTTGTGTACTGAGATGGGTAGGTGCAGGGTATTAATGTGGTTCTTAGAATAGTTGACAGTGAGTTGATTGCATAACATTAAAAGCAAAGGTTTTTATATAGGTAACAGAAAATGATGAGTAAACTTAGGGAAAGAGTAAAAAAGAAAAGGTCAGCCTAATCTAGTGCACTTGGAAGAATGTTGACTTGCAGAGGAACACATCTTCAATTGGGGAATGACCAGCAATGATTCCAAAAGTTGACAATCCTGTTGAGCATTGAAGTAGCATTCATCTAACCCAGTAACACTGTCATAGAAGAAATCTGGAGACAAATTACAAGTTAGCATAATGTATTCAAAAATCAAAACATACCAGATGGGAGGCTTGACCACTTGCATTGGACATCAGGGAGCTGCTGAATGGAATATTCATCTTGGTTCACAAGTGCAAGCAAATCAGAAGGTAACAAATGTTGTTCTGGCCACAAAGAAGAGATGTGAGGATCAATGTCTACAACATTGTTTGTTTTGCCTGCAAATCAAGCTTTGAGGCATTTGCACCTTCTTTGTACTTGATCAAGGTTTAAGCAATCTGAATGAAAAAATGAGATGGCAAGTCACTTATAACATCACCTCCAGGACCAGTGATCACAGAGCAGTGGCAGATCCAGTTGATGAGACATAAAGCAACTCCACCGCCATAGCAAATAGCAAATTGTTCACTAACAGGAATAATGTTGATTTCATGGTCGATCAGAATCTGCTGATTCTTGTCTGCTTTTGTGTATTCTTCTTGACTCAGCACATGGTAAGTCCTGAAATCAAGGACATTCCCCAAGATAACAAGCACACAAGCTGAAAGTAAATTCATCAAACCATCAATGTTGCAAATGAGATGTGGCAGGGTCTGTGCTATGCATGTAAAAAAAAGACTGATAAGAGATAGAAAGCATACCAGATTCAGGAATGTCATCTTCAATCACCCATGTGATAAAGGAGGATCATGCACCGCAACAAAACATGAGTGGGATGTGAAGTGTTGGTCAGGAACTTGTATAAAATGAATGAATAAATGAGACCTTGAAGTGTTCCTTGCATGTGATTAGTGAGATAATAGTGCCCTCCAAGGCATATTGAGTGAGTGTTAGGGGACACCCGACTTTAACCCAAACCTCAACCTTAGAATCATATACCCCGCCTTTCCGACGACCTCTGACCTTCCATCCAACTCCGCTTCCATCACCAGTTTTACTCTGGAACCCTGTAGTTCCACTCCGACTCCGATCCTCCATTTTGCTCTGTCTTTTATTTCTATTTTTCATATCACACCACTTCTTATTTAATTAATTAATTATTATTATATCATTCCTTTATTTATTTTATATCTCCGTTATGTCCATATTAGTACTTAAACACCCCCAGCCTATTTATTTTTTTTCAAGTTGTTCATTGAGGACAATGAATCTTAACAGTGGGGTGATGTAAGGGGACACTTGTGTCTGCCCCTACAGTTAGCTTAGTTACAGTATGAACAATACTCTCTATGTTTGTATTGTTAACTGCTACCATTGTCCTTCATCCCTGATCACAGCTCTCACCTTTATGTTGTAGTAGTGGTTATGCCCTTTGTCCAATGACATCGCAACCTGGTGTCATATTGTGGGGAAGACGGACTGGCTACACAAACCCATAGTTTATATTTTCTTTCTTTTTCTTATCATTTTTCCTTTGTTTTGCTTAATTACTAAACTCAGACAATGCATAGGTAGTCATAGATTATGGACCAAGCGAGGTGGCCTGCGGCCTCCTTCCCTTTCCATATTATAGACTTTGTGGCACCATTATACTAGGTGGGCCACTATGCCGCATTTTCATAGTATAAAAACTCTTTAGCATTATGGACAATATTCATTCTCTTTTACCTAACTCAAATCTCTATCTAAGATTGTCTCTAAACCACTATCCCCTTGCAAACTCGCAACAATCACTACAATATCTATTCTTGTTATCAAACACATGCCCTACCTTCTATTATGTACTAGCCATATATAGTTGTATTGCTTCACACGCATTGTAGTATATAGTGTAAGGTGGTTATCAAAGATAACCACCTTGAATTCAACATGATTACAGGTCTCCACATCCTCTTACACTCCCATCCCTCCAAGAGGGCTGGGATCTGAAGAAAATCCTATCAATGTGGACAAAGTTGCTTCATTATTTGAGCCAATAGTGATAAGGGAATAGATCTTACACTGTTTTCGATGTGACAGGTGAACCCAACTCATTCACTGCTAGTTTCCATGTAAGTCGCAAAAGTTCAATGCTTTTCAATTATTAAATTTCTTTGTCAAGTTCAAAGTTTATCACGATCGATTTTGTCAACCTTTTGATTGTGTTGAAGTGTTCTATGATCACAGTCAACCACTTCATATCATGTGGCTGGGAAATTCCATTTATCAAGTCATTCACTTACGCAGCATGGAAGGCACTAACACCTGTCCAAATGCAACAGGAATTGAGGAAGAAGAATGTTATTGTGACCGGATGGCCTCTCAAGGAAAAAATATTTCTCAATGAGGATGGTCTGAGAAAAGTTGCTGGCACACAATCACAGCAAATTTCTATCAATGGTAATACAGATATCATCAATTCTTGCCATGACCATTCACTGAATTTACTCCATGTTCATTTTGCAGACTATTCCATCAAGCCTTCTGGCAATGCTTGTGGTCCAACAGCTATGAGTGGTCATGTGCAAGATATATGGGACAATTGCCATCCATCCAGGAAAATCCTGAATGCCTTGGACCTTCCATTATATGATGGCAACACAGAGCCCAACCGAATATGCAAGTGACCTTCATGCATGGGATGTGACTCGTGGCCATCATCATATTGACCAACATGGTGCTAGGGGCTAGGGTATGTAAGACAGTGTGTACAGAGACGAACGTCTTGACAGGGACACTAAAGTTGAACATGAATTGTATAAGGCACAGAAACTTTTTGTAACATAGTTTCCGGACAATGGAAACACAATGTTCATGCACGCGTCGAGTTCTACAGAATTCTACGAAATTCCACAGGGAGGTAACATGCCCTTGATACAAACAAGTACAAAAGTAGGGTATCAACATTCAAGTTGAGGCATGGAGGAAGCGGTATTGTATTTGCTTGTGTTAGACATCACAGTTGTAACACAACAAATGTGTAATATAGGCCCTGGGGAGACCTTGCTTAAACAGCAAGATGATCTTGAAAATACACCTTTTCTCAACAAGCTCTGTGCAGTTACATCACCAGATACAAGGGAAAGTACTGGAACAGAGTACAGACTACCGGAGACAACTCCAACAGAGCTGGACCGGAGTAACATATAACAGAATGTAACAACAGGTGAATGGTGAAAATTGAGCATCAGGGGACTTAACAATTCTGCACAAGTGGCCAATGAGCATGGACAGCATAAGTATATTATTATCAGAGGAAAAGTCAATAGAAGCAGTTTGGATTATGTAAGTGAGCTTGACCAGTCGAGCTTGCTTGCATAATCTGATCACAAAGAGTACGTGTATCAACTCAGGATCATGGCACACATTATTGACAAAATACTCAACATATTCACATCACCAGAGGAAGCAAAAGATCTCCCAATGATAATAGCCAGTGACCTCCTGCCCCTGCATTACAGAACTCATTGGGTACCGGCAACCTAGCTTCAACATCCAAAGTCCCTGTAAACATTCTAGCCTTTAGGACTATCACCATGATACTTGCCCAGCTTCTGTGCAGCATACCAATTGAGGCTGTTGATAAAATAATGGACCCTGACAACCGCTGAGAAATCAGCCTTGTAAGCTAGAATCATGTATCAAACTGGGCAGGTTGCCCATGAGGAGGTATATATCAGGAGGGCAATCTACCCATTGGCAATTTGCCCACTGTTCCACATGGTGCTAGGGTATGTAAGACAGTGTGTACTTTTGGCATATTTGGATTTTGATGGGATCAATTTCAATAGTATGACCTTCTATTTGGCTCAATTTTTATGTTTAGAATTCAATTATATGATTTTATGGCCTCAGATGCAAACAAATATAAAAATATAGTCTTGGCAGGCACACAGTATTTATATTTAGCTATCATCCAAGAAAGGCAACTCTAAATAATACAACTCAAATTTGGACTTAAGTTTGTTTAATATGGCCCTTTCTCAATAAGGAAAGAAGCTATTAATATATTTCAAATACATTCAGGGTCCTAAGAAGATCCTCTATCATTCTATACAATATTTCCTCTTTGGGAAATTTTTCCCATAGGCCAAATCTCATTTAGCACTGTGTTTAAAAATGCATTTTGCATTTTTCTCAATAAGGAAAGAAGCTATTAATAGAATATCAACAGATTCAGGGTCTTAAAAGGATGCTCCATCCTTTTAAACACTATTTCCTTTTTGGGAAAATTTTCCCATAGGCCAAATCTCATTTAGCACTGCATTTAAAAAATGTATTTTGCATTTTTCTCAAGAAGAAGCTATTAATAGAATTTCAATAGATTCAGGGTCCTAAAAGGATGATCTATCATTCTTACAATTTTTCCTTTTTTGGAAATCTATGTATCTTGGGCAACTTGCCTGACAGGCAGATTGCCTCCCAGATATATGCCTTCTCATGGGCAACTGCCCATTTTGATACATGGTCCTAGCTGCTAGAGGTGCAAAAAATCTGTACATGCACAACACAGAACAGAGCTTTTGAAAATCATAAAGGCTCAATGTCTGTTCATGTGAAGCTACAATGAAACAGCCTGGTTCTGGCACCATGGTTGTGACAACTTTCACACCCAACAACCCCAGAACATCCTTCATGCATGGATTACTGACGAAATTGAGTAGCGTGTTCTTGAAGCCATGTAACAAAGATAGGAATGACTGTTCATTGTTTGAATTCAATGTTAACAAGCATACCACAAGAATGAAGAACTTGCCTTGAATGCAGGTAACCTTGTTGGAATGCACCAAAAGCAATTCAGGTTTCAACACCAATGCCTCCAAATACCATGAAAACTCAGCCAAGATAGTTGAGTATAGGTGTCAAAGAGACATCACTATATTTACTTTTGGCATGGAGATGTTGAAAATGCAGACCAAGCACATACCAGTTGTTGAGTCATAGGAAAGAAAATGTGGCTGAAATCTGCTTGACATGGAATAATTAAGATTATAACAGATATTTATAATAGCAGCAAAGGTCAAGCTTGACCTGCTTCTGAAACCAACCATGTGAACAGATTAACCAAGTGAGCTCGACCAGTTGAGCTCACTTTCATAGTCCTTTATCATTTCCTCCTTTTGTCATAAATTAACACACTACAAGTAATTGTTTATACAAAGCAGAAAATCATTAAAATGTCCAAAAGAACAATGCAGCCTATCCAATGGTTGAAGTGAGACAAAGAGAAGAGTGGATTGGTCATGAGCAACCAACAAACTAGCCAAGGGTATTGGAGAGACCTTGGTTAACAAACCCCCCATCTGACCCTTCCGAACTGTCAAGCAAAAGTGTCTCTGATCCTGTGGATTTACAATGATCCCTGAAGCATGTAGATTTTATGTCTCAGGCTGTGCAGCCAAAGAAGTATCAGAGGAAAGCTACCAGAAGTGACGTGACAGTAGACCCAACTGGTAAAGCTAAGCCCGAGAAAAAAGAGAAGCCCAGCAAAAAAACAAAGCCTGGCAAACCAACAAAAGCAGACAAGCGAGGAGGAAGAGTTGAGGGAGCACGGAACTTCAGTATCCCTGATCAGGTTGTACTCGTAAAAATTGTTGGCTTGAGATGTCCTATTGGTCAAGATGGATGGGAAGCTGTTACGAAGGAATACAATGAGTATGCAAAGAAGAATGGATCAATGGAAAGAGATAGAGTACCTATTAAACATAAGTTTGACCTGGTGCATGACTTTTCACCTTCTATTTAAGAATGGGTTGCTAATGGATTTTTTAGATTGTAAAGACAGCTACCGAGAAACCAACAGGAGAAGGAGAACATCTTCAGCTTTACCAAGATGCTCTTCAGGCTGATGATGATATTACGGCACGCTCTGCTGCAATTACCCTGAATGACGACAACCAAGAAAATCACAGCACCATCAGCCTTACCAACAACTCATCCTCTGATTCAGAGGTGGAATCCAAACCGAAGGTCAAAAATGAGAAGAAAACTGTGGCCAAAGGTGGAAAGACAGACAAGTCTCTTGTTACCATAAAAAGCTACAAAGTCACTAATCCACTTGAAGTCAAGTCTCGTCGTACCAATCCTGCAGCCTCCCAAGCAAACGATGCCATCAGCTCAATTGGATCTTTTTTCAAGCCTGAATCCATGCATGAACGAGATGAGAGCCAAACTATCTTAGCCATGCAACAATCCCAGCTGCATGCAACTCAAACCAAAATTTGTGAACTATGTGCCCAATATTCCTCTTTACAGGAAAGGTTCTTCATGGAAGGTCGCCATGCAGATGCTGAAGCACGTCATGCAGATGCAGCAGAAGGTGAAATCAGGATGTTGAAGACTGTATATAAGATGTTGGGTTCTCACCATCGTCGCCGCCGCCGCCGTGATTCCTCCTCTGATTGTGACATAGGCTATTCCAAGAAGTGTCCATCCCACCAATACAACTCATCTCAATCTCAATCATATTCCTCACCTGCTCTTCACTAAGCCAGCTCTTCAAAACATACCCCATACGATGATGAAGGCATGCTTGTGAGGATGACACCAAAGAAGAATAAATATGGCCAGGTGGCCTCCGTTGAAGTAACACCTGCTTAAAGTCTCGAGACATAGGTCCTAGGAATACAAAATAAATATTTATTGATCTTCAACTACTAAATGAAAGCGAGAAACACAATCCCTCCTCCAAATGTCCCCAAACATCATATCCCCAAGGTCAAGCCACAACTGTTCATCCTCTGCAGCCTTCCATATCGGCATATATACAGTTTGTATCTGGTTGATTCCTACACATCAAGTACGTACATTGGCAAGTCTGATAATTATCTCCAGTAGCCGTTGCCTACGTTTTGGTGAGCTGATTTTGAGTGGGACTCGCAGATGGCCAAATGAGCCCTGAATCATGCGAATACCCCATTTGGCCGTTTGTCGATATGAGAGGAGTTGGCGGTTGACAGCCAATGTTAGCTGTTGTGCAGCATATTCGGCCAGGATCCGCTCACCCTCCCTTGATTGGGGCACGTATCTTGCCTTTGATTGATGCTGTCCCACAAGGAAATGCTGTATCTGCAACAAGAAAGTGTCCATCTGGTACATGAGAGCGGAGTTGTTCGAATATAGGGCATGCGACATGTGCATCATGCCAGCTGCCTGGAGCATTGATGACGGCACTGATAATGACACCTAACAGTCAAATGAATTAGCCTGGGACAAAAAAGAGAAAAAAACAGTGAAAGAAATACCTTCTGGAGAAAATACAAGGACATTATTGATGCAATGTGCCGTTTTCCAGCCATTGTAGGTCGCGTTTTCGATTTCGGGGTCATCTGATTCCTGGGCAAGTAAGGAAAGCCCATCTATAGAACCAAAAGCACCTTCTAAAAGAGGATGCCGCATGCAGATGAGGTTGGAAAAATGTTGAAACTCTTGAGCAGTATGGGGCATAGAGATAGATCCTTCTTCAAGTGAATGAAGGGTATTATAAAGGATGTCTTCAGCGAACTCCAGGTATCTGAAAATAATAGTTATGAATGAAAATCTCAAAACAAAAAAAAAAGTAAATCCAAACCTCGAAAGAACAGTTGGGGTCAGTGCAAAGACCTGCTGAAGAGTGACTTCAAGCATAGCAGATCCTAGGTAGTGCAGGATAAGGCCCAGGCCACCTGCAGCATCCAGTGATTGTCTATAGCCTCGTGGGTCACCACTACAGCTCACATCGTTGCGTGGAATTGGTGTACTCTCCCACCACTCTTCAAATCCTCTGGGGCCTTCTAAAATCCTATAAAAGGTCACAACATCAAGGCCCATTGTAGTAATGAATGCACGGTCTTCTTGGCTGGCCCAGAGTGTCTGCCATGGTGTCCCAATGTGTGGATTCAGTAATAATTCTTGTCGTTGTCGCGCACCAATACTGATTGGTAGCGTGAGAAGAAAGCTTAAAAGTCGCCATCATGAAAATAAGTGGACTTTGAATTTACTTACCTATTTTGGAAGCAGCCCTGAATCGCGTTCCTGGTCAACAAAATCATTCGTTCAATGATAACATCCTCATCACTCATCATATCCTCAAATGTCTTCCACTATGTTGTCTATCATTTACACTATCGACATGCTCCTTAACATCTACCATCCGTTTGTCCCTTGGCTAGTGATACAACAAAGCGATCAATCTACTATTCGCATCGGTCATCGGCTCGCGTTTGATCGTATCTATGGTCCATCATTTCAAGAACGGCCCCTTTATGGACGCATCAGCTACATCTCCCATTATGTCAAAGGCTTTGTCATTGTTGTTGTGGCTATGGACCCACAAGTCTTCCCCTCAGCCATCTATCTTGCCATACCTCGCTCCTGGATCTCACTCAGTCCCCTATCCTCACTCATCTACCTCTTATCTTATCATTCACTGCCAAAACCATCATTCACGCGGTACCTGAAGCCTTCCCACCCTCTTTATGACAATTTAGGAAGTCCAGGAGGATCACAACTAAGCAGGAATTGCAGATGAATCAGCAGCAGAGGATTATTCTCGCAGTGTGTCAAGTGTTATCAAGGCTGCGCGACATGGGACCATGGGCAAGTAGTGTTTTCTCGGGAACAAGGCTGCGCCTTTCAAGTGTTGACTCAGGACCTTTCACATTTTTGACATGACCACACGCCTATGGAGTTGATATATTTTTGCTATTGGACTATGTACACTGCCTTCTCTTCTTTTCTCTCGCACTTTGACACTTTACAGATTTTTTTATTGTTCCTTCTTCTTTTCCATTGTTCTTTTCTTCTCGCAGCTGTCCTCTCTTTATCTTTCTTCCTTTGACAGCGCGTACTTCTTTCTTTTTTATTGTTTTACATAGCCTCATCCTTAGGGTATAAATACTGCTCTTTTGTACCAGGATAGGTAGTTGAGTTCAATTCATTCTTACCCCCCACTTTCATCATCTCAGTGGAATTCCAATGAATTCCTTCCTCAAGTTCACTTTTTTTCTGCCTTTAACTGTCAATCTATCCCCACTGTCAATTACTATAGTCTTACTGAAGACTCTTCCTCATTCATCCTCATCCTTCTCATCTCTATTCTCACCCCCTACCTCTGTGTGATACAAGTCTAAGGTTATACCTTCCCTAAACGAACAACAGGGAGTCTCTTGACCTAAGGTCTGGTCCACTGCTCTCTGGTTGGTGTTTATATACAACAACAACAACGATTTATATCGTGTGAGGTAAAGTTGATGAGGCCGGCAGCGCTTGATTTGTGCATTCCAAGCTGCCAAGATGTGTTCCAAGGTGAGAGTAAGCACTGCGGCAGCAGCAGCCTCCTCTTCTTCATGGCAGAGGTCGCTAAGCGTCGTCATGGGCGAGTTCTAACGGTCTTTGATGACATAAACACAATCTGATATGAAAATGAATCTGGAATTTTCATGTCCACGGGATGAGACTGGGTTTCAAATGATTCTAAATCTAAGCTATCTAATTTAAGCTGGAATTTGATACCAGTTTGAAATTTCAGATTCCTATGTGTTAAGTTCAAAACAAGGGGTCACATCGGAGTAACACCAGATCAGACGGAATGGAACTGGAACAAGTAACGGAAAGGACTTTGGCCTCAGCGTATGTGCTGTGCTGCACAGCTCCTACAATGTCCTGATTTCGGGAACGGAAGAGAATGGAAAGTCGGAAGACCTCAGTGACTTAGAGGACGAACAAGAGGAGGAAACTAAGATGATATTCGAACTGAGGGAAAACATACAAGTTCGAGTACTTTAAATATAAAAGGAATTGCAACCAAAATATAGAATATAAATATAAGTGCTGTGTTCTGCTCCCAGAAAAGGTCCTGCATTCTTGGGTGAATAATCCATGGCTGGTATGACAAAGGTGTGGTAAGGGGTTTGGGATATTGTTGGAAGAGTTGGAGTGATACGGAGAAGTCTCAGAGTCGGACGTAGGAGGAGTAGAGTCAGAGACAAGGGAAAGTACTGGAACGGAGTACAGACTACTGGAAACAACTCCGATGGAGTTGGACCAGAGTAACGTGTGATGGAATGTAACACTATGGGAAGTCATCCGTAACGCTATGGGAAGTCATCCACTGCCTAACCACCCACACAATGCCTTTGGTATATCCTCATCACTCCTGCTGTTCATTTGGGATATTATGTAGCAGTTTTGGTGGGTTTTAAAAGATTTAAGATGTACAATCTCATTGTCAGATGTTTTCCCATCCGATAAATCTGATTCTGCTGGGGTGGATTTCCACCTTTTGTCTGGTAATGACCCTCTCACAACTTGTAAGTTTCCTATACGTGCTTTAGAGGCTTTTTTCTTCTGTCCCATAGCTGGAGGTGAGGTCAATGAGTGTCTTCAAAGAGGATAATTAGTGCAATCTCTCAAGTACTGAGTCTTATTGTGGAAATTCCATCTTTATCTCTGGGACTAAAATAAACCTACAAAGGAATTTCGCTAACTAGGTACAATTGCTATTGACCTGATCTTTAAAAACTCATTGATGAAGGTGTTTAAAGTGGCTTTCAGTCATATTGACTGCAAATTTGCCTTTTTAGAATGTGTCACACTATGTGCATGTGACCTTGCTGTATTTGCACGACATCTACCTTATAACAAGTCCAACACTCTGAGAAACTGATCTGTATTCAATACCCAAATCTCAAAGACAAGTGTTCTTGCTCAATGTCTAAGACAGTGAGCTGTACTAGGTTGCAAATGAGGGGGAAAAGAAAGAATCCAATTTTCTGACTATTTACAAACCCTGGGAGGTATTTTATACATTTGAGATATTTAAAAATAGATAATGTCCAAAAATAGATATACTGGTTCCTGGTACCCTTGCTTTGGTTCTGGCACCATGTGCACTCATTGTTCCTGAAAATATAGGGGTTGTCTATCTTTAGCCCCCATGTTACTAATTTTAGGTAATTTCCACCCCTCTTGATGGTAACTGTGCCTATTGTGCCTGGAAACAATCTTTATGATTGTTCAGCACTCCCCCTATCCTTAATCATCATGATTCCCACACAATCACATGGTTCCACTATCTTGGTTATTCTGCTTCCACTGTTGCTAGGGAACCTTCCCCTGAATATTTATTAATAATATTCTGTTGCTCCACAATCACACCCCATGACATTTGCTAACTCAATAATGTATATTTAACTTTTCCTGTGCCAAGTCTATAAGGATATTCATGGATTTATTGGTTTTAATCCAGACATGCAATTTGTAGTGTAACAAATGATAGTCTATTGACCACACTTATTAACTATATGCATTTAAGTCACACAGTAGTAGGTCTAATCAGCAGTTGTAGGGTAGACAACTCTGATTCCCTTGTTTATTATCAGTTGTATTAGCCAGTTATTGGTGCATTAATTAATATTTATGCTGAAATAATAGATAAAAATTGCAAAAACCATGCTTATGCAGATTTAAATCATATCACCGGATCTACTCTTCCTACATCCAACTCCAAGACTTCTCTGTATCATTCCGGCTCTTCCAACATTACTCCAGACCCATCACCACATCTTCACCATAACAACTATTTCTTTGTCATCACTTTCCCACTATCAGTCAGCACACCTGCTACAGATTATTCACCCAAGAATGCAGGAACTTCTGGGAGCAGAATGCAGCACTTTATATTTATCTTTTATATTTTGGTTGCTATTCCTTATTATCATTTAAGTACTCGAAGCTTGTATGTTTTCCTTAGTTTTGAATATCAACTTAGTTTCCTCCTCTTGTTCATCCTCTAAGTCACTGAGGCTTCCATCTTATTCCTTTCTCTTCCGGTTCTGAAATCAGGACACTATAGGAGTTGGGCGGCACAGCACATATGCTGAGGCCATAGTCCTTTCCGTTACTTGTTCTGGAATTACTCCAACATTATCCCTTTGCTTAAACTTAACACCTGTCACCTTCATTGATTTAGAATTTCAACTGACTATATATGTTACCTATTAAGTAACTCAGAAATGATAGTTGAAACTTGAAAGTCTCACTTTCTGTTATCACATGGCATAATTTATGACTTGAAACAACCATCCACTGGAACATTTTGAAGAATGGAAAAAGGACACAAGTCAAAAAATCCACAGCCTGACTGTAGGTTTCCTGAATTATACCATTATCTGCAGTTTAATGTGAACAATTCTTAGTTGTAGAAATTTCCAATGATGGCCTGAAAGTCCAATGCACCATATGTCTTGCAGCACACAAATAAAATGGCAGTGGGTGGATCAACAAGGGAAGTGTAGCTAATCACTTAAAGTTGGACAACCATGCCAACTGTAAGAGGACACTATGTATGTACTACCTACTGCTACACACTCCACCCACCCCCTGTCTTTAGTCATACGAATGGTTATTAGTAGTAAATGTGCATACTCTGAGTAGATACTTATCACAGTCCCTTAGGGAACATGTGTCCTACATCTATTTTACTTACTTGTCATGTTGTTACCTGGACCTGGGGTAGTTACCCAGGTCCATCTATTGTTGTATATAAGGTAGCAGGTGTCGTCTTAGAATGACACCTTGATATAAACTTGGTTCCTGGCAATACCTTCTCTCTAAGTTAGCAGTAAGTACCACTATAGCTAACATCCCCTAACATCAACTCCCTCGAGGCCCAGGAAATTGAAGGATCTGCTGAAAAGCCAGAGAACAGTCCATGCAAGAAGAAAGTGTGATGGAAGAGCACATGGATTTTATTATACTATCTTCAATAATCCAACCTGAAGTTAATGCAATGGCACAGGCTCCTCAGTGAAGTTATGAAGAGCAAGGAATGTGGGACCAATATGCACTTGGCAATGAAGTCTTTGATGCAGGAATCGACCATACACTTGCTGCAGCCAAAGAGAGAAAATGCCTACTAATTTCAATCTTTGGCATGGCGCAGATTTTCTACCCAAAGAAGACCCAAATGATGGCCAACTACTTCTGGATGAGCTGGAACAAGATGATATCTTGTCCAAGTTGCTATGGAATGCACATAGGTATATTCCATTGAATTGCTTTCATACATTTCAATGCATATCATGTTTTGGATAGACTTGAATGTGCTTGATGTGATGGACCTACTTACTGAAGAGCCACAAGGTGCAAGTGAACCCAAGATTGACAATGCTTGGTCACCTTATGAATCAAAGATGGTTAGTAGACTCTTTACATCAGGAAAAATGATTTTGACCCTAGGTAGCCTTGGGTAATTTGTTAGTATCACATCACTACTCAGGACACCCCAGGACACCCCAGGACACCTCAGGACACCTCAGGACATCCTAGAGCAGCACAGGTAAAATTTTGAGTGTCACCCATTTTCTCAGGACACCTTTAGTGTATCCTGGTGCATTGACCATCTGGACCAAATCACATCAGGAGGCCCTGGGAGTCCCTTAGAATTTATGAATTTTGCTATAAAATCTTTAACTGCTGTGTCCAAAAAAGTATTTTGCAGTTTTCTCAATAAGGAGAGCTGCTATTAATATAATTTAAACATATTCAGGGTCCTAAAACAATTCTCTACCATCTTTAAAAAATTTCCTTTTTTGGAATTTATGTAATCTACCCTGACCCAGCACCATATGCTTGAAATCATGCTTATCTGTGATCATGTGACCAATGGTCTGTGCGCCATCCAAAAGATATATAAACCACCCACAATTTTGTTTTCTTATTTCCTACTTCCCCAGTATTATACTAGTATATTTATGTATCACTATTTTATTATTATCTTATTACTAGTACTATATATGATGTTTAGAATAATTGAATATAATTTTATTGTTATTATTATTATTCTGTTGTGTGAGACCACTCAAATATCTGGTTTATATATGTTTTCTAGCATCAGATCCAAAGGGACTAAGGCTGCCTCAGGATGCTCTCAGGTTGCCTCAGGTTGCTCTCAGGTTGCCTCAGGTTGCCTCAGGTTGCCTCAGGATGCTCTCAGGTTGCCTCAGGTTGCCCCAGGACAGCCTAAGACTTTTCATACATAGGTAACTTGCACCCCAGGGCGACCTCTTGACCTGAGCACCCTGAGCTGCCTGGGGCACCCCAGGACATTTCAGGACAGCCTAGGGCACAAGTCATTTTTCCTGATGAAGAGATCATCTTGGATGTTGAGTACCAGGTCCAATTGGCCTGTCTGGGTGTTGCTCAGAATGTGCAGAATTGACAGACAAAGACTGGTATCAAAGATGCTTACACCCAATATTGGATTGATTACCTGATAGATCAAGCATGAATGTTGTGCAAGGAACGCCCTGGACAGACTATGGCTGATATTCAGAGCAAACTGTTCACCTGGGTGCAGGAGCATAAAAGTGAGATTTATAATCCATTTTTGAAGTTGGATAGTAAGCACTTCCCTGCCAATTTTGCTGTCACCATCTGATTTTAATATTTGACAGGGTTCAATGCTGCTGTTGATACTCCAGTGGAAATTCTTCACACCATTCTTCTGGGTATTGTGAAATACCTGTGGCATGGCTCACATACCTCATGGACAGCCAGTCAAAAACAGACATATTGTAAGGGGACACTCCATTTTACCTACACCACCCAATTTGGATTTGCTCCTTGACCAAAACCCATCCAGAGCTGATTGAGTGTGGGGACCCAAGTCTCCAGGACCTTAGTGTTGTTGAGGCTGGCTTGAGCACTTTTAGTATTTTGCAAATATCATGACACCATGTACTCTGATTGCTTAGTGTTGGGAGACGACCCCCCAGCTCATAGGGTCCTTGATATGTGTAAATATTCATAGATTGTTATGGGATTTATTGGAATTTATATTGCCATCAAGCCATTTGTCAAGTGGCTTCAAGCTGGCCTTATTTGTTATTTTAAATAGCAATATATTCATTTCAACCCTACCCAATTTACCCAATATTTTTCTGATGGATGTGACTAGCTCTCAGATAGCCTGGTGTGCTGGTTATGCACTCTTCATGATTTGGACCAAGTTAAATTCCTTGCAAACTCGCAGGCTGGTGGTTTGAAGTTGGAGATAGGAAATCTCCAGCACTCTCCATTGATAATTCTTCACTGCATCTAAAATCTAAGCAAGTATCCAGGTATTTGTTGAAATATTTTTAGTGCGAGCTGAAACATTTAGATAATGGACCTAAGTAGATAGCAGGAATATTCACCAATAGTGGTAAAGGCTCATAGATATGTAATTATGCATAGCCACAGTCTGAGTTGTATAAGTAGTAGACCGTTGAGGGTGGAATCCCTCATCGGTTTGAACCAATACAGCGCATATTCCCCCTCCATCTAAGAGACCACCTGTGTTAGCTCCCTAGTTGGCTTGCTGTGCTTCAACCTGATCCCCAAATTTCAACAGTATTCAGCCCATCAGAATAGTTCATAAAAGGGTCATCAGCCTAAATTTGACAATGGGCACCCATTATACTGTATATGGTTGGCAAAGATATGCAGGCATGCTGGGTACCTTGGACCTCCTGATAATTTTTGTTTGTGGCATGCATCAGCAAACTCCAATTTTTGTCATAGTGGGTTATAGCATGGGTCCCTATCTCTGTAGTACTACAGAGATAGGGACCCATGCTATATCTTACTATATTCTGCTATAACTCACTATGACAAAAAAACAGAGTTTGCTGATGTGTGAATACCTATCCAATTTTCTTTATATAATGTATATGCCAGTGACATAGTACAAAATAGACTAAGTGATTCAAGGTCACTATATGTGCATTGTCTGACTAAGTGGATGAGAAGAGACCGGCAAGGTAGACCTACTACATGGATGTGACATTTAAACACCTGCTCACCAGCTGAGCCAACATCAAATATTTCAGCTGCAAAGGAGCTGGTTCTGTATCCAACAGAAGGGTGGAACAAGACCTCCAGGATGGTCCTGCTTGTTGGAATTTATTGAACTCAGGGATTAAATATTTGATAATACGATTCACGTTTGGCCAGCACGGGTCGAGCGCCTTGCAAACGAGTGAGTAAAACGGTACACTACTACTACTACTCATATCCTATCGTGCTTACTAATCATTCCTAATCGGGAAGACCTTTTCTAATGCTCGAAAATATTCAACACTGCTTGCTTCATGGATATTATATGTAAACATGTACTGACCAGCTGAGTTAATGTCATATATTTCAGCTGCAATGGAGCTGGTTCCCAGTATGACAGGTGGGTGGGATAAGATCTTCAGGATGCTCTTCCTGCTACATAGTTGTCACATCTGAACATGTGCCAACCAGCTAACCTAACATCAAATCTTTCAGCTGGTATAGAGCTGGCTCCATATTTGACTCATGTGCATCAACATATGTTCCCAATGAAATTAGAAAATGTGACTGCTAGATATCATACATTTGGCAGTGTAGTCTAGTCTTGTTCAATTTGACAACTGTTGGCAGGTGGGTTCCTTCAGCGTTAAAGGACCAGAATTCTGATCGGCTTTACAATTATAGGATCACATGTACTTAGTAGTAAACACATGAGCTGATTTCGAGTGTGTCGTTGATCAACGATAATGTATTCCAACTTTCTCAAGACTGTTGATTGCCAAAATGCCCTCGGTGGGGTCGCTGAGTGGTTTTTATATAATCTTAATTCTGCTATATTCATCACTATGCAAATGAAGCAGTGACATTGACAAGATTAGATTAGATTTTCCATACCATGTGATGCTCAAAATGTGTTGATTTTTGACCGAGTACCATTACACCGAATTGACCCACACACCAAAGGGCCATCAAATTGAGACAGACCTTATATACTATAATATAGTAGTGATCGATTGTCATCACATTATCATTAGGTGGACCAGAGCAGTGTTGTGCCGGTCAGTGACTAGTCGTGACAGTCAGGCAAGTCGTCTGACCATGGGGGTCAGTGACTGCAAACAACCGTGACCCTACCACAGTCGCTGATGTAATACTATTAGATGGTTGGCGACCGTTGGCTACCGTTGGGCGACCCTAAGCGGCGATGCAACATCAATTATGTCATGAATATCATCAATGATGTGATGTAAAAGAGGTGATTGATAAGCTGGTTTGGCAGTACCACGTGATGAGAAAAGTCACGGTCGTTTCACAGTCATTGACTAGTCACTGACTTTGACTAGTCATCATGACCTGACTATCGACTTTAGTCACCGACTGTCCAACACTGGACCAGAGTCACCAGACGACTTATATCAGTACCGTGGGAGTAAAACACCCAAGTTGAAACCAAGTTCGACTATGTCAGAGTTTTCCAAACTCAAGCAGCAAAGAAAGGCCAAAGAAGCAAAATCTAGCTTGAAGGGGATATCAGCGTCCCAGGGCACCTAACCAACCTTCTAACAAACCGAGATTCACGAATGACCCGGACATGGTACCAACTCACACCACCCACACCACCGGTCCAATTTCCCTGAATTCTGACGGTCTTTACACCGCAATTCCTTCGGTCCTAGATGTGCTGTCAATGAAGGCGGACCCGAAACTGGGAGAGGTGCCTACAGTAAAATTCATTGGAAACCTGGTGAGTAATCACAATCGCCAGTTCCGGAAAAATAAGGGCGTGCTTAAATTCGTCAATACAAGTGCAGGAGACGTGCTAATCTCTGTGAAACCCCACGTTTCCGCCCTATCAAATGACAATCTAGAGGCGTATTGTCATACCACGGGCTGTTTCTTATCGTATCATCGGTTCCTGCGGGCCTTAGAACCCATAGCCACTATCTCTCTAGCCTTGCATCAAGCTGACAGAAAATTCCCACAAGGAGACATCATCAGGCGATCAACATTCCTTGGACTCAGAACAAGTCTGCAGAACTACGACGGTCGCTTTGTGTTCATTACCGCAATTTCAATAATTCTGGGGTCTGGACTGACTGCCCTACCTCCCTGTCATTTGTCATTGCACTATGTACAGACTTCTACAGTGTAAACGGACTTTCGACCGATGTCTAGGAATTATGTCATTCTAGCTTGCTATGGGGCTGTGCGGCGGATGGTGCTCGATGAACTTCTAGACGCTGCAGGTTCCCCAACCATTCTCTCGCATGCAGTCAATAGCATTGGAACGACTTAGCCTATGAAACCTCTCGACCTCGAACTCTGTTTTTGGCCAGATACGACGTTTACCATCAAGAGGACAGAACAGTGTTCAACTCATGCTTGGGAGTGATGAGAGTCTTACTACTTACTATCCGTTTCCACAATCACGAGGCTATGAGCACCTTCAGAAGCTTCGATTGAAATGCGGTACATGTCAACGAACTAAATTTTCTATCTGAAAAGGTGGAGACTGCGGCCTTGATCTTAAGTAAGATACTTCTGCGGCATGAGTGCTGAAAATGCTGAAGCGCTCATGATTCAACTGCTCGTTATATCCTCCTTCCAGTATTGATAACCGCTGGCTAATGTATAAAAAATGCTCTATAGAAAGATACTTATCCCTCTTGAAGGAATCGTGGATCCTCCTGTCGATTTGGATTTCATCCCGCACGCCGTCGCACACTTCTTTTCAAAGACTTGTAATTCAAAGTGAAGTATAGCGGATAAGATGTAATATCTGCCGTCAAATGTTGGATGGTAACTAAAAAATTGGGCTCGCTCCATGACTTCAAATATTTATAAGATCAGGTTGGTAAATTGTTCGTTCTTCACCTCCCATTCTCATACTGGCAGAACCCACCTAAGCGTACAAAACTCCAATATACTTCACAATGTCAGACCACACTTCAACTAGTCCAGACCTCAACGTTGCGGTTGGCGGTCAGTCCACTAATGGCAACGGCGTTGGGCTTTCCAACCCTCAACTCGCGTATGGCAGGCGTACGATGCTCGATTTGGTAAATCGGCTTCACAGCACAGGGTAAATATATTTGTCTTTGTCTTTATTTCCATAACCATCTGATTTTTTTCTTGCTCGTTGTTCAATGCAGTGTACAAGTCGATATCGACCTTCCTCAGATCGCTGTAATTGGTTCACAAAGCGCCGGAAAGTCCTCGCTGATTGAGTCCATATCCGGAATCACTCTGCCTCGTGCGGCCGGAACATGTACGCGGTACGCATTCTTTCTTTTTTTTCCCATCAATTTCCTTGCCTCACTACGGCTCACTACGGTCAACTTAGTTGTCCTACTGAATGCCGTCTGTCACGTTCCGAGACTTCGTGGCAATGTGTTGTTTCTCTCAGATTCATCACCGACGCACAGGCACAACTGCTAGGCCAAGCGCGGAATGAAAATTTCGGGAGTATCATTTACGATCAATCTCAAGTTGAAGAACGCATTCGTCGAGCGCAGAGAGCTATCTTGAACCCTAACAAACCTTGGAAAGACTTCTTAGACAATGAAGACGAAGACGACCTTGGTTCTGAGTTAAGTTTCTCAACCAACTGTGTCTCATTACAGATTAGTGGGCCTGAGGTGGCAGATCTGTCATTTTGTGATCTTCCCGGTGCGTTGTATATTTTCTCATGTTTCTTCTCTTGCTTAATCCCTTTTCTAAAAATTAATAGGTTTAATTGCAAGTGTCAGTAGCGCTAGGGGAAGTAGCAATGACATCGCCCTCGTCGAAAGCTTGGTCACTGCCTATATAAAAAAGCCAAGTTGTATCATCTTGCTCACAGTCGCTTGTGAAAGTAATATGGCTTCACCTTGTCTCCCTATTAGATAATTCCTGATTCATCTTTTTTCGCTCTAGCTGATTTCGAGAACCAAGGTGCTCATCGCCTTGCCAAGCAGTATGATCCAGAAGGGAAGCGAACGATTGGTACGTTCTTTCCCAGTGATTCTATCAAGACTATCCCTCAACTCCAACGCCATCTTACCAGGTGTGCTCACAAAGCCTGATCGTATTCCAACTGGAGAAGAGACAAATTGGCTTTCGTTTATTCGAAATGAAAAGGAAACGTTGGAAAATAACTGGTACTGTGTTAAACAGCCCAGTTCAAGCGACATTAAGCTAGGCATCACATGGGCACAAGCCAGAAAAAGAGAGGCAGAATTTTTTGCGATGACGTCGCCATGGTCTGAGCTCGACGCGGTATATCAGAAGTATTTGAAGACGTCCAATCTTGTGGACAGGTTGAGCTCCATATTATCGGACTTGATTTCGAAAAGGTCTGTTTTAATCTCTTCTTTCCTTTCTTACTCATAGTTTATTCCTTCTCACAGACTCCCAGGAATTCAAGACGAACTGGAAAAATATATAATCCGAGCTCGTGATCTCCTCAACGGTCTACCCAAACCACCTTCCGACGATCCGCGTGGTGAAATCGCTTCCCTCCTTCATAGGTTCACGAGCGACCTCGCACATGAAATTCGGGGGATTCCAGATGAAGATGGCCTCATCCAAGCTATTCGTCCCGCTCAAGAAAAATTCCTCAAAGCAATCCGTATGACGGCACCGAATTTCCGCCCTTTTGAGCAGAAGTTCAAAGGGACAAGGCATCTTAGTCGGGCTCAGTTTTTGCACTGCGAGGAGGGTGAGGAATGGGACGAGGGTGGCGAGAGCGAAACTGAACCGTGTTTTGACCTAGCTCCTTCCAAATCTGCGAGAAGGCGAAAGGGTATGTTATCCAAAACCATTTATATCGATGAAGTCATGGAGAGGGCGCATCAGTAAGTCTTTGGTTCCGTTTATCAATTTTGATGATGGTCCTTAATGGCTTTCTTTTTACAGGGCTCGTACTCGTGAACTACCCGGCAACTATCCGTTTGTCGTACAAAAAACTTTCATCGATGCTGCGATAAAGAAATGGCGAGCTCCTTCCCTCATCCTTTGCAAGACAGTCCACATGACTCTCTCGGAACACGTAAAGACGCTTGTGAACAAGCATTTCAACCAGTTTGGGCAGGGGCATCTAGAGCAGCGTATCAAGTGAGCGATCTTTCGGTCCATTTGCTCCATCTGGTGTATCTAAACCCCTGGATTTAAAATAGGACCATCATTCAGCAACATATCAAGTACTGTCTTGAGCGCACAGAAGAACGCATCTCGTGGCTCCTTGAACTCGAGGATTGGCCTTTCTCGCTTAATACGCACTATTTGTCCGACTACAAAGACAAATTCCTGGCATATTATAAAGGATCTCGTGAGAAGTATGAAAAATCCGACACGATCGATGCTATTCAGACATATAATACCTCTCCCTCTGGTGCTGGATCACCTTCAAGCCGCGTCACGGGAATTGCCAAGGTCTTAGCTGGATTAGCAGAAATCGGCATGCCAGGCATCAAGCCAGAGCAATTAGCTAGGTTATTCCCTTCAGACAGCATGGAGCCTGCCTTGTCGATCATGGCAGATGTAAGGGCTTATTTTCAAGGTAACTATATTCAAATTTTGTCTAAATTCTTAAGACTTTATTCATGACGTGTTCAGTGGCTTATAAACGTTTTGTGGACAACATTACTCTTGCTATCGATGTCGAACTCGTCCGGGGAGTGGAGCGGGGTGTGCTCGAAGAGCTGTATTCAAAGCTCGGTATTAACGGAGAAGACGGTGCTAGAATCTGCCGCGAGTTGGCACAAGAGAGTCCCCAAGTTGCCGACAAGAGAGCGGACTTGTTGAAGAAATTAGAGCGATTGGAAATTGCTAGCGAGCAACTCTTGCATCTTGGCGTCTAACATAGGATCTATGACTACAGGATACCCTGTCCTTCAGTATGCTGCACGTCGTTCTCTCTTTGTATATATAATTGAATGTCTAATCTTTTGCTGAATGGCAAGTTGCCATTATAATACAATCATCCTCAGGCTCAAAGGACTTCAAAGAACTGCAGTGTGCGCTTGGTGAGTCATGAACTCGAGGTGCCTTGAAAGGATATAGCATTTGTATAACTATGAGAAGAATACTAGCCCTCACTCAATTCGTATCAACGCACAAGAGACGATTGCGCAACACGCTTCGCTACACGCATGTCCTTTTCCGGAGAACGATTGGCTCGTCGTTTGTTTGTTTCTGTCGCGAAGCGTGAGAAGACGAGAAGTGCCTAACTGTGTATCACGTGCACATCCCCTTCTCTCCTCATCCTCGCTGGCGCAGAAGCGCTCGACAAATCCTGCATCGAGCTCCTACTGCGTTACTCTCAGGCTGTTCCTTTTCGTAGGAATAAATCTAAAGTCATATATCCTTAATACATCACATAATAATCTCAACCTGGTCAACACTCCTTTTTTACAGCCATGCCTCCCATCGTCCGAGTCCTGTGCCCGAAATCAGTATGCCTCATGTCTAAATGCCTCATGCCTCGCGCCTCATTCCTCATTCCTCATGCCTCATGCCTCATGCCCTCTCATGTCTCATGCCTCGTACCTCGTGCCTCATGCCTCATGCCTCATGCCCACTGCCTCCGAGATATCGTCGCTCGTGTCCGGTAGCGGAATAGTGATGACTATTTTTACGGTTTTTCCTATGTGCTAGCCAGTCTTTCGCTCCCACAACGATGGGAATTGATGCTCAACCGAGCGTCATTCACTCCTAGGGTAACGCATCTCACATCAAGGATCCCCAGGGACCCATCCCCTTTTGTTGTCAGAGTCTTTCCGGGTCTAGAACACACTTTGTGTGTTTTTACCCAACTAGCTTGCAACTGCTTACGCAGCATAACTGTAAATTTTAGCAATCATCCGCCTTTTTATTCAGTGTAAGTCGTAACGCAAAGACCAGTGGTTTGACACGGAGCACGTTGATCTAGGTGATCGATTGATCGTGTGACGATTATATCAGCTGGCCTTCCCCCATAATGAACGGCAAAGGACTTGGAGAAGTATCGATTAAAACAGGTACCTTAAGTTCAACACGATATAGGGTTACTTACCCACAAGGGATACCAGAGTTTTTGCCACAACAGGGCGAGAAACGACCCCGTGTCGAAGACGGCGTACCGCCACATATTCTACGCCAGCGGATGCTGAACAAATCAACTCTCGGAACCCTCTCTCGAGCTCTGGGTCAGGATCCAGCCGCTGATCCCACTCTCGTGCTCTCTCGAATTCAGAATACTTATGCATCAAAAAGACTCAAGGCATGCGATCCTCGCCCACTCACGCGCAAATGCAAGTTGACTTCGTATATCTCCTACAGCACTAAGCCCTGATTTCTTCTCTTTCCAGATGGCCTTGCCACTGAAATCGACGATGAAATGACAAATGTCAAGGAATTACCACCCCAACCCCCGACTACAATATATCCCCCTGCTGCGACTGCGCTCAATGCACTTGGCCTCTGCGATCCATCCTCAATGTACGAAATTGAGTGCGCTCTAGTTCAACTCCCCCAGTCTCTTACACAAGGCGAGATTTTGTTCAAAACGTTCGGGAGACAAATTACATACCTAAGTGATGGGGTCGTTGTGAAAAGTGGCGTGAATCTCGACCCCTCAGAACACTATCTTCTAGAATATCTTCGGACTCACTGTCCCACAGTGCCTTCTCCAGTGCCTTTGGGATTTGTTCTAGTGGCCGGATTATCATATTTCTTCATGACACATGTACCCGGTGTCACCCTACACTCTCGCTGGCCGTCGATGTCTGAAATTCAAAAGAAGGCTATTCGCTCACAGCTCAACGACATGCTATCAAGCTTACGCTGCCTTCCCTGGGCACCCGGCACTCCATTAGGCTCTCTGACAGACCCGCTCACTTGCAAAGACACCAGAAAATGGACTCGATCAAGTGGTCCCATATTTAGCGAGTCTGAGTTCAACGACTTTCTTTTACGATATCCTCGTAAGCGCATTTCCCTGTCATATACGGCGTGGCTTCGCTCTCGTCTTAGGGATGACCATCGAATCGTGTTGACTCATGGAGATTTGAATCCAAAGAATATCATTCTATTGGATGGGGAGAACGGTACTGTGTCGGTGTCTGGCATTATTGATTGGGAAATGGGCGGATGGTATCCAGAGTATTGGGATTCTCTGAAGGTGTTGAACTTGAGAGGCACAGATGACGAAAGTGACTGGTGGAACTCCCTCCCAGAACAAATAAACCAACATGTAGCGGAAATAGCTCTGGACAGTCTCATTGAGCGTGCATTTTCGGGAGAATAGAACCTTGGTATTCAGATAGCTAGGTTAAACGATACAGAAATTCTTGTGAAGTTGGTAAATCATGCGATCAATGGCTCCCGAATACATATTTAAGTAAACATGGGATACCGCAAAGATGCTTGCATCATTGGTACCTTGAAATCACTATTCATGTACCTCTGAGTCTGGGTATGGCTAAACCTCCTTCCGCTCCTTGTCGTCGTGTGTTCTAACTGCTGGCCTTGTGTCTTGCTGTGTTTACATTGAATCAACTGCGCGTAAGTAGTATAATATCATCGATATCTTGGTTACTTACGTATCAAAAGTGTATAAGATCATAATCTGACAATCAACCTATACGATAGATTGTAGTTCAATGTTCTGGTAAGCCCCACGACGTTTAAGCCATGCTGCTTTGATCAAGGGAAAGTTATCATCCCAAACCTCGCAAAGCGGTCCAAACAGCATTACGATTGGTAGTGTCTGACCAAAAGACCACGCTGGTGCATCCTCTGGAACCTTGTTGACTGAAATCTGTGCAGTGACAATTGTAAGTTGCTGGAGTGACATCACTTCACCGGCTAAAAGACAACATACCGTTACTTCAATAGCGATTATAAGAATGACATTGATACTGGGTAAATTTACTTCTGGTCAGTAGTGGTACCAGAGGATACACCATGTACTTACATAAATATAACTATTCCATACCCACGCAAAGCCACTCCTGGTCTTAAACCCAAGTTCACCACTCGGTGCCTGAAGAAAAGTAGCTGTGTCATGTGAGCAGCAGCCACTGCTATGTAGATGGAGAATATGCAAATTCCAAAATTCCGGAACCAGGTGAAGCTAGCTGTTGATACGCGGAAGACCCAGATGATTTTGACTGTGCCATTGCATTCAGGCTGTGAGCCGAATGTGCTTGCATGCAAACCAATATAGAGGCTGTAGCCTGCAAGTAATATCATGGCCAAGAGAAAGAACCACCGACGACGAAGGGCAGGGTTCGCTGAGTAGAATTTGTTAGATCCAGATTCAAATAAGAATATAAGACGTACGATTGAAAAAGAAATATAGAAACGAAGTACTGAGAAGAAAGAGCAAGTTGATAATTAGAAAAGCATGATAGAGGCTGAGCTTCCTAAGAGCCGTTTGGATCACGGCGGTAACGAGCAAGCCCAGCCCATAGACGCCCTGGACGGTAACGATGCTTGAGATCTCTCGTTTTGGCTGTACATCCTGATTTCCTTGTTTTATTTCACGAATATGCCATGGCGATAAAGTTGATTTGACGGGCGTCACTGCAGCGAGGAGGCCAATAACATAGAAGGCCACCCGTACCTACCGATGGTCAGTTAAGTTCAAAGGCGCTATCTGAGGATCTACTCACTCCTATGCCAAAGATGGCAGGATTCGGAACAAAGCCAGTACAAGTAGCGGGATCTGCCATCGTCGGTGGGGGTTGGCGCTGCGTTTTTAAATGACTTGTTTTATCAAAGGGCCTATAAATACTTTTGATGACTAGTGTGAGAGTAGGTGGACAGACGATTGATATTTTCGGAAGTACATGCAATGATGCATAGCCTTTGGGCTGAAGTTTTACTAGTATATGCAATACTAGTATAAGATCGAAGCATTGAGGAAGCATTGGCCGACGTTAACGGAAAACTTGCTTGCAGGATTCTTTTTCGAAATCTAGGAGCTCATGATTGAGCTAATGCGACATCGCTAGAAATAAACAAGCTGACGAACCTGCGAAAGAAGTAGGAGGATTGTGTACCTTGAAACTTGAAAGTCATATATCGCATCAGAGAAGAAGGCAAAATTCATAACAACACTCCACTGATCTTGCTGTCCATGACATCCAGCTCGAAGTTCAGACTTTCAAAAAGCCAGATACCTACACGCTCAACACCTCTGCCCAATAATTTTATAATATAGCCTCGTTAGCCAGTCGTGATCGCGTGAAGTAGCTGACCAGTAATGCCTGGTTCCCAACAATTGTTGGGAAACGTCAGAAGATATCAGTCTGTCAGACGATAGGTGCCTGGGCCGGAATGCCGCAGAGCCTCCAGGCTCCTCTCTTTTTAGATCTCAAAGGCGAGCGGGCTTGCTTTCAGATTTCGATCTGAAGTTTATGCGAGGAAAACCGAGCAAGACCTGAGCGTCTGGAGAGCTCGGTTGTGGCAAAACATGTGCCGAAACCAACCTGCTGTACCGGATGCTGAAGGGGATGGTGAGTGGGTCGAAAAAACTCAGTGGAAACTGAAGAGACCCTTTTTCCCGTGTCAGAATCAGATCCCGAGTAACGAGAGGTTCTTTTCGCAAGACGTATTATTGTTCGTGTTCGTACTTGTGATATACATTGAACCCAAAGAGGTCTGATACTGACGCATTACGGTATCTTATCTCGTACCAATTACGTACAACGGCGTGGACGCGATTGGTACGTGGGTGGGTTCGCTTAGTTGAGCCTATCCAATAATAAGCAATGAGCGCGAGCATGCGCTTGAGCCTTGCTCATTGCGGAACGTGAAAACAGACTAGTCAAATGCATTAGTTCATTGATTATATCGTCCATGAGTCCAATTCAAAAGTATTGCACTCTTAATTACTTCTCCTTCCCATGTACATAATCTCCACAGCATTTTCTAAACATATCATTGTCATTCTGGACGTGGCACATCAAAGAACAAGTTACTTGAGATCAGCGCCCACGCCACATCAGCGCAGCCAAAATTTCAAGATCCGACAAGTGGAAGTTGGATCATATCCATCCAAGTTGATCCATCCATCCAATCCCAAGAAATATGACTTGGCTTTCCATATGTCTATCATTTAATCTGCTTTTACAAAGTCAATCCTGCTATAATTGTCATTCTTGATTCGATAGCACATCAAAACTTGAAGGGGATCAATCTCATGGGAAGAGGATGTTATAATTGGCATCTTTGACGTGGCATATCAAAGAACAACATATTGGAATCAGCGCCTATTTCCCCTGTCATTCGAAATGCCATTCTGCATACATATGGATGGAAAGATTTCGTTATTACAACCCAGATACGATGGGTACGAGACTAACTTTCTTGTAATGGAGTGATGCTCCATTATTACAAAGTAACCGGCAACAGTCATTGTAATATGTGTAAGCCTGTTGCCCCTAGCGCTTATTTCGATATAAGTAGGCTTTCGCTTTCGAATCCTTCCCACAAACGTCCAACAACATGTTTTCTGTGTGTATCAAGGCTATCATGAATCTCGTCCAAGAATTAGTTGCTAACGCCTTCATCCCATCATGTCTAGGAAGGCGACACTATCTACTCTCCAGAAACAACTGGAATAGCTGCGGGGGAAATGGCGTTAGTTACTGCGCGAAGGTCAGAACGCTTGTAAACCTCTTAACTTGTTGAGACTGAAACCCGTGTGATAAACAAGGGACCTAAGGCAGGAAATGGTTACCTTCGCCAGGGAAAGGAAAATGGAAATACAGAAGCTCAATCAAGAAAAGAAAAAAGTTGACGACGCCATGGCTGATGTACGTCAACGTGAATCCAACAACTGGCTCGAAACCACCCGTATTAGTACAGTTAAGGATAATTTAGAGAACGAGGCGGCCGCGATCAGGAGGGAAAATGAATTGCTTGCAGCGCGGGAGAGGCAAGTTATACTCCATGAAGATCAGCGACGTCGGAATCGGTTTGTGTTATCCTAGGGTTGTAAACTCTTCAACACTGACATTCATCATTCAGGACGTTGTCTGCCGCTTTCATTGAAGATTCCTTCGCAGCCCAGAGCCCTAGAGCTGTCCTGGAGAATTTGACGTTGGTGGATAACTACTTTTACTTGTGCCTTCTTGCCTCACTATTTTTTGAAACAGGCATGCAAGTCCAAGAATTAGGAAGCACGCCATGTCCAATATAACTACATGCATTGCCGGTTCCAAAGAGACTCCTCCAACTTTTGTACGGTTTACCCCCCAGGATATTGCACCAGACCTGCTACCCAAACTTCATCAACTCCTCTCGACTTCGAAAAAGCCCCTGGATGATGTGGTGCAATTTACCGAGGACGTTGTTTCTGCTCCGCCTGTTACCAAAGCATTAGCGCTCAGCGGACAGTGTCCTCGTTTAGCTGACTTCCTGATTGAGACCAACGAGCTAACTAGTCGATTGGCGGTCTGCTCCTTCCGCCGTATGGTAGGGATGGAGACATCTGTGGTCAAACCTGCATACGAAGCTTTGTCTCAGGCCATTCCCCACATCCCAATTCCAGTCGAGGAGCTCGGTCCATCTTCGCATCCTGCCATCGACTTCGTCAAAGAGGTGGCGCCAAAGATTATAGAGGATTGTTTCAACAATGGCCTCTGGTCAGCCATCGCCCCTCTAGTCAGTCACCGCATCACTTCTATCCGGAAGATTGTCTTGCACAAGGTTGTATTATTAGTTCAACACTCCGATAGGAATCAACATGGTCTCGTCGAGGCGCATACCTTGGGTCTTCTAGATCAGTACTACCAATCATCATCGCCACCACCCGATATCATTAACTTCTTCGAGAGTATCTTGCCTTTGGTAACCGAAAAGTTATGTCGTCGAGCCGGTGGCATTCAATGGCTGCTGATGCGTCTGAGTGATCCCAGCCCGAAGATCCACGCAGCGGTCATCGCGGCATTCCGAATGGGTGTTGTGAAGCAGGACCCAACTATCCTTCAAATATTCGTCAAAGCAGAGTTGCTGAAGAAGCTTAATGAGCCACCCACCGAGCAATCCTTTTCCGTCACTAAGCTCATCTGTGACCTGCTCCCAATGTTGGCCGTCATATATGCACGTGTAAAAGCCGTTGGGGAAATTGTCGGTTTCTTAGACAACGCTGATGTCGCTGTAGCTGATGCGGGTCTGCTGGCCTGTGTTAAGATCGTTGACTCGACAGTCGAAGACCGCGCCCATCTCTACTCCGTTATCTCCAGGCTCAATTTTGCGAAGGCAAGTACCCTCAAACTTTACGATCATGCGATGCCCGCTTTCTGCAGGGATTGGGTCACATCAGGCGAATTCAAGATGATCGTACAGTTTATCCAGCATCCAGAGCAGCGGATTCGCCTTCCTGCGCAGAAATTTTGGTGTGATATCGTTTGCAACTCCCCTTCCGCTCGTCCCAAAATCGTTCATGACGGTTTGTTGGATGTCATATTCGAGTTTTGTGACTCTCAGTATGATGATGTCAAGCTTATGAGCGCCAAATGTTGCCCACCGATGGCTATCGAAATCACTAAGGCTGGTGTCAACTCGACGCGACAACTGGTCGAACTGCTCAGCCATCCACTTTCATCACTACGGCAGGCAGCCTTGGGTGCAATTCAAATCGCATCTGAAAGCAGCGATGCGAGTTGCAAAGTGTTATTGGAAGCAGGGGCCTTCAAAGGACTGAAACTCTTCTTCGAAAACTTTCCCAAAGACCTTCCCCAGAATGCTCACAAGATTCTTACACGTTTGGCACCATTCTTATATACGTCATCTGATGCATGCACTGGCCTTTTACAACTTCTCGAGTAAGCACCAGCCATTGTTTTGTGAACTGACCCGAGTGACTATCTTCTTTCCAAAGATCAAGCTCCTCCCTTGTAGAACATGCGGCACAGTTGGCCTTGACTACCATTTCCAATACCAGTATCGATGGTCGACAAACGTTGCGAACTGTCGTCCTAAGTGGCCTTACACTTCCGAACGAGGCTCTGATAGAGTACTCAACCAAGGCAATCCGGGATTGGATTGGCCCCGACCTCGCACAACTCAACGATTTCACCGCCTTCTTTAGTCTTATTCTACATTCAGATAGGCGTATCCAAACAGCGGCCTTGACCTCTCTGAGACAAAAGCTGGGAAACCTGGATCATCAAGAGTCACTGGAGAAAGCGAACGTGGTCTTTATCATCCGGACATTGGCTGACAGTGACAACCCCGAGGCTCTCAACTTCGTCATGGTGGCCTTACAAGCATTGGCATTATCATTGGCCCGGAATGGCCATTCCAGTACCATCATCAACCTCCTTATGCACAAAGAGCCAAAGGTTCGTGAGGGTGCAGCCGCGGCTCTCGAGGCCATCTCCAATGGCTCTGGCCAAGAGAGAAAGCGATTACTCGAAGAAGGTATCATCGAGAGGTTGATTGGCCACGACGAACGTTTGGAACACACGCAGCTCCACCTCTTGTCCTCCGTTATTCCTAAACTTGCTATTGACTACCTCAATGCTGGGAAGATGGAACTGATTTTCACATTGGTCGAGTATGTTATCCCTGTTATTCAAGACATGCCATTCTGATGAATATCTAGTCACAAACAGCAAGAAATTCGTGCCGCAGCAACCAAGTCGGCGGCCATCATCGCTGGTGGAACCCCGGAACAGAAGGCATGCATGCGAGATGCCCTTTTACCACGCCTTGACCAGGCTTCCCCCTTACTTCGTGAAGTCGCAGCCAGCTGCTTCTCGCGATCTCTGGCGCATGACCTTGTGGCCGATGGCGACTTCGTCCGACTTTTCGGTATATTCCAAAACGAAGACGCCCGTGTACGGGAACCAATCATTACAGAACTCCGAGCTTATATTCAAGGGTCAGACGAGGCAGCACGCAGGCGCCTAGTCGATGCCGGTATCTTGCCGGCAATACTCCAAGCGCGTATTCTAACCAAGGATGATTTACTGAGTTTCATGTCAACTTGCATCCTTCCCATGCTCGGGCCGTCCTTCACTCAAAATAACGGTGGATCAACCTTGTTCCCTTTGCTTTCGCATGCGGATTCTCGCATCCGCACTGCAGCGATTCAAGCACTGAAGAATGCCATGGATTCCCGCCATGGAAATATGGAAAATATGGCCAAAGCTTGCATCGTTGAGACTCTCCATCCATTGACGGCGACTGACGACGGTGTTCGAGATCTGTGGTGCCGTATCCTCCCCAAGATCGCGCCCTTCTTGGAAAATCGAGCGGAGGTCGATATATTGTTTGGGAGCTTGAAGTAGGTTGTCTCGGTTGTAGTTTGGTGAATGTGGCTCACATTAAGCACTTAGTGATACCCGTCAAAATATGCGCGAGGCGGCTTCCGATGCTCTCGCCGTTATGGCGAAAACCTCTGAAGTCACCCGTGGTCATATCTTCCCAGCTTTACTACACAACCTGGAAAACCCTTCTCCAGAAGCAATACCATTGATAGCCAAAGGTAGGCCAGACCACATCTCAGTTGTTCCATGATTTATGGTCTCTGGTAGCCATTTCTCTGGGAGGATCTGCGTTTGTCTCAAACGGCAAAGAATCCGAACTCTTTCATTATATATTGTAAGCGCTGGAAATCATCTTCTGCCTTCCTATCTGACCAGTCGGTTGGCTATCAGGAATGGCCAACCAGATATAACCATAGCTGCCATAGAGGCAACCACTCAACTCCTCGAAAAAGGTAGCTCTTTCGAACGCCAGAAACTTTTGGACGCAGATATATTTTCCGTGGCTTTGAAACTGCATGATCGACGATCTCAGCGACAACAGTCGCTCAAGTTGCTCCATGCTATTATCTCGCACCTTAGCTATGAGATCTTAACTGACAACAATCTCGCGAAGGAGATGCTTTCCCTCTTCGAGTGAGTGGAAAATCACCTTTTTTTCTACGTATCGCTCACTAAGCTACCTTTCCAGTGACCCCGACTCTATCCTCTCCATTGCGCTTTACCAAACGTGGTCAAGTGATTCAAGAGTCTACAAGAGCCATGCCATACCTGAACTACTCCCCCTTCTTTTTGAAAAACTCCACAACCCGTCGGTCACGGCCCTTCTCCGTGAGATAATCCCCCACATCGTCCCTCAGCTCGTCTCGCGAAGAAGATTGGATATCATTGTCAAGGCATTAATGTCATTCTATTCCTACTTCGACTTGGCTTCACACTGAACGTAATTTTCAGGAGGGTTACTGACATCAATGTCCTTCAAGTGTTTTTGCAAGAGACTTGTGCTAGAATTGAAAACAGTAATGAGAGTGAGAAGGATTGTTTTGTTGCTGAGCCGTCATTTATTCCAGTCATCGGGGAGCATCTGAAGGGCCGTGATGCGACTATGCGTCGATATGCCTCTACTATCATCGACCTTCTCTCCAGAGGTTCACAATTGCGCTCGGGAAGGATCATGAACCAAGGTATTGGTCAGGATTTATCGTGGATCGCGCTGTAAGTTTTTATTTTATTTTAGAGTTTGCGCAACTCAACGAGGCCTAGGAACGGCGAGAAGAGGGCCCAGCAATCTAGCCTTGATGCACTCTATTCTCTGTTTATGGCAGCACCAGATCACGCCGATCGTCTTGTCAGCGACTCCTTGCCCAACCTGCGCGAAATCTTGAGGGAAGAAGGCCAGGTTTTGGGCGTATATGAAAATTCTCTCCGCCTCCTGCTTGAGATAGTTAAACAGTCGCCTCACCCTGTGGTCATTAAGAGCGACATAGTGATCGATCTTGTAAGGTGGTTGAGGTAAGTCTGATCACCAGCTGACATTTCCTATGACACTGAAGGCCCTTGTAGCCCCCGGCACAGCATCACAGACATGACGTGCAGAACATATGTGTTCGACATATGCCGGCGTATCGCTCAAGAGTCGGATGAAGGGCGACAAGCATTAGTGGATGCGAAAGTCTTGCCAGAACTATCATCCTTGGCTACTAGCCAGATAGCCCAAGAAGTCGTCAGTTCCTGCAAAATTCTGAAAGCCTTGGCACACAGTGGGACCTTCAGAGGCGCTATAATCTCAGCTGGCCTCAAGGGTGCCATGGAGAACATCACAAGGTATAACTTCGGTGGTTTCAGTAGTCGACAATATCTGATGCTCTAAGGTAGTCCATTCCGGAAGTCGACACTCCAGTCCAAGGAGGATAAACAGCTTGCTCAAGCTTCTGCCAAAGAGGTTCTTGAGATACTCAAGCTCTCCAAGTAAGTACCGGCCCCACACAGTAGTTTGAGGTGCTGAGGGAAGTGCTACTACAGGCGTCCTGATAACATTGGGTCCCTTCCCCAAACAAATACTGCTCCACGAATGGTACACCGCGCTCCTTCTACTGCAACTACTGCCGCTACACGCCGGTCAATGCTCGGGAGTGAGCTTCCTGAGGCCGAGCTGCGTCGATGGCAAAGCACTGTAAGAGCTAAGTTTATTTGTAGTTACCTTTGTTCACCTTATCCCTCAGTCACGACGAAGCGCTTCAGAATTCGATGTCCCTTCAGAGTTCAGTAGCCCAACAACTGACAGTGAGCTATCGGAACCACTCGCAAACAGGCATCTTCGGCACTCGCGATCGTTGAGTGAGTCAGATCGACCTGCACTTTCCCGGACTGAGGGAGTCCGCCTTTCAGCGGTGCAGGAGGATCAGGTCGCTATTATAGAGGAAGAAGAAGACTTGAATTCTACGACCTCCCGGCCGCACCAGGGGACTATACGTCGGCAAACTCGGGATTACGATAATCCTCGAGACTCCATATCCACATCCACAACAGCGGTCGAAGAAGATATCAGTCCTCAAGAGAGAGCTTTGAACAGGTCACGAACTGGGCCGCCGTCTTACAGGTCGGGATGGAGATGATGAAAAACGATTGATTGTATATAATTCTGAACTCGTTCACATGCGCAGATTACTTGCACGGTTGTAGACAATTGTGTTTCGATCGGACAATGCCTCTTCAACGTTCTCCTTGATTCTAATGTCAGCCTTTCCGGACGTAAGTTGGAGTATTGAAAATGGTGGTGCCATCACACAGCCAATTCCGGGATTTGCTGATGTTGACTCTAGATCTTGAGTTTAACCCCTCAGCTGACTCAAATTGCCCATCTCGATTTCCACTGCTTTAAGGACCTTCGGGCTTACTTATTACCTGACAGAGTGATCTAGTACTGCTCTTACGAGGATAGAACCGTTTTTAGAGTCTGGGACTTTCGAGGGAACTATTCAAAAAGTTTTTCCGCCAATGTCGAGACCAGGGAATTGGGATACGAGCTTGAGGTATATTCCAATCCTTTCAAAATGTTGAAGTTAGCTTCCGACTCATTCGTTGTAGGTAATTGCGACGAAGACAGCAATTATTGTTTTATGTGAAGAAGGAATATCAAGTTTGGGCCATCCCACCTTCTATCCTCTCAACCTCAACCGCCAAATTTCTCCGACCACAATCCCACTCATATACCATCACTCTTCAGAATTCCATTACCGGATGGAATTTTACACCATACTGAAGTTGTTGGATGGAAAACGATCTCTTACTGGTACTTTGGCTCTTCGCAAATTTTATGTCGAGATTCAGAATTTCACAGGTTCAAAATCATCGTCAAAGACCTCTATGATACCTCTCTCCACGTTATAAATACCTCCGCAGTCAATCCTGATTATCTTGATGACAGAAACCTATTCTTTGAACCATACAGTATTTGCGAGGATACCCTTCAAGTTGTCGCCTGCGGTACAGATATCTCACTGTCAATGGCAATAGACACGGATCCGAGTCCTGTCATTTGAGAGATGGTTTGAGCGATTTTTGCCACTCTTTTAGAGCGATTTTTGCCGTGAGTTCGAAACACCTCCCTTCCATGGTTCTCCAACAGAGGATGAAGCCTGTAGAACATGGGGAATCCCATAACGTGCAAATACAGTAAAGAAGCACTTCATGACTTTTTCTTTCATTTCTTATTGATTTTATCATTTTAAAGGTATCGAACTCTGTCTATTCACGTAGAGGAGAAGCCAAAGTCGAAGGTGCCTGTGGACCCAGCGGATGTTATCCGTCAGATCGACGTCCACACTGTTTCGGTGGCCGTGGTGTATCAGCGGTTCTCCACCTCCCCCACCCTAGGTCTGGAATCTCCCGCTGTCGAACGGCTCACCAAGTCTTTTGGCAAGAATGTTATTTCGCCGCCCAAGACGATATATTGGAAGAAGGCTCTTAACTATGTGTTTGGTGGGTTCAACTTCCTCATGTGGATCGCGTTCATTGTCACGTTAGTAAGTCTTGTCCCTTCTCTTTCCTGAACAGTTGAGCTTCATTCACCTTTTGCCCTTCCTTTCTTCCCCGATAGCTCTCGTACAGGCCTCTTGGGGACCCCAATCCGGCTATATTTAACCTGGGTGTAGCAATGCTTCTAGTCAGTTTACACCATGACCGTATTGTGACGGTATAAACACTCACTTGCCAGTACATTATCTCTAGTTGCTGGTTATCATCGTCTCAGCGACTTTCTACGCTGTGGTTGACTTCAATGCCTCCAGGATTATGAAATCCATCAGAGGTTTGATTGCGGAAGAAGCGACTGTTATCCGCAACGGTGAACGGCAGACCATCCCTGCTACAGATATCGTAGTCGGAGATATAGTCGTGTTAACACTCGTGCGTTCTACTGTCTATCCCTCCGCCTTTGAATTCTACTTGACAAAATTTAAAGGGTAATCGTGTCCCTGCCGATACCCGTATTGTCGAAGCCTCTTCGGATCTGCGGTTCGATCGTTCTCTCCTCACGGGGGAAAGGTGCGTTGACTACTTCATATTTCTCGTCTTGTCTCTATTCTCATCTTCGAAAAAGCGACATGGTCCCTGGATCGATCATCTCCACTTCAGACAACCCAATGGAAACCCGCAACCTCGCTCTCACATCCACCTTTGTTGTTCAGGGAAAGTGCACCGGCGTTGTATTCGCTACTGGCGACAGAACCATCATGGGCCGCATTGTTGCCATGTCCGGCGACACGAAATTCAAGCTCACAACTGTGCAAAAGGAGGTTTGGTTCTTCACCAAGATTATTTCGGCCGTCGCTTTGGGCTTGTTTTGCATTGCAATAATCGTATGGGGGGCTTGGTTGAGGACATCCTTCCCGGGCTTCGCGACAGCCAGCGGGGCTATCGTCAACTCAATTGGATGTCTCACAGCATTCGTGCCTCAGGTAAGTTATTTTCAGGTCTTTCTTTCCTCTGCCCGAACTCAGACCGTTTATCCTGCAGGGTTTACCGGTGTGCGTTGCGCTCTCGCTGACTATTGTTGCTCGTCGAATGGCTGCTCGTCACGTCCTCGTCAAGAACCTGGCGACTATCGAAACGTTAGGATGCATGTCAGTTTTATGTTCCGATAAGACGGGCACACTCACAGAGGGAAATATGGTCCGTTACTGTTTCGTTTCTTACCATTGTTATGATTAAATTCTAACCGTATTTATTCTTTAGAGCGTCCGAAGGATAGCAGTGTTTGATGACGAGTACTCACTCGATCCAGATGATGCCTCTGAAAAGACCTTCGTACCTGAATCTTCCCTCTCCCTAAAAAACTCGTCTCCTCTTCCTCAACTCGCTCTCATCGCTCGTCTCTGCAACGGCGCCAAATTCGAAGGGGACACACACGGCCTTTCCGTTTCCGATCGCAAGATCAAAGGCGATCCCACCGACATAGCCGTCCTTCGATTCGCGGAAGAGTCACTCCATAAATGTCTTTCTACGAACGAGAGCACCGATGTGTTACCCCTTCTTTCAAAGTCCTTCAAGAAGATCTTCGAGATCCCCTTCAACTCGCGCAACAAGTGGATGATGAGTGTCATTCAGGAACATGATCAATCCGGATCCTCCCAACCATGGATGCTCATCAAAGGCGCGCCTGACGTTCTCTCCCCTTCCGTCTCGTATATCCTCGATTCGACTGGCGCAGCTGTTCCCTTCAGCCCTGCCCAACAGGACAGGCTATCCGGGCTCCAGCACCAATGGAGCTCTGAAGGCCAGCGTGTCATTGCCGTCTGCAAGCGCTCTCTGGACGCCGTGAAGCTTTCCAGTGACGAAACTGAGCTCGAGGACATTCTCTATAGCGAGCTGCAGGATCTGACGCTTGTCGGGCTTATTAGCATACGGGATCCTCCTCGCGCGGACGTGAAGGGGGCTGTGAAGATCATCAGAGCAGCGGGTGTGAGGATTTTCATGGTCACTGGCGATTTTATGATCACCGCTGTGGCGATCGCCAAGCAGGTACTTGTGTTCGTATTTGTGTCACAGTTGGCGGTACACTTATTATACGCCTCTTCAGGTTGGCATTATCACACAAGATCGGTACGACACTATTAATAATCTCGCTCGGTCCGAGACCAGCAGTGATGTTGAGAAGACCAAGGATGATGGGAAGACCAATGAGACCAAGGTTTCGATACGCGCTGTTGCTGATATGAAACCTACGGCGGATGGTCCCATCAAAGCACTTGTCTTGACAGGAGACGACTTGGAGCACCTGAAGATGGAAGACTGGGATATGATTCTAGCCGATTACACCGAGATCGTCTTTGCGCGAACTACGCCGGAACAGAAGATGTTGATTGTGGAAGAAACGAAGAAGAGAGGCGATAACATTGTTGCTGTTGTGCGTTTCTGGATGTTTATTTCACGTCCTTATTTTCTGATTGATATGGGAACAGACTGGCGATGGTGTCAATGATGCACCAGCGTTAAAAGCTAGTGATATTGGTATCGCTATGGGAAGGTATGTGTATTTTTTGATGAAAAAGTGCAACCCTCCCATTTTATGAATTAAACAGTGGAAGCGATGTTGCAAAGGAAGCAGGTGCGCATTCAATGTCTTTTTTCACAGTTCATTGTCTTATTTATTTTTAATCAGCTTCGATCATCTTATTGAACAACGACTTCTCTTCTATCCCGGTGGCAATCGAATTAGGCCGTCTCGTGTTCGATAATTTGAAGAAGGTTATCTTGTACCTCATGCCGGTGTGTGGTCCTTCATTTTAGTTTCCGTAGTAGGCGACCTTTTAATTTTTATGTTAATCAAATATCAAATGTAGGCCGGAACATATACGGAGTTTATTACAGTCTTTGCAAACGTATTCTTGGGCATGCAGCTTGCGCTCAGCACCTACCTCCAAGTTTGCTTCTCTATCACGAACGATGTCGTCATGTCGGTCGCGTTGATGTACGAACAACCTGAATCTGGTGGGTCGTGGTCAATCCGCCTATACCGTAATTTTACAACTAACATCACCATTACCCCATCAAAGATCTGATGGCTCGCAAGCCCCGTAATGCCCGCATCGAAAGACTTACAGACTGGCGGTTCTTTGTCCAGATATATCTGGTGAGTTTGGTTGATTGTTATCGATAGCTTCATTGAGCATATGAATAATTTTATCATTCGAAAAGTTCCTAGGCTTGATGATGTGGCCTTGCGCAATGAGCATGTGGTTCTTATACATGTCTGAACAAGGTCTCCGGTTCCATGACGTGATCCTCGTGTTTAATAAATGGGGGGACGGGTGGCAAGGATTCACGGGCGATCAGCTCGCACATTTCGTCGCTGTGGGCCAATGCATCTAGTAAGTCGTTCACCAATATCAATCGAGAGAAAAAAAACCCTGATCGATTCATCCCCTGCAAGTTATATCACGATTGTGTTCTTGCAATACGGTGGTCTCCTCTCTGTCCGCAACAGGCGTGTTTCCATTCTCAACTCCAACCCACTTTGGGGACCACGTCGTAACCTCGCCATTCCACTTGGGATGATGTGCACCGCGCTCATTGGGGTTGCCAATTTGTATGGACCTGGCTTGCAGCTCGTTTTCAGGACCACCCCGATTCCGGCTAAATTCTGGGGTATTCCGTTTGGATTCGCGCTTGCAATTTTGATTATGGACGAGACGAGGAAGGCAATTGTTAGGTCGTATCCCAAGGTATGCATACAGCTGAACTCAGTTAGCCCAGTTCTCTTGCTGATGTTGTCTTTCAAACTATTATAGTCGATCATCGCGAAAATAGCTTGGTAACACCCTTCTGTCCACCTTTTTTTTCCTTCCTTCCGTTTTCTGTGATATGGGAGATAGTGATTTTGTACATGTTGGGTTGTCATGGAATATTGTATCTGTACTATCAGCATTGATTTATATGCATTCCCTTGATTATTGGTTAAATAGCTACGCGAGCATTTTGCAAGCCATAAGTTTACAATGGATTAAAAAGTTACGGACGTCGATCTCCTTGAGAGATATCAATGAATGGTAGTCCGAGCCTCGAATTGAAATCAACTCGATGCAAGGATCATGAGAGTTGCTTAGGCGGATTATTGAGTATGTATTTGGTTTTCTAGTAAATCATTGATTCTGAACTACCTTTTCGTACTATAGGTGATGGGGACACCCTTCTTCTCAGGTCATACTAGTAGTGGTGGACCAAGAAGACAGTGAAGGTCCTAATTTGTTCCAAAAGTTGAAGCTTATGCGGAAGGTTGCCCAAAAGGCATTGGAAAGTGCAGGCAACGACAAGTCCTTTATTGCTCGTCCTGCGCGTACAGCACGAGATATCATTAAAGGACTCGACGATGATACTCTATTGGACTATTCTAGACTGACATTTGTGACCTGTAAATTGTAAACGCTGTCTGAATGGGATCAATCATTGAACTGACCCAATTTGTCACGTAGAGCATTCTTGAACAACTGAGCTACGTGGAAGATAGGAAGACGGTGATTTCCAAGGAGGGGTCGAACTGATTGCAAAAAGGATCGCCGTAATCCAACTCCATCGTCCAGTAGTAACAGACCATGTAATGCAACTGGCAGTGGCAATGCGAAGGATCCATCGCTTTTCGAAAGCCCTTGGAGTATGTCCGGCGACTACCGATATAAATAAGTATTGGAGTTTTGCAAGTGTTTTAAATGTTGCATCAGATTTTGTTCTTGATGAGGAAAACGAAATTCAAGCCGCAGTAGGCATCTCCCTGTTGTTGCAGTATACGAGTTACGACTCGTTGATATGGTTTATCTTCTTTATCTTTCGATATCTTATCATTCGTGTCACGTCAAGTGAGTCCGCTCATTTATTCTTTTAAATTACTTTGTCTAACATATACCTAGTTACTCTTTCTTTGCTCTAGGTATAATAGTTAATATAAAACTTTTTACCAAAGTTGAGACTTACTCTTTCTTTGCTCTAGCTGCGAATATTACAGCAACAGGTTATGGGCCCCGAGGACAAGATGTCCAATCTATCAATGAATTTCAGTTCAGACACTACGTGTTCCCAAGCTCCGACGACGGAAGTAACTGGGCTGATTACGAGCCTAGAATACAAAAAGCTATATTACAGCAGGGTAATGTTAGAGCCATCAGTTCGGTCACTGAGGCCCGAACCCCAGCTGCTTTTACAAAATGAAAATGAAGTATTCCTATTTACTGGATGCAGGATGTTTTTTCTCCCAAAAAATGATGGAGTAGGAGATGAGAGTAGGAAAGCAACGCTAATGAGAATGAGCCAGAGAAGGATGTTTTGTCCGTTATGAGAAAATGAGTGAGTAAAATGACCGTGAAATATGTTGCAGTGAACACATCTATGAAGTTTGTGTGTGTGATATACGTAACAAAATGCAAATGAAGAATGCTAAGAAGAAAGGTCGTGAACATCATCGAGCTACTCTTCTCTCCGTCGCTTGATCTTTCCTTTTCCATCACTAAGAACAAAAAGGTAAAAGGTTAGATCCAGGAGAACAATTATTTCGCAAGAGAAAAAAAAACGTACGAAAATCCTCGATCTTTCCTTTTCCTACTTTCCTTCTTGATCACGTTCCTCTGCATCTTCCTTTTTGCCGCTGCTTCCGGATTAGTGGTCATTTGAAGGGATCTAGCCACCTTCCGTTCCCTCCGAATACCGAGAGCGCCCTGCCGAATCTGGTTATATACGAGCGAGAATTTCGTAGTTCCGACTTTCGATTGTACCAACTCCTGCAGCTCTACAGCCGTCGTCTTCAGTTCCTCTGCAACAATTTCAAATATGTGAGTATTAAAAATTCAAACGAGGATAGGACAAAAGATATTTACCCATTTGGGAATCACGAATGGTATCATCCTCGATCAGTCGGTAAACTGGCGTCAATATGTGAACCAGATATCGTTCAAGGCTGGAAGCTTCCAAGTGAGAAACCATTGCGGCAAACCAACGTAGACCAGCTAAAGGTTGCTGAGACCAATTGGGCTAACAAAAGTGGATTTGAGATGAATATTAAAATCTTTAGAAAGAGTGACCTTTTTTTTACCTTGCACGCAGCTCGGTTACGTCTTGCAATATGCCCAGACTTTACTTGATAAGATAATTTCGAGAATAACCATGGGAGTGGCTTGGCCGAGTGTTTGAACTTATCTTCGCTTGATGGGTCATCATTTTCAAGAAGCGCTGTGGGTCCGTTAGCGAAGCCCTCATCTTCATTTCCAACGGGGAAGAGAGAAAAGCATTTCCCGAGATAGAACAGATTTTTAACGATTTGCAAACTAAGAATATCGTCAAGATGTTCACTCTTGAGCTGCTGCGAGAGTTTCTTAGCCACATTTGTCATTCCAGGTTTGGACAGGGGATGATCGTCGGGAAGATCTGGCCGTGGTAGTGCGACAGTTGATGTGGAGAATAAAAGCCCCAGAAGCCTGCATGCCGCAGTACGAACCCATGCATGAGGAAAGAGGAGATGGTCGACAACGAGATTCCATGCGACTTTATCGTCTTGACTGGCAAATGTCGGGAACACCTTAAGGATTTTGGCCAGAACTGTAAGAGCATGATAGGGCAATTGCCATTCTAATTCTACGTCCATGCGGGAGTCATCTTCGTCTTCATCTATGGTCGTGACAGTAGCACTGTATTGCAGTGATGCCTTGAGGTCGTCGAGGATGACCGATACATAGGGAAGGGCTTCACTTTGGGATACATCGACAATAAACCCTGACACTTGTGCTGATACCCATGCCAATTGGGGTTGGGCATTCTGTGAAGCCCACGAATGAAGGTGGGATAGGACAATGCTGCGATGGTCTTCATCCAATCTCGTGAAAAGGTTCTTGATCAACTGAGCACCCATTTCACGGCACTTCGCAGAATCATCGTTGGCCACAACCATAACAAGTGCTACAAATAGCAAGTCGGCGTACTCCCTCACCAGATTGACCTGGAACTTGGTAATGACCGCATCAAGTAGCTCCATAATACTGGTACGTCCACTTTCATGGACGTAAGAGATATTCTTGGCAAAGAATGCCATTTGATTCCGTAGGCGTCCCTTTCCTTGAGGGTAGTCGAGTAAGAACTGAAGGAGAACCCCGCGGCAGAGCTCTTGCACTTGTGGCGACTGACTAGTAACTGCGATCTCAGACACTTTCCCCATAAGATCGTAAATCTCCGGAACGACAAATTTGCGGGCAACAATAGCTCGCAAAAGCGTAAAAACGGACGCTTGACGTGTTGGCTCTTCCAAATCGGGAGATAAAAGCTCGATCAGGTAGACGAGATCCTTTTCTTTTACTTGGACAGGTGGGCCGTCTCGAAGTACCGAGGCCAGAGATTTGAACGCAACCTGTACCAGCTCAGATTCGGTACTGCCAGCTTGCTTGATGATATCAAGGATTTGTCGGACGATTACAGGCAATGACTTTTCTATAGTTTTCAATGGGCACTTGGCAAGCCCAGCGGCACAACGCATTCCGAGTATCAGTACTGGGGCATTCGTGGAGTAAAGACTGTTCCCGATCACGACGACCATGGATTCAAGCCTCTTCATGACTTCAGAATCGCGAAAGTCGAATCGGTTTCTCCGAAGAGCAGTATTCAATAGATCAAGGCCAAAAGTTACAAATCTAGGATTTTCGTCAGATTGGTATGACAACAGAGAAGAGATGCTCACCGATAAGAATTATTGCTGTAATGATTATTCTCGGTCGTCACTTGTCGCTTCATCTGAACGATAGCATCCCCTTTGACAGTAGGCTTTCGACGGGCAGGAGTTTGTTGTAAAAATCGCGCATTTTGGCTGATAAGAGTATGACAAAGAACTAAAAGTTCTGTTGGCACAAGATACTGATTTCCGTTAAGTCCAACCGTCAACCGCTTCAAGACTTCTTCAACTAGGTTCATGACCTTGATTGATGACGTTTCCTGCATGATGGTTTTCAAAGGCAGGAGGAGGCTGCTAATTTTTGCCGGGGTAACAAATTTGGCCACTACCGCAAAAGAGTCCAAGCCTCTCGAAGACGACGCTCGAACTTCTCTCATCTTGGTCTTGAAGTCTTCTGCCTGGACATCCTTACCAGATTCTCCGAAGATGACTTCAGCAGAAACGAAAGCGACGTCATTAACGCAGTCGTCTAAAGTGGAAAATGCCTCAGCATGCTCTCCGGTCGTGATATGCACCATCAAAGAATGAACTACATAGGCCAGAACATGAAGTTGAGGACCACGTATAAGGGCAGCTCTTAGCTCTCGAATGATAAGAGGGAGATACGACGGTCCTAGATTCACTGCAATTCGATTGAGAGCGTCTCTTGTTAGATCTCGTGTTTCTTGGGACTTGCTACGAAGGATCTGACTGAGGATTGTCACCAACCGAGTGATTTGTGCTTCACGTGCGGTAGCTGGCAGGTATTTTGCGACAGTGACGATACCGATCGAAATGGGAATACGAGTGTTATCGTCGGTCGTGGCATCATGCTTCTCGAGGTGGTTCAACAAGTTGGGTAAAAGACGCAAATTGACGGCATCAGCAATACGAGCGGTGGTTTTGGCTGACAATGCAACATTTTCCATAGGATCAGGTACGACAACGATGTCCTCGTCTCCATCGTCTTCGGCAATCTCTTCGTTGGTAGAATCTAAAACAGGTACAACTTCTTCCATTGGAAAATGAAAGTTCTCGAGTAAAGCAACGAGAGCACGGACGTAGACTCGTTCAGACTCATCCCTAGCCCTCGATAGCTTGAGATACTTTTGCACGAGTCCATGATACGCGCCCCACGAAAGATGTTTAGCCATTCTCCCTGTGGCCAGGATCGCATCGTTCACGAGATGATGATCAACCGACGTTGTAGACATAATATAGTTTCCGACCAACGGGATAAATATATCGACAAGAGTGGAACTGCGAAGATTTCCTTGTTCGCAATGGTCTGCTAATCGACGCAGCGCTCTTGAACGTCTGTGGACTTGAACATGGAGGATATTGTTGAAAAAGTTCGCTTCTTCATCTCCACCTTCAAGCAGATGACGCATTTCCTGTAACGAAGCTATCCGCTGACAATGCTCGACCGAGTACGCGATCACACCCAGCACTTCCATGCGCACCATTTCGTTCTTGGAGCGCAGTCCATTCTTTAACCCAGAGAAAAGGACGCGAAGGAACATCTCCTCATATTCAGGCGTAGCCTCAGTCGCAGCAACAATATCGATAAAATGGCGCATGGTATACGAAGCACTGTTCCTAACCGACAACTCGACAGGATCTTGGATGAAACTGAGCATATTGTAAAGGATCGGCAACCAATCAGGGCATGAAGTAGTCTGGTATAGATTCTCATTGAAATCAGAGAAAGCGGCAAGACGACGGTCGAAATCGGGTTCATCCATTCGTTTCGTAGAGTAAGCATTCATGCCTTCCAAGAGCTGAGCTAATTCCTGAAGACCAAGATCGATTGCTGCAAATCGATGGAAAGTTGATATAAGACTGAGCCTTGCTGGGCGAGATCGAAGAGTTTGGAATAGCTGAGACAGGAGAGCATATGTCTTCTGATAAGTTGAAGTCTGGCGGTCCTTCAAGTCCGGTATTAGGCGCATGAGATCACCAATAATTTTCACAAGGTTGACTTTGACTTTCTCTGGAACAACCTTTGGAGGTTTTCGAAGCAAGGGCGAAAATAGGCCAAGAAGTGTGGAAGCTTGGCTCGAGTCTGTCGAATACTGCGCTATTTCGGAAAGGATGCTAATTTGACGTTGAGCAATGGGCGTTGCGACAGTCGATGTGCCCTTCGTCCGTTCGACAAGTACAGCGAGATTAGTGAGCAAGTGCGAGACGTGCGGTTTGAAAACAGTTTCTCGTATGAGCTCGTTCTCAGCGGAATACCCAAGAAGGTTATCCACAACATCGAACACTCGAGAGACGACTGAAGGCTTGACATTAGTGGCGACAAGACAATCATAGAGTTTAGGCAACGTTTGCTGGTCGTAACACACGAGGAACGGAACATAACTGCTGTCAGTCGTCCAAACGTGGAAGAGCTCCAACAACGCAGAAGGTGATTGAGTGTTTTCTCTGTCGAGAACAGGAAGTCGTGGAGTGATGAAAGATGCAAAAGCAGACTTCATATACGATGAAAAATCAAAGGTCCCCGAAACTCTGAAGAAATCTGCAAATCGCTTCAGGCCAAGCTGCCTTATAGAACGAACGATTTTCGGAGATGAAGATGATAGTGCCGATGAAGATGGCGAAGCAACCGTTTCCTCAGGGACATCTAAGTCGTCCACAATCCCTTCTACTTCCTCGACGTTGTCGACGTTCTCTTCTATATCCCCCTCCTCCAACCCGGCAATACACGCTTGTGCCGCACTTGTCAAACCAATCGTCATCTCAATCAACACAGGCCAGTATCTGACTAGCCTGGAGCCCAGACTTTTCAACAGATCCCCTAGGAGCGTCAGAAACCCTGTTATTTGCTTGACTCCTGCACCCCCGCTGAGGTCAGACCTGGATGTGTTTCCGGAGTCAGGAGAGCCCAGAGCACTACTAGCCCCATTTCTATCCCACCCAAAAGGCCTCAACATCAAATCCACCAGTAAGCCTAATTCATCCTCACCACAACCTGCCAGAGCATTCAATACGGCCTTCCTCCTGTCTCCGGCACCCGACCCTTTGGATTTGCCCTTTCTCTCCAACATCACCCCAAAAAGAAGGCGAATAATAACTTCTAACACCTCCTTTCTCGCGTTGATTTCTAAGCCGCCCTCAGCCCTGCTGTCAGGCGAGTCCAAGCCTAAATCAAGTAAAGCGAGCTCATCTCTCCACCTCGTATCGTCCAATAACGCGCGGATGCGGTGTTCATATTGTGCCAAAGCAGGTGATTTGTACGTGAATAGGCACGTAAGCGCCGTGGATTGTAAAGAACGGTCTGGATGAGAGAGTAGGTTGATGTAAAGATGATGCAAAGTGGAAGAGGAATGTAAGGCTTTAGGGTTGGTGAATTTGGAAAAGAGAACAAGCCAAGCTGCTAGCTTTTGCTTTGGGAGTTTCGTAACGGACGAGGAGCTGGCCGTTGGCGTGGCTAAGGTGAGAAAATGAGGTACCAGTTCTCGGTTATGTTTCTCCGCCAATACTGAACATTCGCTGAGGGCAGCCAGAAGCTGGTACTCGTATGATTGGACATCAAAACGTTCTTGATTTGACTGGTCCTATTTAGAATGGTGATGAGTGGAGCTAGCTCCTTATTGGAAAGACACTTAAAAAGATGAAACTGACCCGCATTGCTCTCTTCGTCGATTGGACATCAACCCAATCAATAACCACACTCCTCAAGTTATGAGCACTCGGGTCGCGCCAGGAACGCTCTTCCTCCCATGGATCCTCATCATTCTCTTTATTCCCAGACCTTTCCTCGTTTGAAGCAGCAGCCGCAGGGTTTTGTCCACTCCCGGTCACTTCCGGTTGAGATGAGGAAGATGTCACACAAGTGAACTTTTCCACTTCTTCAAACAATAACTTCCAAACAACGTCTCCGAACCTTTGCGAGAGAGAAGCTAAAGCTGCAGCGGCAGGAGACCAAAGGGGGCGGAGATTAACTTTAAGTTGAGCTGTTGTATTGGGGCAATGGATTAGTATCGACCCGGAATAAGCGCACGATGGTACTAACCAATCAACCACCTCGTACAAACTTCAGCACCTCTCACATCGCCTACTACTTGTCCAACTCTTCCAATCCTTAACACCCTCTCCCTGACCCCTTGTAAATCCAGCGAAACTTCTTCTCCTTGTAAACACCGCTTTAAAACTTCCACTAGACCATCAGCGCCAGGGTCTTCTTGATGATTTTTGTCAATGAGCTTCTTGGAATCCAGAAGCCGGAGAGTATTAAGTCTCAGGGACCGAGAAGGAGAGAGAAGAGAAGAGCTAAGAGAAGGGTAGATGGCATTGAGAGAGACCGGGGTAAGATGCAATGGACTATATATGCAATACACGCCTATAATCAGTTTTTTCTCTTCAAAGCATAATGCAAATTTCAAACCTTGCTTGAGCTAGCGCCAACAACCCACCCAACACATCGCTAGACCATGACCATTTGTTGACCGCCTGCATCGTCCATGTCCCTACATCAATTGGACCTGACCATTCCTTGATGTCGCGTGCTGCCAAGACATGCATACACGTGCCAAGGATGAGGGATGAGTTCAAGAATGGGTTTGTGGAACTGTCCTTGGAGTCATCGTTGTTTGGACCAGCACCGATGATGATATTTATTATATCAATCAAAGGATAACATATAGCACTTGAAAAGAGCGGGGAAAGGGTCAGTATGTCTTCAATCTCGGCAGTCTAAGACCAAGGTCAGCTATTAGGCACCAAAATAAATCTAACCACTAACCCAAGAATCCTCCATCTCCCGCCCACATTTTTCCTTCAAAATCGTCAATCTTGCAACTGCATATTCCTCAGCCTTCTTCCACACACTCTCTCCCTCTTTCTCCTTTTCCTTCTCAACACCATTGCCGCCAACTTTCCCCACCCTCTTTAACCTGGCCAAGAAATCCAATAAAATTTTCAAGTCCACATCCGCTTTCAAAACAGATCGATAAAGAAGTGGCAGGGCGACAAGCTTCCATCCACCCCAATTTGATGAAGCGAGGCATCCGTTGAATTTCAGAGTAAATGTGACCAATACTGCTAATTCTTGTGGAGACATTGGTTCATCTTCCGCCGCCGCTGAATTCCATCTCCATGTACGCTGGAGGAATTTGAGTCCGGGTCCCAACCACATCGACATATCAGCAGCTACAAATAGCGCTGTGACATATCGCAAGAGAGCTCGGTGTAGATCAGGTATTGTAAGAGGGAGAGCATCCAATTGTGCGAATAGCAGTGACATTTGAGATCCTAAATAAGCAGAGATACAATCAGATACACCAACAATGCTAGGTGGGCAACATACCGGTTAACCTAGAACCCTGTCTCACCGAACACACAACTCCTACGACTTCTATCATCTTTCTCAGACGCTCGACGTCCAACTCGGACTTTATATCAGTCGATTTGAGCAGTTCAGAAAACTTTTGAACAATTAAATCGCCAAGCAATGCAAATTGTTCAGCATTTTTCACATGATGAACTAGCGCAGTCAAAGTTCGGCGAATGAGCGTGTATGTCGTACTTGTATTTGCACTTGAGGAGAGGTGATATTCGAGTAGAGGCGTAAATATCGAGATCGCACATGTGTGCAATGTTTGAGATACAGACTGTCAATGAGTCAATTAAATTTATGATCAATAGATTATGAAGCATACATACTTTGCAGGCAAAAACGAGTGCCCAAGCACTTGCATCCTCAATATCTCCAGTCCGATCCGCAAGCAAAGCAACGGCCTTTTCTCTGGCCTCTTTCTTCATCCGCCTCAAACATGAACCCCATACTTCCGCTATGGCTCTTTGTATTTCGCCGTGGCACTTCGGCAGCACCTGACAGATAGCATCCCAGGTTTGGTCAAGCAGAGCGAGGTTAAGAGATGGGATAAGGAGGTATCGAAATAGAGAAGAGAAGGTTTCGAGGAGACAAGTTAAAGCAGGAGGTGATATCGAACGTGGAAGCAGAGAGAGCAACTTTTTGAGTATATCAGAGTAAATTGGAGAAAGCGTAGTTCTAAGGTCGTGGGCCATCTTTTGTAATAAACTACATATAAAAAAATTCAGCAAATTCTGAACAAGTACTAGAATTTTTTTTTTGACGTACTCAAGTAATGCTCTGAAACCTTCATCGTCGGCAGACTCGAAGGCTTCTAGCCATAAGTTATATATATCCTTCCAATTATGTAGAAGAAGTGGCATCGAAGCGGATAATGAATCGGCCTTGTTTGCAAACTGTATAAAACTGGGTGCAAGGTTGAGTTGTCGCCAATGATCCAGTGCTTCATGAAAATGGGAGTCATTATCCTGTAATAAGATATAAATCCATATTTTGCAGAGAGAGAAAAAAAGGGCACGTACGCCTACTTCATGCCCCAGGTGCGTCTGTTGAAACGTCGATGGCAGATGGACGTCCTTGAGGGATTGTTTATACGACTGGTGCTAAAATAGAGGGGAAAAAAAGGTGAATCAATCTGGTTCACTTTCTTGAAATATAGGCACCTTAAACCGGTTTGTCTGAGGCATATCGTGGGCCTCGTCCATCTCTTGTAAATCCATTGCCATGAAGGAAAAGTTGGTGGCAACTTGGTTAAAATCAGTCATGCGTATCACGACCAAACAAAGTGGCCATAAAAATTTTGATCCGATTTCGGAAGCACGATTAATGACCTCAAAGAACTATAAAAGAAATAGATGCCCTTGCGTACTACCTAAGGACTATGAGGATTTCAGCAAGACTTGCGAGACGACTACAAATATTCGTTGTGGAACATATGGACTTGGAAACCACCGACCCCCACAGCATCTTTTATCCGTACTTCTGAGCTCGAGGAGTTGGGACCGCTGTATCCTGGCCAATTTTCAGGAAAAAAAGCCAAGTGAAAAGTTTCTCTTTTCAGTTCTTACTTTGATACTAAGGATATCGTGACTGACTTGCGGGCATTAAGCACAATGATACACTTCTATGTTGCCCCAGTCAGCCTCGCTACATGTATATTACACAAAAAACTATACATCCATTTTATCGCTACACTGCAACTACCAAGATAATTAATCCAGGACCACAAGTCCATCGAATGTTTTCCTCATCAAAGCTTTCTTCATCACATTAAAGGGATTAAACTCATCCTCTTTCTCCACAACAGTAACACTCTTTGACCCATCTTCCGAGACCTCTTCCCACTCTGAAGACTCTTCTTCCTCCCCCATGAACACTTTCAACAGCGCAGGCGAAAAACCATTCATCATCGCTACACCCTTCCTATCACTCAGTACTTCAACCGTCTTAGGTATCCCTTCAGCGTTAAGATCCCAAAACACAATCTGCGGAACTTCATATCCCGCCCTTTGATACGCACGCTCTATGAGATCGTAAGTGGTCTCCCACTTCGTTGTATCTCTTGGCCAGGAACTATGTGAAGAATCAAATTGCATATCCGAGAAGACGAACAGGCGTTTGATCATATCTTCCTGTTTGAGTTTGTTCTTCACAGCGAGGGGCAGGAGCAAGTCGATGAAAACAGCTCTGAAATCAGTGTTTGCAGACCAGTCGGAGCGGCTCATATAAGTAACTTGTTCGAGGAGAGACTGCGTAAGATCGACCCGGAGAAATTCAGGTCGATAGGAGAAAGTAATGAATCCCGCATTGAAAGGAGGTTTTGCTAGGGAGGCGAGAACTAGAGAGAGAGCGACGGCAGGAAAAATAGGAGCTACATTATTTTTGTCATACTTTGCGCCGATGTTGCCCATAGACCCAGAGACGTCGCAGATTGCCATACAGTTATCCAGGGAACCTGCCTCACGAAGGGACTCAATCAGAGTCTTCCATTGAGCCTCGATAACACGTGTCTCATTCTCTATCAAAGTCTTCCTTGCCTCTATTACAGCAGGGATCGTTGATAATTTTTTCGTTTTCTTTCCACGACCACCGGAAGAAACACCGTTCTTCAAGGCAAGAATCTGCGCAACGAGCTCGTGTGGAAGCATTGTTGCACCGCTGATCGACTTCTTGCCAGTTTCGACTTTGACGATGTATTGCTCGAAACCTTTGGGGTCATGACTGTAGAAGTGGGAACTGTTGTTATTCATGCAGATCGAAGGGACACGGGAATACTTGATCTCAGTCCATCGATTAGAGGCCATGAGCGGCTCAGGGATTGCAGAAATTTTACGGAGCTCTGTGAGTACCCATCTCTGATAGAAGGAACGGAGGATTACAGATCGATCATGAGGAGAGATAGGGTTATTCAAAGCAGATGGGTAGGGAGATATAACTTGTGCAGCGTGAATGAGTTGGGCGATGGCTGTAGCGATATTAGTAACACGGTCATAAGCTGCAGGGGTTGGAGCCCATTTGCCGGCGAGACTGATTTGTTTCATGAGTGCTATTCGATCTCCATCTGGCTTGAGAGATTTTATCTCATAAAGGATTTTGATATCATTAACCAACTGGTCTGCGAACAGACGTGCGACGGCGACGTAAAGCGCACGGAATTTTGGTTGAGAAAGTTTGCTGACGAGAATTTTGTGGTAATGAGAAAGCTCGTTGGTACGGGTGTCTCTCGCAACCACTTTGCGTTTTTGGCCTTCGACTATCGACTTTTCGATGCGTGAAGCAGGAGTTCCAGTTTTCGGGTATCGGTTGCGGTGGGGATAAGTAAATTTCATACGAGGGGCATGAAGGAACTTTAGTTGGCCGTTGGCGTTAAGCTCGTCCAAGGTGACAAGGCAAAGTATATTGAGAAGATCTTTCCAACAACCATGGGCTTTTGCTGACTTGGTCTGCTTCACAGGGAGACAAACGGGCTCAACCAAGAGATGAAGGTTAGAGATTGCAGTCCTGGGGTGATTATCATATAACCAGCCAAATGCTCTGCGAAAGGTGTATCTGTATCAGACCCACAACTGTGTTAGGAGTAAATATACACACCGATAAAATGTTTCTTTCGAGCCTTTTCCATCGGGAATGCTTCTCAAGTTCCATATCAAGCGAAGGGTTAACCCAGGATCTTCCTTCCAGGATTGTGCAAGATATCTCGCAACATCTGAAGGAAGAGATTTGTTTGACAAGTTGTTGAACGCATCGAGAATCGCGGAATTGGTTGTATTGTAGGCAGGAGCACGATTCGTGGTGAATGTTTGTTGCGAAGTGAGTATCAGAGCATCAATCATTGGGTTTACCACCGGCGGTGTAGCCGCTGGCTCAACGATCATAAAGTCATCGTCGACTTTAGTAGGTGGAAGTAGTATGTCCAGAAAATTTTTCTCGTAGAGCTCTGGAATATCTGGAAGTACGATTGTTTGAGCAGAGGCCATTCTAAATCGCAGTGAGACATTCTATCAGGACTTATATACCAGATATGACTCGGTCTTGCAGCCGACCCTGCCGTCAATGACTCGGCATACATACATAGCTTGTCGGCTTCGTTCGGCTTGCATCGATGCCGGCGTGCACTTCTTGATCATCTCCCATCACGATAAATAAAATCAATTGAATCACTGCGTAGTATTAGGTTCCACCGTCAGGAGGAAGATAAACGCCCCTCTTATCTACATTTACATCAAGTTATATCCTGGTCAAAGGGTTAGGATTTTCCCTCGCCGAGCTTCAAAGATCCTGAGTTGTGGCAAAACATAGTAGTGCGCTACCAGTGGAAGTGTTAGATGAATCTCACTTTCAGTTGCGAAAGAGTTATTTAGTATGCTAAGGACTCAGGCGTTCAGATTATGCCAATGATTGCAGGGGTCACCTAGGACGTTGAAATCATTGTCCAGTCTGCTCAAGTCGTCTATAGCTGCAGCTTGTTATTTCAAATAAAAGTAGGTGCCTGTGTGACGACTGCCTTACTCTTTGACAGACGTCTAATGGTTTTGAGACGGTGCATTGGTCTAAAGGAAAAAGAAATGAAACAGGCACAAGAGAGTCGGAATGCAACATATGCCAGATCTCATCAGGTCTCCGGTCCATAAATACACTCTGCTTATTATTGGTTAGTTGGTAGTCCGAGGGGGACAAAGCCTCCGCCTTCCTCCACGTCCCGCAACCCATTCCACCAATCCTTCGCAGTCATCAAACGCTTTCCTTCTGGCTTTACCTGGCTGACGTTCAACAGAGAACCTTCTGCGCATCTCACAACCAGTGAGTCTGTGGATTTGTTGAACATTGCTGCACCGGGTTGAAAGGGAAGGTTCGCCGACGTAGCTGTCGTTGTAGTCAAATCATGGAGTTGAAGACACTGTGAGGTTGGTAGATGGGTGAAGAGAGGTTTCTGTTCAGTAAAAAAAAAACGGGTATTAGCCAACCTCACATCACCGAGATTGCTGCACAGACAGAAACAATAATACCTGGTGCGAGAAAGCCCGATGTCGTCTACTGATGGTGCCTGCTGACATTGTGAAGAAGTTGACGAGGGCATCGTCCGTGGAAATCATAGGCGCAAATGGATGCCCTTCAGCCGAAGTTTGAGGAACAGGAGCAATCTACAATTAGCCGTCAACAACTTGCATAAAAATAGAAGCATATCAAGAGAGACCTTGTCATGGATCATATCTCTCAAGACCAATACAAGTAGTTTTCCCCCTTCAATTGCAAGCAATTTGCGTAAACCTGGAAAGTTGGCGTTCATAGGAACAGGCTTTAGAGTGCTTGTCAAACGCTTTTCTGTGACGGAAGGCCAAGAAACATACCATTTTAATAGATCCCCACACAGGGCCTGCATCGATCCCTTCTTTTTTCTTCAACATCTCGATGATACAGACGCCCGAGACTTTTTCATCGTTGATTATAGTATGTTGTATGGGTGCAGGACCACGATACGCAGGCAGTAATGAAGGATGTACATTCAGCCTACGCATCGGATGGAATAAGTTCAGTTGTGCGCCAGTCAGTATCCGTCCAAACGATGCCGTTATAAGTAAGTGATTAAGCTGGGGTACGCCACAAGATTTATCGAAGGGAGTAAAGGGATGTGGTGGCTATTAAACTAAGTATCAGCAAGTAAAAAGACGCGACATGGTCGCGTCATGCACCTCCCATGTTTTGAATTCAGGTTTCTTTTCAGGAATGGTATGAACTGGGAGCTTCAGCTTCTCGCCAAAGATTTTGAGGGGCGCTGAGGCACATATAAGCATTTTAAATTATGAGCGATTTTTGACCAAGTCTAAAAATCCAACTTACAAACAGATAGGATTGATTTTCGTCGTCCAACATACATATCAGGTTGAGTTGCAATTATAATCTCCTCCCACACGTCTACGAGCTTAATCAGTTGGAGGAACAAGTTCTTGTATAAATCAACTTGGCTATCGGAATACCTCTGGCTTTGAAGAGTTCCTCCAAGACGAGACACGAGAATTCGTCGCGACCCATGAAGAGAATGCGAAACTGGCGACCTAGAGCTAAGTTTTTGAGACCGCGTATTGGTATATGGGTATCGCCATCATGTTGGGTTTGAACTCTGTTGAGATTGCATTTAAAGAGACGCTGCTGGCGGTAGAAGGTCCTCAGCACCGACATAGCTAGCTACCTGTGACTGTTGGAAAGGCACATGTTGTATGTGTTTATTTGCCAGCGTGTATCATCCGCACGCCTATGCTCGCGCTGCACTCCAATGACACGCCACTGCACGCTGATGCACGCTGATGCACGCTGATGCACTCCAATGACACATATACGTATTATGCTTTTTACTAGAATGTCGCGTACCTATACAATGTGTGCACACAATGGAGGTTTGGTTCGAGAGAACGATCTATAGGACGTGTCATGTGCATCATTCAAATCTTATCTTATCGCACTTGTGCTAGTATGGCATCTGGGACGCCTCGACAACCCAATAACTTTCCTGTCATGGATACCGAGTTCTGCGCGTCAGGATATGACACTCAAGGATGAAAATATTCAAGTATTTGTTCAATTGGTTACTCTTGCAGGAGAAGATTTGACTCGGAATGAAAAGAAACTATATAGTCAGCATATCGAATACGTACAAAAGATACATTGAGAAAAGTATGATTGAAAAAAAAGAACAAGAAGCTCTCTAGAAATATACTAGTTCCCGACTAGCGTTCTCCAACCTCTCCAACTTCTTCAGCAAATCAGCCCTGTCACGGGCGATACCGGGGGACTCCTCAGCTAACTTTTGACAGATGCTAGTGGCGTCTGGACCGCTTACACCAATGTTTGCGTATAGTGAGCTGTGGATGCCGCGCTCCAATCCTCTGACTAGCTCAAGATCGATGGCTAGAGGAATGTTATCTACGAAACGTTTATACGCAACTGAAATTCAAACCAAAGCCAGAAACGTCGATCAGTTGCAGTACGAAAACTCATAAACACGGAATGAAGATACCTTGAAAGTAGGCTCTCACATCTGCCATGATCATCAATGCAGGTTCCATCTTGTCAAGCGGCAATAATTTCGGCAAGTCCTCTGGCTTTATACCATTCATGCCGATCTCTGCTAAACCTGCCATAACTTTCGCAATACCTGCCGGAAACGAGTTAGCCGCCTGAGGAAAGCGAGGTCCTTGAGGGCTTTGAGGGTTTAAAAAGGATGAAATCACTTTCATGAGATCAGTATGTTCGTATTTCTCACGAGAGCCTTTGTAGTATGCTAAGAACTTGCTCCTGTAGTCGGACAAGTAATGAGTATTCATGGAAAATGGTCTGTCTTCCAGAGCGATGAGCCAAGAGATTCTTTCTTCGGTGCGTTCGACACAATGTGTAACGTGTTGCTGAACAATCCCCCTAGGCAAGACATATTAGCATGGGCTAACGCTCATTGTAAAGAAGATAGTATTCACCTGACTCGCTGCTCCAGAATCCCTTGCCCGTAACTTCCAAAATGCTCTTTCACAAGTTTCTGGACATGTTCGGACACCGCTTTGTGGACGGATGTGGAGAGATTTATGGCAGGCGAACGCCATTTTTTGGTCACACCATCAATGAATGTCCGCTGGACGACAAAAGGATAATGATCTGGTAATTCGCGGGTGTGAGCTCTAAATAAAAAATAAGTTATGTTTGTATAACTGGACCGTGAGCCGGAAAAAGGCTTAACTGATGCGCCCGTTCCATGACGGCGTCTATATAAATGGGGTTATTCTCATCTGGTCCGGCGACTGCATCATCTGTACTCTCATTCTGGTCTTCCTCATTCGACAGAAACGTCGGCAAGCTCAGGTTCCTATTCGCCTTGAGTTTCTCCTCATAAGGCAGAAAATTGGGTGCAGTTGCACGTATAGCTTTACGAAAATTTTCCTGGGCAGGACGTATGACTTGAAGCAGACCGTCCTTTTCTGGTACGCCCTCTACATGTCGAGCAAGGTCGGAAGTGAAATTATAAATCATGGAGCAGATTTCATTGACGGGATCCGAAGAAGGCGGCTTTGGGAGCTTGTTGAGGTGTTCACGGGTTTCCGAGATGCTTTTGTCAAGTTCTTTCTGGATTTCGGGAAGCCTGCGCAAGATCGGTCAGTAAATAAGCATGCTGCATGATATGGACTACGACGATAGAGGTGAAACAAACCTTTTCGAGATCAAATCCGACAAGATCTCACTCAATCTTGCCACCAAATTTGTGGTCCTGAGGTACTTCTGATAAATTGTATCGAGATCGCTCCACCCGGGCTCCGTTGCAAAGAATCGGTCCTCCTCTTCTCTCGCCTGCTCCCAGGTTATTCCACTTTCGATCGCCTTTGAGCCTGGCTGCTTTACGGCGTACCAACCATTTGTAAGAAGTTCTCTTTCGCTGCGTATGAAGGACAACCAATTTTCTGCCTCGCCTGCTGGAATTCGGTCAGGTTTTGTGAGAACCCCTAGCAGTAATTATGAGCGGGATAATTGCAGTAGTAAATAGAAAAAGTGGTGCGTACCAACAGTGCGATTCCCGTTTGGGTCATGAACTTTGGTCAGATGATTGGCGCCTTGATTTTCGAAATCGGCTAATTGGACACAATTAAGCAACAATAATGAAGATAGGAGGGAAGATAAGATGGCTCACTCTCGCAGGTTATGGTCAATAAAATGATGCAACTAGGTTTCTTGATATAGCTGGTAACTAAATTTTGGACAAGACTGATATCACCGGTGCCGCCTCTGCTGCTACTGACAGTGGAAATGAGGCCTTGTTAAAGGAAAACACAAATTAGGACAAAAGCAAGGAAATAACTGGAACTAAAAGCGCACCAGGCAGATCACAAAATGAAAGATCCGCTACGTCGGGGCCACTGATCTGCAGGGAAACACAGTCCTCGGAAAAAGTCTTCTCTGATTGCTGGACATCTTCGCTGTCTGTTAAGAATTGCTGAGAGGGCTTGGAGGGATTCAGAATTGCTCGTTGAGCCCGGCGAATTCTTTCTTCCACTTGACCTTTATCATAAATAACAGGTCCAAATGTTTCGTTCCGTACTCGACCATGTGAGCTACTGGTGAACCGCAGTGAGACTACACATTTCCATGGTGACTGTGAACGCGAGAGACGACATTCAGTTGGGCAGCTAAATAAATTGACCATCAATTCATGCGAATATAGACGAATAGCAAGCCAATACGCACCGAGTACAGGTGCCTGACGACCTAGGCAGGGTGATTCCAGAGATGGCCTCGATGACCGAGGATTTTCCGGCGCTCTGTTGGCCGATTACAGCGATTTGGGGCAGATCCATATCAATCTGCACACTGTATAAAAGGCGATGAACAATGGGGCGAACACATACAGGCGACAAACATCACCCAGTGTTATGCATGCGATTTATTAGGTCAAGCATCTTGCGCTCTCGTTCAAAGAGACGAGGATCGGAGAGGCCAATTCCATGGTTGGCACCCTCGTTGTCGGGAGGGTTTTGTGATGAGGAGGATGAGGAGGAACTCATTCTGTTTCGGTTCTAAGTGGTAGAGAGCCAAAGCATACGGAGTAGCTGCATGCCCCTTATATGCTTCCTTCGTCATCCAGCAGGAGCAGTCGTGTTCTTCCTCGTGTGATGGTTGGTGACTTCAAAGGTGTGGAATCAGCATGTACCAATGCCATTCTTGAGTTAATAAACTGGAGATGATCAGGATAAGTCTATGATTAGGCGAGATTGGCGCTGGACAGTGAGAATCCTGACCAAGATCTCCGATATCGATGAAGAGACGTTCAAACTTCTGCTGTGGTGGTAGGATAGGGAATTGAAGGTTTGCCGGAGTGAGTTATTTCGCTCTGGACAGACACTTTGCTCTTTCGTCTTCAAAGCCCCCTTTCCAGGCAGCTCTTATGGGGCAAGAGAATGAGGCCGCCAACAACAGCTACCCCAGCAATGACGCCTGCACTGAGGGGTTTGGGGTCGAGGAACTGGATTGAGTCGAGGTTGCACGTTGAATGGTTCAAAAATGTCGAACCAGCATTGGCCGCGGGTTTTCTGTATACATATAAGATCAGTGCGCGGCGAAGCTCGGCTCCCTCTTTTTCTTCTTCATAATCAATGTTCGGGAAGGTACCATAAATCCAATTACAATGGTCTTGATACGATACGTTACTTATATCTAATTTCTAGATCTCACAGTGGTGGTCACCATCTCCACCAGCAGCAGAAGACAAACCATATGACCCGACCAACCCAAAAATGAATCCTCTAAATCCACAGGGTTTGAAACCGTATGTCGTCCTCATTACGCGAAAATTCTAACCAGTAAGAACCACCGTTCTTCTCAGATGCTGTGCATGCCCACAAACCAAATCTGTGCGGGACGACTGTTTCCTTCTTTATGACCCATCCGAGGCTGAAGGGAAATGCAAGCAAGAACTTCAAAACCACATAGAGTGCATGCGTAGCTTGGGCTTCAAACTGTAAAGCCCGAAAGCTCAAGACAAAACGAGGTCGGACATAAACTAGGTTTGCAGCAGTATGTGCCTTGTAAAATGACATTTAGATGGCATGAGTGAATGTTGTTGGCGAGTGCCATTGACTGTGCCGAGATTAACCACCAGTCTAAGAGCATCGCTCAACCTCAGTCGATCACCCTGGTAGACCTGTCCCTAAGTACATCAGCACGGTCCAACTACATACAACAGCCAGTAATACAGTAAAGCAAAACTACCCCATCTCATACCGTACCTTTACATTAAATTATTATGCAGGGCGACTAGTAGTCAGATAATCCGACTAGTGCCTAGATATTGACAGTTCAGTTTCGAGATCTTCGGATGTGAAAAAAGATACTCCTAATGACTCTGTCCTCAAGTAATGTCTATATTACTCCAGATGAACGATGCATGAATTTTCCAAGGCAAGCAAAATTCAAACGAAAGCAAAATAAATGCAACGACGCTACGTAGGATATGGATGCTGAAAATTAGTAACAATTGAATATATGTATCAAAGCCGTCGCTATCATGCAACTTAATCGTTGATTGAAAGTTTCATCATCTTGGGCCAAAGTACGTTCTGGGGTGTCAGTCAGCAAAAGGACGCAGGCTCTCTGGCAATGCAGGAAGTTGTTCCGTGTCAAAGAAAGCTTGCTCGCTCTGACCGGCAACTTTGATGTTGTATGCGAGCAAGTCATTTTGTGTCCATTCGTTGCCAGAATTGGCAATCCTTTGAAGGTTGGCCATTGGAGTAAGAACAAGTAACAAAAAAACCTAACCCTAAATGCCAGTGGTTAGTATCGACCATGTATAAACTAACACAGCTTGGAATTGACCTCGGCCTCTGCTATCCCTAGCTCCTAGAACAAGAAGTTGGACATGATAGTATGAGGGTAGTAGCAGTAGGCGGGTTCGTTGTATATAGAGCCTTGGTGCCCTTTCAATTTATACCCCCCTACGGACGCGCCATGACATCATCGACCTCTAGCGGGGTCATGGTCGAATTTCGAGAATTTCCTACTATTTAAAAATGGAAGGTAGTTGTTTCAAGAATGGTGTAGAAATGGTTGAAAGAAGGACGACGCAAATTGACTGGCCACTGTCATATCGGTTCCTGAACTCAGGACTAGCTACTTCGAGAGCGTTTATTGATACCAAAACTTCAAAGACAGTTGGTAGCGAGGTCGGGAGTTACTTTTAGGCCACAAAATCGCACAAGGACAAGGGGCTACCTGGGACCTACCCATGTATTGATCATTCGAATAGCCAAGAGTCCTAGTCAAGTTCGAAGGAAGTCCTGCTAGAATGTCAAAAAACGAAGGACAAATAAAAGAAGACGATGAGCAACATTTCCATTTGGCTGTCACCCCCGGCTTCTGGACTCCGACACCACGGCCAACACGGCCGTTTTCTACATTCCTTCCACATCACTACTCGCAGATGCGAGCTAACTAGCAGCATTCCTGGTGTCTTACCTTTCAAGTTCTTACGAGAACGGGATTGCGATTCAGATTATCATAGGACTCGTTTGATACGATTTACTATCTCCATATTGCTTTTCGCGACAGGTCTTCTCTGTTTCTAGCCATTCAAGATTGACGTTTAAGCAGCTCGAGCCGTGTAAATACTAGTAACTCGGGACTGAGGAACAGTTTTGTTTCACTGAGCTAGCCTGTTGACTGGGGTGTGCAACTTACCATTAAATCTATACCATACAACCTCTCGTCTTCATTCATTCAAGTGTATCCTTTGCACTAGTGATAGTCTTTTCAAAAATATGTTGGCTCGTGAAGAAATACATAAAAAATGATCGTAAAATTGGTAGTTGCCCTAAGATGAAGTAAGTATATATAATGAAAGCGACGAAAATGATACTTAAGCACAAAGCGAAAGAAGGGAATCGTTGGGTGGATCCTAAAGGGAGTGTGATTGGACAGTAAAAGCAAATACGGTCCTGCGGCCTAGTCATAAGGAATGAAAGGAAAGATAACTCAAGCTGAAAATTGCTTCAAGGAAGTAAAAGGAGTGTGATGTCAACAAATATAGCCCCAAAACCGAGAGAAAAGAAAAGAGTGATAATCCATTATCATACTGGTGAACGATTCCCGTCGAAATACTCGTTACACGATTCACGATGGTAGGCAGGTGGCGGGGGAGCGAATGGATTGGTTTCAAAATCAAATTCTGAACCATATCCTTTATAAAGGTCACGAGCAGCCTTGACTTCTCGTTCCTTGTTCGATGGTATCTTTGAGTTGAAAGAAAAGAAACTTGTAGATGGCGACGCAGGTGGATGAACGTCAATATCTTTCACACCTGAAGGCGTAAAAGGTGTGCGTGAATCAGCAAAGTGCCACGCCCCGTCAGGTCGACGAAAAGCAATTCGCATGTCCGTTCCTGGGGTATGTTCTGTAAGGTGAAAAAGTTAACAAGAGCGGAAGTAGATATTGTATTTTAAACATTAAGATGCAACTCACCAAATTGTGGTATGGTTCTTCCTGAATGTGGCCCACCTCCACCAAAGGGCGAAATCTGAGCTGCGGGATGGTCATGGTGAACCAGGGTTCCTTTGTATGGTCCAGAAGCCTCATCTGGCCGCCGTCTTTTGAGGCGAACAGTGATATAGATGATGATGCCAACAAGAGTCATGCCGAATATTCCTAGGGCCACAAAGACAATAAAAATGCGGTGGTCTTTCTGGGGCAATGCAGTCGATGAGCTGGCGGATGAACTAGGACTACCAGCGGATGAAGATGTTGGGTGTGTCGACATCTCAAATGGTCTTTGACACGTAAACTGCAATGGGTGATCTGTTAATATTTATACCCCAAAGTTTGAAGTTTTGAACGACGAGCACTAGACATACCTTTAGTTAGGTGTTCTGTAGGAGTCTTGGACGAAAAGAATGGCGTCCAAGATAACTTGTGAGAATAAAGAAAAGGGAGTCGTTGAACCTCTTGCCAAGCTGTCACTGTGACTAATTAGCCTGAGCCCCTGAGCTAGGCAGAATATGGAAAACAAAGCTTACCTGATGATCTTTCAATATTTCAATAATAATATTCTTCCACGTTGTTTTCCCTCTTGTTCTGTATGTCGTGCCAATATCGTATATCTGTAGGACGTTCACATGGAACTTGCAATCGCCAATTAAGGAATACAAACAGGATCACGTGCTGGCACGCACCGATATATATAGAAAATTCCCAAATACGAATACGGAGAGCGATAAGTCTATCGCTCCAGCGTCTTCCCTGGGCCAGCTCATCGATTATCAACTCTTGCACCAAGCAAATTCTCCCCCGATGAAGGCTTGATGTCCCAGTAATGCGGGCTAACATGAGTACTACCACACCCACTGCCAACACTATTCCAGCCACATTCTTGCGTGGCGGAACATCCAAAGGAATCTTCCTGAACACATCCGTTCTTCCAGCCGAACGCTCACATTGGGAACCCATTTTTCTCGGTATCATGGGTTCTCCTGATCCTGAACATGGAAGACAACTCAATGGAATGGGCGGAGGCATCTCAAGTCTCTCTAAAATATGTCTAGTTGGATCCCCTTCCCCAGAACAAAGAGCAAGGGGAATACAAGTCGAATATACATTCGTCCAAGTTGGCATCCGGGATAGTACTATTGACTATTCCGGCAACTGTGGGAATTTGTCCAGCATGATTGGAGTCTTTGCCGTTGACGAAGGCATTTGCACTCCACAAAGTACAGGCTCGACCCATGCCACTATCCGATCTTTCAACACCAATACTCAAAAGGTTATTGATACTACCTTTCCGATTTCCGATCTCGGTATCCCAGTACTCGATTTACCTCAAGTAACGGTGGCTGGCGTCCCGGGAAAAGCATCCAAAATTATTTTGGACTTTGTAAACCCTGGCGGCGCACGTACAGGGAAGCTGATTCCTTCAGGCAATGCGACAGACCTGCTCGATATCCCCGTCCCCAGTTCTAATTCATCCTCGTCGATACCACCCATTAAGGTTTCTTTGGTTGATGCCACCAATCCCACCGTATTTGTAAATTACGCTCAATTGGATCAGTTTTTACCAATGGATGACTACCTCAAAAGCAAGAGACCAGCGGTAGAAGAAGTAGGCCCTATCCTGGAACTCATTCGCCAAAAGGGTGCGCAGAGAATGGGACTAGACCCTTCTGCTCAAGCTCAACCCAAGATTGCGATGCTAAGCGCACCACATGAAAGTAGCGACCTATCTCAGGGCGTCAGCATTGTGATCCACGCGCTCTCTATGGGGGTCCTTCATAAGGCCGTACCGATGACGGTTGCGCTCTGTCTCGGTGTTGCATCGAAGATCGAGGGAACCATTGCTTGGGATATCACCCAAAGCTCTCGCGCTAAGATGAATTCCACTAATGATATTGATCTCGTTAGGTTAAGACATCCAGGTGGCTTGGTTGATGTCGGTGCTGAATTCGATGAGGATGGACTTGTAAGGAGTGCAAAGGTCGTACGCACTGGCAGACGGCTTATGAAGGGCATTGTGTGGTACTGAGTTCTACTTCATACCGATTAGAGAAGCTCCTTGATCTATTACCATGACCAGCCACCTTTTTCCTAGTGTAATGCCAAAGTTCGGTTCCGAACTGGCGCAAGAACCGAGAACATTAAGATAGAAAACACTCATGATGATTGTAATTCAGCATGCCTGCCATGTTGATGATTGTTGGATGACGCCCATGAATTCCCGATACATCCACTAGAGGCCACGGGATGGGCAGAGCGATGTGTAGCATTCCTGGGAGACGGGATGGGGGAGAAGGTGGGGGAAGCAAGGAAGCTTAAGGAAGGGGAATGGAGACGATTTTGCGACATCGATATGCATCCTTACCCCCAGAGTCGATTTCGAGGAAGGTCAGAGTTTGCAAGCAAGGGCGCCGGATATGACGCCAATAATATTTGCAGCTCCGCGCAGCCTGAGAGCGATGCCGAGTTTGATTGTCACTGGGATTCAGATAATGTTTGACTGCGAAAGCACAACCTCACTTCTCTAGTCAGATCCTTGAGCAACAAAGGATGAAGATCTTTTTCAAACGATAGACTAGGGCCGAGTAGGTGGTTGATATTATAATTTTGGCACCAAACACGCGCCCTTATCACGCGTGGAGACCCGGATGATATCGATGGCCAAATTAACCCAAAAGGTTGTTCTACTCTGGGTCACGACCTGTTAGGTGTCAATCACTTTCTGGATGCGGAAAGCTCTGGAAAGCTGGGGCCGGAATGAGACGGGGTAGCGCATGCAGATCTCATTTGGGAGTCATATACAACCTTTCTAATTATTTTTTACTCAGGTCTCCAGTACAACAAGACATAAAAGTTGGCCACCGTGCAACAACTGCCACCAGGTTAATCTTTTATTGATGTCTGCAAATACCTTCGCCGAGGGACTTTCAAAAGCATTTGCCTCCAAGTCCTTCGTGAAGGACTTTACTATCGCCGAACGCGCTACTGGTCCTTCAGCAAAAGTATTGCTACTTCAAGCAGGTCTTCAATCGGAGTCCATACATAACGATTCCGACTACACAATTCTGGATAATGCCTGCGGTACTGGGGTTGTCACCGCAGCACTATACGAGACGTTCAAGGGGAAAGAAGGGAAACTCAATCTCGTCTGTGGAGATATCTCAGCTTCGATGATCGAGTCTATTAAGGAACGAATGCTGCACTTGGAAGGTCTAAAAGCCGAAGCTCAGGAGCTCAATGGCCAGGTTGGCGTGTTCTCTTTCCAATCTATATACCACACTGAAGGAATAAATTTAATGCAAGGCTCTCAGCGTTCCTTCAAACCATTTCACGCATGTTCTGACTAATTTTGGATTCCAAAGCTTCCCTGATCCACTGTTGGGTCTCCGTGGTACGTCGGTCTCTAGTTTTTCAACTGCTAGAGAGTGAATTATGAATTTAAATGCACAGAGTCTGTCCGAGTCACGAAGCCCGGAGGTACGATTGGTTTCACCACCTGGATCAATCCAGGTTGGGTACCTTCCTTCCGTATCGCGGTTTCTCGTATCCCGGGTGCGCCACCCTCACTTCCCGACCCACTGCCTTTCATGCTCCTACCAGGAAGATGGTTCGATCCTTCATGGGTACGCCAACAGCTTGAAGGAATATCGGAAGTTGATCCTGCAACAATTAAGATTGAAGAGCATGAATTCACCATCTCATTGAATGGCGAAGAGGAGGTCAGGGAGTTGTTCAAGGTGTTGGCAGGGCTGTTGGGTATTATCACGATGCAGTGGAGTAAGGAGGAACAAGAAGCATGTGGTGATGGGAGGCTACTGGAGGCAATTGTGCAGGCTGTCATCGAGGAGCCGCACTTGGTCTGGCGAACTCTAATCACAACAGCTCAGAAGAGGATCTGACCTACGACTAATAACCCGATTCACGCATGAGGAATGGAGTATAGTCACCAAATGGCAATATTCCAAACACAATTCTTTTGTCCTAGCTACTAGTCCCACCAATGTCCAAATACACGTCACTCAATCAGTTGTAAGCCAGCGCCGGTTGTCCAGAATAGTAGGTATACGATCGTAGCTTCTAGCCAATAAATGTGAGGCAGGATGATATTTTTATTTAATTACGTGATACAGAACTCTTTAGCTTCCATGTCGCAACCATCCGATACGACTTTGACTCAACCGTATTGGATAGTCGAAACGCCAGGGGAGCTTTGGTTAGAGATATTTTGTCACGTCTTGAAGAACAAGCCTTTCTTTCCCTCCCACCAAAGTGGAGTTCACATTCTTTCGCGGGTCTGCCGTCTATGGCGAGACATTGTAATTTCAACGCCGACTTTCTGGACTACGATCAACCTATTCAACAACCGGGTGGAAATGGGGAAGAGGGAGAGACAAGAGAAGCTAGTAGACCTCTGCCTGAAAAGATCAGGAGTTTGCAAACTCAATGTCATCCTTACCGATCTCCAGCGCAATCAGCGTCCCGAAATCAGCAGCACCCATTCCCTGACCCTACCCATCAGTTTCTTGGATCAGTCGGATCGCTGGGGAAGCCTTCGGCTGGAAATCGCCACTGGTGTTGGAACTCTTGAAAGGTTCTCATCAATAAAAGGACACCTCAAGAACCTGGAGTCCTGTACTATCATCTACAAGCAGCGAAAAAAATCCAGTTTCACTATGCATGAGCCCATTGATTTTTTAGAGGATGCTCCTAAGTTGCGGACGCTTCGCCTTACGGCCCCCGCCGATTTCCTCCCTGCAAAGGTCCCATTTAGTCAATTAACCGAGGTCGATTTAGTTCCCGATCTAAATTCCCCCCGATTTACGCCTACAATCGATGAATCCTTGGATGTACTGGAACGGTGCCCAAATCTTCATCGTTGCCGATTGACCTGTACCAGGCTTTTGTGTACCGATGAATTTTTTTCGAGGCGAATTGTAACCCATCCCAACATTTGTGAACTCGACATTATCGAACATCGCCCCGAGCTACCTATTGTACATCTCCGGCATGGGGCCACCATATTTGATTTCTTGCAGCTCCCAAAACTCACAAGCTTGTCGCTCATTTCGTTTGAAACACGGCCAACATCCCACATTCAAGTTGTCCATGATAGTTTGGATAATTTTTTAGCCCGAACAGGGAGACGCCTACTACGGCTTGAACTTCGTTTTCCTTATCAACAACCAAATCTGACGCAACATTTAAAACACTTGCGACTAACGCCAAAACTCCAATGCTTATTTATATTGGTGGCTTATTCGCAGGATATACTCCAGGGGCTTTCGGAAAGCGATGGATCCCTCACATTGTCACTGCCAGCTGCATTACATGGTCTGTACTACTGGACGATGAAGATGGACAGTACTTTTGCAATCAGTTCGACTCCTTACTGGAAATCACCATCATCCTATCTTCACCGTAGCTCAGTTGTTCAAGAAGGCTCCACATGACAAATTTGGTCAGTTTAATGATTAATCCCATCCAAACAGCGTGTTTATAATTACAGGTCGCAAACATCAATTACAACAGCTCGGAAGAGGATGTGACCTACGACCAATAACCTGATTCACGCCTGAGGAATGGAGTATAGTCACCAAATATACCCCTAGCTACTAGTCAGCCTCAAATGATATTATATTACCTTTTGTATGTTTTGTGGATCCATATCCTAGAATGCGTTGGAAGCCTCATATGGTGGTATCATACATCTTTTAAGGCAATTGGTTTCCACATACCCAAGTTGGTGACAGAATCATGACTTGTAAGGAAGATATTCAATGTCATTCCCGCCACTCGCGCCAATACCTGCCAAGGTATCACCGATCCACTCCTCGTCTTCCCGCCACTCCCGACCCCAGTCCTACTGTCTGACCCAGACCGAGAGTACGGCATCCGTAATTTGTTGGCAAATTTCGAGACCTTCCCAAGACTCATCGTCGTCCGAGTCTACATACACAGCCATTTTCGAGGACTAGTAGAAGTTGGTAGCCTAAGGGTTCTAACAGATCTGACTCGAGATTTGTACGTAGCGCGGATAGCTGAGCATGATGCACATGAGAGAGAGGCATATACGGCCGATGGGCGAGGAACAAAGATGTTTTGATATCAGGCTGATGGCCGTATAGAAAGTACAAAGTGCTGGACTGAAGATTCCAGTGTGGAATGTGTGATTCGGTGTGGAAGTCACCATCACATCTTGTCCGAAATGTGGACAAAAGGCAAGCCTAGGTCTGTTGGAATATCTGAGGCTGCTTCTACGGCCCGTCTGAGACAAGACATGAGAAATCCTAGAGGACAATAGCGTAGAGAATGAAGCTATCATTATATTTAGTCACTAACCTTGACGAGAATCGGAACTTTCATACGTCGATACAACAATGGTCGCCACTCAGTCAGTTGAAAGCCAGCGCTTTGTAAACCGTGCAGTGCCATATCGACCACTTCCATGGGATGGTTGTTCAGAATAGCAGGTATACGGCGGTCCGCACCTCGGTTCGTTTTCCAGGCTTCCGACTAATAGTGAGGGATATCCCAAAACCACAGTAGTTGAATAAGTGTTGCAGCGTTGTGGATCGTAGATCGTGGATATATCAAAAAAAAATCCAGCTTGGAGATTCGTCAACCTGTCTCCCTTTCTGCCGTGGGCCGTAACCACGTCCCATCAAGTAGGACATAGTTTTTATATATATACTGTGCATTACAAACACTTGTACAATATTCTAGATATTCGAACTCATGGAGATGAGCCACCAGATATTTCAAACTTCATATGAAGATAACACGGGTGAAAGGATTTGGAGGCCATTTAAAATTGTTTAGGACACTAGGCTTAATCTCAACGATGAGAACCAGACTCGTCACCAACCCTCAGCTGAGAGAAACCCTCGGTCTATCGCTAACCTTTCCAACTGTTGAGCGATACCCCAAATCCTCCGACGATTCCACATGCTCAAGCTCTTGCTGCATTCCCTACGATAAATAAACCAAGGTATGTTGACCTGAAATTCTTCTTTACGTATTCCACCTTTCGACCATTCCGCATCCCACCAATCAACTTCCTCCCTTCCGTGCTTGCTGTCTCGGAGTTCGAATGGGCCCGCTGGCAGAAGATGACGTTCGTATGTAATAATCTGATGGTAGGCTATCATATTAGCATGAGGTAGAATTTGCCTTCGAAGTCCTCTGTTGGTGCATAGCAACATGTGAGTAGATTTGACTGGTAGCCGTTGACAGATGAAGATAAGTATGTCAAGAGGGAGAGCATCGAGTGCTGATGATCTATGGGGATTCATTCCGGCGTTGCTGTGTCCCGATACCACCAATAATGGATTCGCCGCCAGCGTTTCTGCAATAGGGAACCTGTAACAAGAGCGTCAGTTCATTGCACTTATAATGTCACCACGTGCACCAACCTGTCCGGTCTGACGAAAACCCACATGTTTCCACGTCCTCGCCATGCATCATACAAAATCTCCTCGTCGGTTTTTCCTTCTTGTGTTAACATGCCCTGCCACTCCTTTTCTTGCTCATCATATCCCTCGACACCACATATTCCCAACCAGTTGGCGGATTGGTCCTGAATGCCCCCTGCCGGTCCATAATCAATACCGCGAATGTAACCATCATACAATTCGGTGGGATAAACCACGAGGTGGTAAATCATGTAGGGTTTCAACCTTGGAGACGCCTGCTTCACGATGAGATACGCGGTGTACATAATTATAACTGAACTGCAATTGCACAGATCGAATTCGTAGTCTTCGTTTCGAAAGTCTCCGACGTCTGGGTCGTCTCCAGGAATGACGTTAAAAACTTCCGTGATGGTAGATTCCATAATTTCCTCAGAGGCTGGTAGTTTTATGAAAATTTGAGCTGTATACCAATATGAAGGTGTGGTCGAGACGCACGGGGACATTCGTCGGTATCCAGGAAGACAGTTGTCCCATCTTCATGACGCTCGTAAGGGCAAAGGAGGACAAAATTTGAAGATGAATCAACGTCCTCTTGCGAATAAACCAGACCATTCCATACGACATCGGACAAATTAGAGTCAGGGGAAGATACTTCAGGATTGTCTATATCGTCGTCGCGTTCATTATTGTTTTTTTGGGCATTATCTGTTGACTGCTACTTAGCTTTTAGATGTTCCAGAGCTTCAGCATACTTCGTACCTTCGGTGTCGCTTTCACTGCTATTGGAACTCTCATCCTCACGCGAAGCCCAATCCTCGGTAACAGCGTCACGAAACTACATTCAAATTGAATATTTTCTGTTCCTTGAAAGGTCAAAGAAAAAAAAAGCAACCTCGCATCGGTCACTGAAGTATCTGCCACCGGAAACCTAAGATGTTTGTGAATTTAACAGAGTTTGAAGTGAGCCAGACGGGTGAGATTTATACCGAGCAGAAATAGTCAGCGCCCCCCATCAAGGTCTGAATGTATCTCTTCTGACGATTGAATATTGATCTGACTGATGTGACGAAAGGGGACTGCCGTGAACAGGTGGTGACAGCAGTGGGGATGTAAGATTCGCTGGGGTGGCTATCTACGAACGGAAGGGTTTTTATACCAGAGTAGATAGATAGCTACAGGGTCTTGCAATATGGTTTGCACAAAAAAATTGTAGCGAAGCGTTATGATGTGACCGCCTGTCAATCAAATTTAGCCGAATGAGATCTTGACCTTCAAGTAGCTTCAGGTACTGTATTACTACAGGGATGCGTGGAAATGTGGCTGTCAGTCACATCAAACACTGCGGTGAAATTTTTGTGCAAACCATATTGCAAGACCCTGTAAGACGTAACAAGGGTGAAACAACTAATCAGAAAACCCTCCATAACTGATGGGCCTCTCTATTCCGGACGAGGTGCCGTCGACCAGTTGACTGAGCCTAGAATAATGCTCCATGTGGGTCAGTTTAATGATTAATCCCATTCAGACAGCGACAAATGTCAGTCTAGAATAGTCCAATAGAGTATCATCGTCGAGCCCTATGCGCAGGACGAGTAATAAAGGACTTGTCGTTGCTTGCACTTTCCAATGCCTTTGATGTCACATGACCACGTCTGTCCGAATTTGTTTGAGGGCGATTTTGAGTGATTTCGCGGACACCAACTGTCGTGGCCATCCGATATGTCCTCAACTCAACTTCCACATTGGATAGCCAAAACACCAAAGGAGCTTTGGTTAGAGATATTTTGTCACACCTTGAAGAGCAAGCCTTCCTTTCCCTCCCACCAAAGGGAAGTTCTTGTTCTTACGTGGGTCTGCCATCTATGGCGAGACATTGTAATTTCAATTCCAACCTTCTGGACTACGATCAACCTATTCAACAACCGGCTGGAAAAGAGGAAGAGGGAGAGACAAGAGAAGCTGATAGACCTCTGCCTGAAAAGATCAGGAGTCTGCAAACTCAATGTCATCCTTACTGATCTCCAGCGCAATCGGCGTACCAGCAAGCCCCATTCCCTAACCCTACCCATCAGTTTCTTGAGTCAGTCAGATCGCTGGAGAAGCCTTTGGCTGGAAGTCACCGTCGGTGCTAGAACTCTTGAAAGGTTCTCATCAATAAAAGGACACCTCAAGAACCTGGAATCCTGTACTATCATCTACAAGGAAACATCCAATGTCACTACACACTACAGGTCCATTGATCTTTTAGAGGATGCTCCTAAATTGCGGACGCTTCGCCTTATGACCCCCAACTTTTTACTCCTAGCAACGGTCCCATTCAGTCAATTAACCGAGGTCGATTTAGTTCCCAATGCAAATTCCCTCCAATTTGCATCTACGATCGATGAATCCTTGGATGTACTAGAACGGTGCCCAAATCTTCATCGTTGCCGATTGGCCTGTAGTAACCTTGCGTGTACCGACGAATTTTTGTCAAGCCTGAGGCCGGTTGTAAACCATTCCAACATTTGTGAACTCGAGATTATCGAAGACTTGGGGCTACCTATTGAAAATATTCATGCCATCATATTCGATTTCTTGGAGCTCCCAAAACTCACAAGCCTGTCGATCACTTCGCATGAATCACGAACAATGCAGGCCATTGTCCACGATAGTTTGGATAATTTTTTTAGCCCGAACAGGGAGATGCCTACTGCGGCTTGAACTTCGTTTTCCTCATCAAGAACAAAATCCGATGCAACATTTAAAACACTTGCAACTAATGCCAAAACTCCAATACTTATATATATCAGTGTATTCCGACTCGGAGTCGCCGGACATACTCCAAGGGCTTTCGAAAAGCGATGGATCCTTCGCATTGCCACTGCCAGTTGCATTACATGGTCTATACTACTGGACGACGGAGTTGGATGACGACGACTCGGATCCTTTTACAATCAGTTCGACCCCTCCTTGGAAATCACCGTCTTCCTATCTTCCACGTAGCTCAGTTGTTCAAGAATGCTCCACGTGACAAATTGGGTCAGTTCAATGATTAATCCCCATCCAAAACAGCGTGTTTACAATTACAGGTCACAAACGTTTAGAACAGTCCAATTAGAGCGTCATCGTCGAGTCCTTTAATGATGCCTCGTGCCGTATGCACAACACGAGCAATAAAGGACTTGTCGCTGCCTGCACTTTCCAATGCCTTTTGGGCAACCTTCTGCATGAGCTTCAACTTTTGGAACAAGTTAGGACCTTCACTGTCTCCGGAATCTTCTTGGTCCACCACTACTAGTATGACCTGAGAAGAATGGATGGAGGGTGGTGTCCCGATCACTAAATGTAACCTATAGTACGAAAATGTAGTTCAGAATCAATGATTTACTAGAAAACCAAATACATACTGAATAATCCGCCTAAGCAACTCGTCATGATCCTTGCATCGAGTTGATTTCAATTCGAGGCTCGGACTACCTACCATTTATTGATATCTCTCAAGGAGATCGACGTCCGTTAACTTTTTAATCCATTGTAAACTTATGGCTTGCAAAATGCTCGCGTAGCTATTTAACCAATAATCAAGGGAATGCATATAAATCAATGCTGATAGTACAGATACAATATTCCACGACAATGCCACATGTACAAAATCACTATCTCCCATATCACAGAAAACGGAAGGAAGGAAAGAGAGGTGGACCGAAAGGTGTTACCAAGCCATTTTCGCGATGATCGACTATAATAGTTTAAAAAACAACATCAGCAAGAGAACCCGGTGGCCCAGTTCAGCTGTATACATACCTTGGGATACGACCTAACAATTGCCTTCCTCGTCTCGTCCATAATCAAAATTGCAAGCGCGAATCCAAACGGAATACCCCAGAATTTAGCCGGAATCGGGGTGGTCCCGAAAACGAGCTGCAAGCCAGGTCCATACAAGTTGGCAACCCCAATGAGCGCGGTGCACAGCATCCCAAGTGGAACGACGAGGTTACGACGTGGTCCCCAAAGTGGGTTGGAGCTGAGAATGGAAACACGCCTGTTGCGGACAGCGAGGAGACCGCCGTATTGCAAGAACACAATCGTGATATAACTTGCAGGGGATGAATCGATCAGGGGTCTTTTCTTTCTCGATTGATATTGGTGAACGACTTACTAGATGCATTGGCCCACAGCGACGAAATGTGCGAGCTGATCGGCCGTGAATCCCTGCCACCCTTCCCCCCATTTATTAAACACGAGGATCACGTCATGGAACGGGAGACCTTGTTCAGACATGTACAAGAACCACATGCTCATTGCGCAAGGCCACATCATCAAGCCTAGGAACTTTTCGAATGATAAAATTATTCATATGCTCAATGAAGTTATCGATAACAATCAACCAAACTCACCAGGTATATCTGGACAAAGAACCGCCAGTCTGTAAGTCTTTCGGTGCGTGCATTACGGGGCTTGCGAGCCATCAGATCTTTGATGGGGTAATGGTGATGTTAGTTATAAATTGCGGTATAGGCGGATTGACCACAACCCACCAGATTCAGGTTGTTCGTACATCAACGAGATCGACATGACGACATCGTTCGTGATGGAGAAGCAAACTTGGAGGTAGGAGCTTAGCGCAAGCTGCATGCCCAAGAATACGTTTGCAAAGACTGTAATAAACTCCGTATATGTTCCGGCCTGCATTTGATATTTGATTAACATAAAAATTAAAAGGTCGCCCACTACGGAGACTGAAATGAAGGACCACACACCGGCATGAGGTACAAGATAACCTTCTTCAAATTATCGAACACGAGACGGCCTAATTCGATTGCCACCGGGATAGAAGAGAAGTCGTTGTTCAATAAGATGATCGAAGCTGATTGAAAATAAATAAGATAATGAACTGTGAGAAAAGACGTTGAATGCACACCTGCTTCCTTTGCAACATCACTTCCACTGTTAAATTCATAAAATGGGGGGGTTGCACTTTTTCATCAAAAATACACATACCTTCCCATAGCGATACCAATATCACTAGCTTTTAACGCCGGTGCATCATTGACACCATCGCCAGTCTGTTCCCATATCAATCAGAAAAATAAGGACGTGAAATAAACATCCAGAAACGCACAACAGCAACAATGTTATCGCCTCTCTTCTTCGTTTCTTCCACAATCAACATCTTCTGCTCCGGGGTAGTTCGCGCAAAGACGATCTCGGTGTAATCGGCTAGAATCATATCCCAGTCTTCCGTCTTCAGGTGCTCCAAGTCGTCTCCTGTCAAGACA